>CP139504.1:205492068-206092068 GCA_021014915.2 Artemisia tridentata subsp. tridentata
CTTGTGAACGTTTAATTCCCAACACTAATCTTCAGAACGTTTAGTTCCCAACAGTAACCACATTTGTCTTAGTTTGACACCTAAAGTGTACTTATCCTATTTTGACATGAACACAACTTAGAAAACAAGATGTACAAGTAAAAGTACTTGTATATGCAAAATGTAAAATGAGGTTCTAAGTAGAATGATTAACCTTTTTAAAATACTTAATTACCTAAACGTATTTTAAACATTCTAAATGGTTTGTTAAGGGTTTGATCATAATGCCACATAACAAACATGTACGAACATGTGTTGTACCATACAAGAACTTAAGAAGTCGAGAGGTATTGAATGTATGTTGAGACAAAATAAGATTACAAGTAACTTATACATTTTACGTTATGTATCAAGTTACATGTTTGTCATCAATCAAAACAAACGAGATTGCTTGCACTAACAATCTCCCTTTTTTGATGATGACAAAAATATGTAAACGTGATAGAAAGTAAAATGTAAAGAAGTTACTTGTGTCCGTACTACCTTTTACATTACCTTATTCGTTTACACTCTTCTCCTTCATTACTTTCTCCGTTTACACCCTTCTCCCCCTTTTGTCGAAACAAAAAGGGTGTGTCCTTGGAGTTAACTTCATTTCTCCCCGAAATGGCGAGCTTGCATCATCCCTAGTGAAGTTAAGCTGTCTACTCCAATCTCCTATGGTTGTTGCGTCCCCTAGGTTGTTAGCGGATCCATGGATCAAATTAAGACTCTTAACCTACATCAAGGTTAGTGTTGTGCAACAAAACAAAAAATATATGAGAAATGCATGATGAATGAAATGCACATAGCAAACGATATACGTGGGTAAGCTATGTTGGATTATCTTCTCCTTTTTGTTGAAACACGAAGGTGCGTCGAAGAATGAGAATTATTATGAATGTGTGCATACTCCCCCTTGACTGTTGCTTTCTCTTGGTCAATACTCCCCCTTGTTAGGGTGCCAAAGTATATGATGCATGAATATTGAGTGCTTGAATAGCTCCCCCTTGGACAATACTCCCCCTAGTTGGAGTGCCAAGTATATGATGCATGAAATAGGAAAGCTACAAAAACAAAGGTTAGTACATGATTAGCTCCCCCTTGATCAATACTCCCCGTTGCTAGGGTACCAACGTATATGATGCAAGGATGAAGAATGCTACAAATAAAGGTTCGTGTAAAAAAAAATTGTCCTTGGACGAGTATGTGATATACAACAATGCGTGTATATGATGCATTCTATAAATGCTTGACAAAAGCTCCCCTTGCTCTAGGACGTCCAGATGAACCTACAAAACAAAAAATTAGTGCAATAGAAGCTATGTCTTAAGACAGATATGTCATATACGACCAATGTGTATAGACGATGCAATATGAGTGCTTGATAGATATTCTTCCTGGTTTGAGAACGTCAAGAAGCACCGAACAATAAAAGAGGGAAAATAATCGATGAAAACTTCATCCTTAGATGAGTATGCTATATACGATCGAGCGTATATGATGATGAACCTACAATGAAAGGATTAGTGCAATATTTTTAATTTCAAAGAAAAATAAGATGTATATATATATGATGCAAATATATTAATGATAAACTATGTTATAAAGTGTGATCTTATAATAAGAATTACAATCACAAGAATATAATATGATAAAATCCTACAAAATAATGCCTAGAAGGAAAATATTAAGAGTGAGTGGTGCAAGTGTTGGTGTTCGTTTACTAGTAGGTTTTTCGCTAATCCATGGGGTTGATGATTAGTGAAAGAGGTGATGGAAGGTGGTGGTTATAATGAATGTAATGAATTTAGAAACTCGTATGTAAAGCAAATGCTATAAAAGTATTGAAGATGGTTAAAGTTATGACATTATCATCTACCAAAGATGATGTATCATGCCATAATATATGCTTGAATGAAATTAAGAGGAAGTGAAGATAATGATCACTTAGGAATATAAATTCAATATGCAAAAATTAGAAAAGCTAGATACCTATATGAGAATGAGAATGACATCATATAATGGGAGAGTGTTGGTTGGACCAACGTGTTGAGAATGATGGTTTTGATATATCGTTTGCACTGACAATGACGAGCTTGATATGTATCAAGAATGAAAAGGATGAGATCCTATGATGGTGTTCTAGACAATGAAGGTGTTCTAGCCAATGAAGTTGTGAAATTAAGATTCAAAAGAAAATCCTAGACTCAGTTGTGAGAGGGTTCTTTGTTTTAAATTGTTAAAAACTGAACCAGGTACCCACAGATTGGGCGGAACCAAATTTTTGGTTCCGTCCGTCTTATCGAAGGGTACCGTGGGACCAGAATTGATTTGGTTATGTTGTCATTTTTTATCAAACGAAGGTTCAATCTAAGGTCTATTTACTTATAACTACGGATTTGGTTTCACTAATCCTAGTAACAGTCTAAGGAGACTTAATGGTTCTCGTTTAAGAGGTTTGTCAAACACATGATGTATTTTTCCCTTGACGAGATATTGGTTACAAAAATGTGATGTTGGGTTAATAAGGTTTGAAACACTTTGTGATTTTGTAAACTGATTTTAACGGAATGGTGTGAACCTATGTGTTGGTATTTGAGGGTGTAAGGGACATAAGTAAGTGTTCTTTAATACAATTATGTGAATGAATTTCTCTCCCCCTTAATCGGTGGACATCCAACATAAAGTGTAATGTATCGAATGAAAAATGACAATGCAGGTTAATGAAAGCGGTGAGCTTAGCAATATTTTTGTGGATGTTGGTTAGCATACAAAGAACTTCATCCTTGAAGTCACGTAGATCTTTTCTAACAATGCGAGATGATCACATGATGAGGCATGTGGTTTCCTCATGGGAGGTGTATTATTATAACTGAAAGGCGATGGAGATGTTCTTAGGAAAACGGAAGCAATAATGAGATTTGGAGAGAGGTCGATTGAAAGATACGCAAACACACATTTCAAGCCTCTAAAACTTAATCCTATTAGCTTCAAAAGCTAAATGCAAGAGACTGGATCCCATAAACATATTACTAATCTACGTAGCAATAAAGGGATTACAATTATGCAAAGTAGGTATAACGAAGTGAGATAACAAATAATTTGTTATCAACCTACAAGACAAAAGTGTTAATGACAAAAGATGTAATTATGAAAGAAATCATAAGATAACATCTTACAAAAACAAATAATCAACTACTAGACAAAAAGTTACCACATAGCATCAAGACAAATAATCATGTTACAAGAAAGCATAACATTGCTAGAGATACTTCATTGTGAAATTGTTTTGATGTTAGACTTAGTCACTTAAGCATATTTACCAATTAATTAACACAATGATCTAGA
Organism: Artemisia tridentata subsp. tridentata; assembly: GCA_021014915.2. Classification (NCBI taxonomy): domain Eukaryota; kingdom Viridiplantae; phylum Streptophyta; class Magnoliopsida; order Asterales; family Asteraceae; genus Artemisia; species Artemisia tridentata. The sequence continues at coordinate 205,495,438 of CP139504.1, forward strand.
ATAAAAATGACTTCTAAATGTTTATCATACCAAAAGCACTTTGACACATTATAGGTGCACACGTGGCAAACAAATAGTGTGACAGAGTTACAAAAGAAGTAAGACGACAGATTCATGCAAATCATTATAACATTATGAATCATGCATCATTTAGGCTAACCTACGTAAAGGCTCAAAAGACAACAGCTTACAAATATATAGGACCATCATGTATCAAAATGATATATCATGATGTACCAAGTAACATGTTAATCAGTGACACAACATATAACGAAAAAAATGAAAAAGTCATACACATCATGTTAGCACAAAACATATGAGCATGCAGACAAAGCCTTTCCAAGGTTTACACATTTGACTATCAATCAAATAATTATCTTGATAACGTCAAGATACTTAATCATATCAAACAAAGAACATGTATTCAACACATGTATGTGTAATGCAAGTGATTCTTAATAAACTAAAGAGAAGTCACATCTACTACTTGTTTGATTAATATTCCTAAGACAAGATAAAATATCATCTTTTAATACTTACTTTAGGCTAGATCGATCGGTTTCGGGTCAAATAGGAAGAACTAGAAGATTCCACCTCTGGAAAGCGCCTACCTAACTTTTAAGCCCTTCACCACCGAGATATCTTTTTTTTTTGTTTTTTCATTGTTCCCAGGTATTTTTTGGGTGATCATGAATTGAAAAAGTTCTATCTGGGCAAAATGCTCATTTTTTTCTAGATTTCCCTTGGAATAAAGATTTTTCAAGTTGGAGAATTAATATGAGATTATTACTAGCGGTGCTCAATTCAGGCTAAACACGATCATTTTTACGGGCGATTACACATAGCCAACTTCTCTCTTGAAAGCAATTTAACCGTTAGGTTAAATTGAGTTTCTAGTGCAATAGATTCTCCAGTAGTCTTTCTCATGTCTGAAAGATAGGAATTCCTATTTTTGCCTATTGAAGTATATAAAAGATGATAATTTACCAATACTTGGCTTGATAAGACTCAACTATATCTATTAAAACTAAGGTGATGAAGATGTCATGTTTTACACGAGAATTTGACAAATATGTGTGAACATATTTTAATCTTATGTTTGGAATCTAAGGTTATTGCATGATCTAATGAATGACATCTTTTATGTTGAGTTTAAGTATGAAAGTGATTTGATCATCTAAGACCAAGAAATGTGTTTTGTGTGTGATAATGAACTATGTTAAGAACGTTCTCAAGAAAACTTTTTGGAACAAAAATCTTAGTAAAGTTACTAACTTTAATAGATCTTGTGTATTATGAGCCAGGTTTGGTTATGATGTACGCTTGAAATGAAATAGATACATATAGTATCTTTCAACAAGTAAGATTATCTCATGAGATAAAGTTATCATGCTTATGAAAACAAGTATGACAAGATGATGGAGATACGTTAGTTCATAGAACTTGCAGATGTTTGTTTAAGATTATTTAACCAATGAGGTGTAATGAAATTTCTTGTAACACAACCGTTCATGTTGCAAGTAGAGAATGATGCATAGGATATACATTATCCTTTTAACAAGATGAAAACTAAACGCATGATTTCTTAGGCATAATGTTTTTCGAAACATCATGTTTTCCTAAATGAAGATATGAAGCCAAAGTGTTTGAATTTGATAGTGTTATCCTAAATAAACTTGGTCTCAATATTATAATAACTAGATGATGACAAGAGAAACTCACTTGAGTTTCTTATGTATACTCCTCAAGAGTCATTGTCACTTAGGGTGCATGAAGTTGGCTTTTAGATTACATTTTAACATAAGTTGTTAAACTGTTGATTTAAGTTTTAGTGAAACTTATGCAGAAGCTTGGTGACAAAGTATTACCAATACTTTGATAACTTGTGAAGGTGATACTACTTAAAACTAGTGGAATGTAAGAATCATGCTCATTTGATGGTTGAAGTTCTAATCCTATAGGTGGCAAGGTATGGTTTTGTTCAATGTGCATTTGATTCGGTACGAGTGTTTGGACAAAAGACTTTTTGAACAATGCACTCAATGGATTCAAATAATGGTAAGGATTGTGGTGTTGTAGGGGCTTGTTGTGCTATGGGAGTACTTAGGTTTCATGGATGTTGAAGACAACAAGGATGGAGACTAATTCTTATGGTTCATTGGTTGGTACAACTAGTGGGTGATGTGATTTGAGGCTTAGGGCCTAAGACATATCACAAAGGTGAATGTGATGGGATGATGGTGAAAGTACAAGTGTACTTAGGTGATAGGATAAGTGTTTTATCATAAGTTGTTAAAATACTTGGGTGTTGATTCTTTCGGATATGACTTTTAATGACTACAATCGTAAGTGAAATTTACTTGAATATTTCGGACGAAATACTTAAGTTGTCAATCCTACTTTGTTGAGATTGGATAGCATTCAAGGATAGCAAGACTTGATAATACATCTATAACCAAAGTGTGAGTTATGACTCGATGTAAATCTTAATCGTCTCGAAGGATGACATGTTAACCAAGTAAGGCAACATATGTGGATACACGACAATATCTATAGTCATAAGTTGGACTTGTGATCTATGATATTTTTGCACACAGTGAGTCTGGATTAGTTAGGAAGTTTTCAATTTACAAATCAAGTTAATGGATGAGTAAAGGAGAGGTCGATGCAGTGAATGTGTGTAATAATAAAAAATACTCAGTGATCCACGGATTGCAAGGAATCAATTTCAGGGTTCCTTCCTTTATGGAGAAAGGTACCTTGGAGCATTTTCATGAAATTTAAAAGTATGATTAGATAAGGTTATCCTATTGATGCAAGTATGATGTCTTGATCCTAATAAGAGTGAATATCAGTGAAAGGAATCCTAGTGATAAAGGTGAGTGATCTTGAGTGTGGGATTTAAACAAAAATTTAAAAAACTAGTTGTTAGTATGGCGGAACCAAACGACTACATAGGCGGATCCCTGTTTTTGGTTCCGCCTGTTCCGTTGGGTATATTTTGGCGGCACCCAAACATTGGACAGACGAATCTCTATAATTGGTTCCGTCTGATCCACCAAGCAAAATTTCTTAACATAGGGCATTTTTCAATCCCCGAAACCTGTTCAAATCTCGTAGTTTCTCCTACAACATGTGTAATTAATTAGTTGTGATTGAATAATAACAAAACATCTATTAACACGTGTAAGCATATAGATCAATCCGAGGATAATGAACATACTAATAATAGAAGTTATGCCAAACAGTGGCTTAAGATTAAAAGATTGATAACATCAAAATGTTATCATCCTGCATGACACGGTTAGTTCACATGATCATTCAAAGTTAAGTTTCTATCCTATGACAAGATAAATACATTAAACATCTTTGTTGAAAGAAAATGTACCAAATACCTTTTTCAAAGATACTACATGTTTACACATTTTAATACTTGAACTATTAAGTGAGAGTTTGAGCAAGACAGTACTTTTCAAGATACTTAACTAGTTTTACTTAGGGGATGTTTGATAAAATAAATTGATTTAGCGCTGAATGATTTTATTCGCTGAATGATTCAAAAGCTCTGTATGATTTTGTTTCAATCGTTTGATAGTTGGTTGAACCGACATTCTGAATGACTAATATTAAGGTTTTAATCTTTGACATCAAAATTATTTTTTATAGTTATTATATGGATATAATAGTATTTCCTTTCACTTAACAATAAAAGAACCAAAATATTTTAAATATACAAGAACCAACATTAGTTAAAAATGGTATATGCATCAGTACATATGTAATCATTAGATGATTACGTGTTTTGTCCTCTATGAGTCACCCACTCAAAATTATGTACTTAAAAAGGAGGAACATAATAATATAAATTGAATAAATGTAGATAGAGAGAAACATGATTAAACAAATACGTGAAGAACTGAATGGTTTAGGGACACTATTGGGTAGAATCGGTCAGTGCCATTTCACTCATTCAGAGGTGGCATTATTTCCCAGTCAAACACACTTTGCTCTGTGCGTTTCAGCACTCAGTGCTGGCCCATTCCATTAAGTGGCCATCAAACACCCCCTTAAACTCTTAGCTCTCATTTCTAAATAAATTATGCAAGGTTTTCACACAACATATGCAAATAAAAATATATAAGTCTATAAGTAATACAAGAATAGTTAATCAATTTAGTGCACAAGATCTAGCAAATGTCCTATTGTGCATAAACAAGAAATTGATAAACAAGCAAATGAAAATCATGGCAAGACATTTGTGTATCACAAATAAACAAGTGTAATCACAACTATCATTAAGCAAACAACATGTATGTAAACAACCAAAATAAGTAGTCACATAGCATAGCATAAAAAGAAAGACATTTTTCGTCACTTTGTGTTTAAATATGACGATTTATACCAAGCTTGATTAGTTTCCATAAATATCTCCTAATTTAGCATCATTCCTACTTATGTGACTTATCAAATCATTTACGAAGGGATTTTTTAACTAAATTAATATTTATCCCAAACACTCCTTTCAAAATCGTATTTTTCGTAAATTTGCTTTAAGCACACAATTTGACACTTAATTCTTTTGAGAAATCTTTTCTTTTGATTTTTCAAAGACATCTTCAAGCTTGTATACAAAGTAATATTTAACAACAAAATTTCTAAGTATACATAGCGAAACATTTTTCGTATTATATTCCGCTTCAATGGTAATTTGATACATGGATCGTACTCCATTTTAAAAACCATTTGTTTTGAAAATAAGAGCCACGAGGCTCTGATACCAATTGTAAAAACGTAGAGAGGGGGTAAATACGTTCCCGTTTTAAAATCTTAAAACTTGTTGTACCAAATATCCGATTAAGCTTGTTGTAATATGAAAGATGTTACGTGTAGTTTATGACTAGCATATACTAAGACAAGTTGTCACACAAGTATAACAATCAAGTCACAACACAAGCAATCACATAATGCAATCATAAAAGTAAAGTAGTAAGTAAAAGAAAGTGCAAACTGAACACGATGATTTATAGTGGTTCGGTCACGAAGCTCCTCTCCGCCCTACTCCACTCCCCGAGTACCTAACTCGAGAGTTACTTCACTAGATCAACAAGCACCCTTCTCGGCGGAGAAAACCTTACAATTGTCGCTTACACTTTTTCCAGTACAAAGCTAAATACCGGGTTCTAGTTCGAGGTAGAACCAACCTGACGTCACTTATACAATTTCTGACACTAAGCTAGATGTCGAGTTCTTTTACAAGGGTACAACCACTCCCGCTATGTTTTATGGCCCAATATAAAAACCTTATGTTTTATGGCACAAACACATAAACCATCTAATCTAGTTTGGTGAATAGATTGTGATGCAATGATGTTTACAATGATGATCCATGACATAAATGTCTTATGGATATGAATGATTAATCTAAATGAACTTCCATTTATAGGAAGCCTTCAACGGATGAAGATCACAAGCTCCCTAAACTTGTTGTTATGGATCTTCATATATGCATGCATGTGGAATCTATATGAACTTCTTGAATAAGAAGTCTTCAAACAATGAGGATGAAAAGTGTCCTTGAATCTTCATATGTTGGTATGCCTTGATAGATGATGACTTCAAGATCTCCAAGCCTTTTGGTAGATCAGGAGGTATGCTATGCTTGTGATGGATGATGACTCACGATCTCTGAGCTTGCTTCATAGGATCATTAAGGAGTATGTTTACAATATGATGAAAGTTAGTAACATTATGATCATGATGATAAGGGTGATTAATGTATGTTATTACATGGTTATATACTAATTTAAGTGTATGCTAAAGGGTAGAGAGAATGTATGTTCAAGTGATATCTAAACATGAATGAGTGGCCTGCTATTTATAGGAAAATAGATAAAACAGGCCATGGATTGGGCGGAACCAAATCAAGGGTTCCATCCCTTATGTGATTTGGTTCCGCCAGTTCCTTGACAGCAAATCTTCAAATATCTTTCCAAATCTATCCAAGATATTACCATATCCAATTCTTTGCTTGAAGATCTTTCCATGATATTCTTAAGATCTTCAAGATATCCTAAAGATATCAATGTGATGTATGCAATGATGTCATGTACATATTTCCATTTTAAGAATTAAAATGTAAACTATGTAAATGTATATATGAATGTAATATGTATATCCTAGCTAACTAATATATGTTCACCAAGTTGTATTATGTTAGTTTATGTGTTACTAAAGATGTTAAACTACTTATGTTATTATGTCATCAACATCATTTTCATAAGTAACCACATTTGTCTTAGTTTGACACCTTAAGTGTACTTCTCATATTTTGACATGAACACAACTTAGGAAACATGATGTACAAGTAAAAGTACTTGTATATGCAAAATGTAAAATGAGGTTCTAAGTAGAATGATTAACCTTTTTAAAATACTTAATGACCTAAACGTATTTTAAACATTCTAAATGGTTTGTTAAGGGTTTGATCATAATGCCACATAACAAACATGTACGAACCTGTGTTGTACCATACGAGGACTTAAGAAGTCGAGAGGTATTGAATGTATGTTGAGACATAATAAGATTACAAGTAACTTGTACATTTTACGTTATGTATCAAGTTACATGTTTGTCATCAATCAAAACAAACGAGACTGCTTGCACTAACAGTTTAGGTCTCAATTAGACCCGTTTCTCTATAACTATAGCTCTGATACCAATTTGTAACACCCCCAATTTCGCGATACGCAGCGGAATTCAAACTGGGTGTTACTTCATGGCATAACCGTTATAATGATAGAAAACGATCTCTAGTTGAGTCATTTTAAAAGATTTACCATTCGAAGATCAGAGTTTACAAATGAGGTCCCAGTAGTTGAAAGATTTACAAAGTAAGTTTTCGAATGATAATAAAATTTATAGCCCTTTTGATGTATCTGTGCTCCTCTGTGCCATCCTCGTTCATTATGGACCTGAGATAAACATGCTAAAAGTGTCAACACAAAGGTTGGTGAGTTCATAGAGTTTGTAAGCAAAAACAGTTGATTCCAATAGTTTCAAGTGAGAGATAATAATTGTAATAAATACCAATATTGATGAAATAAGTAGTGGGTTATGTTGAGTGAAATCCATAAGTAATTTGTTTGCCCTTACGTTGGGTGATATCCAACGTACCGGGTCAAAGATTTGGGTGAAATCCATAAGTAATTCCTTTGCCCTAACCGGGTCAAAGATTAGGTGAATTCCATAAGTAATTTGTAATTGTATATCAATTGAACACAAGTTTCAAGTTTGGGTGAAAGTGGGCTACGTTGTTATACGCCCGTAGTTTGTTTGTTTGCCCTAACCGGGTCAAAGGTTGAGTGAATCCATAGGATTTGTATGCTAATAAGTTGAACACAAGTTGTGATTGCCTGTGAATTACAATCTTTGTTTTAAATGGTGATATTGTAGTTGGATATATTGCCCTAAGTCTCATGACGCGCAAACGTTAACAGTGTACCGTGAAACGGTGGTGAACACACCAAATTAATGGTGTGAGTTATGGCCCTTGTGTAGGAGATTGCCATCTTCCTACTTCCTTCAAATATAATGCATTGCGACTAATCCGACTAGCAACTAAGGCTATCTGTCAGGCATTAGTGGAATAGGCAGTCAGCCTCCAATAGATCTATTCATTATATTCGCGTTCACTCGCAAGTGATTAATGGTTCATGATGTGAGGGGCTTTTGGCAATAGTGTAACTTAGGAAATATCAAACGGGTGTTGCATAAAGAAAATACTTGTGTTCTATTTGTAGCATATATCTCCCTAGGAGATAGAAAAACGTATAAAAGTGGGTGTATGAACTCATGGTAATTTGTAAAAGTGTATATTACTTGTGTGAGTGAAAACAAGAATTATGTTTCATTAAACGAATAGAGTGTGTCATCAATTGAGTACAATATTTAAGGTAAACGAGTAAATTTGAAAGTAGAATGAGCATGTATCTCCCCCAAAGAGTTCAAAATAAGTGAAAGAAGGGGCTATGACTCACCTTGGAATGTAGTGGCGTGAGTAACACAATGGTGCCAAGGAGTATGGAAGATCAGTGTAAGGAGTATTGCACAACGATACAGAATCGGCATAACCTAATGAATATAAGCTTGTCTCAAAATATGACAAGCGGAAAGTAATTGATACGTACGAGTTTCAAAAGATAGAGCGTTTTAGTTTTCGTGGAATATTTGTATCAATGTTTGTAAAAGTTTAGTATCCCATTCGTGTGGTGGTATAAAGTCATAGACTCAGACAAAACGCACGCCAAAGCATAAATCATATAGCACCAGTATAAAAGGAAATAAACACGTATAAAAGAAGAATAAACTGGTAAGAATCAGATAAGCAGATAAGTGAGTGAGATATGAAGATGGTTAAGTTTTGGTAATAACCCGGTTGTTTATATGACTTCTACATTGTAGCTGAGTGTGATTCGAGTTATCAATATAATTCGTGATCGTTAATATTTGTTTACCAGTTTATATTACCAAGTCTAATATTAATGGTTCGATAGTCCAATATGTGTCCAAGTGGTCAAGTCCGTTGCAAGTCCGGCAATAAAGTACATCAAGTATATTTATTGTCTAATATGTCAACTTGTCCGATATTTTGTCAAGTTTTAATCATTAGCATCCCAATCCGTCAAATACTAATATAGTTCGATTCAAGTATTAATCCCAAAAATATATACACAATTTTTAATACGTAAGTGGGCTTCGGCCCACTTGAATATCCAGCGTACCCTATTTATTTGTAGGCTTATGAGCCTAAAACGCACCCTAGGATTTTGGAAACAAAATAACCAACATCCCTTTTGAGGTTTTTCCCTGGTTCGGACAAAATAAACCAACACCCTTTTTGTTATATAAGCAATACATGAATCCAATCTACAAATAACAACGACAACAACCAACAGCCTCTCGGCTGTGGTCCTTAGCCGAGACCACATCAAAAATAAAGTAATCCTTATCTTTAATAATAAGCAAAAAAATGACATGAACTAGAAATAAACCAAACGATCCCTTAGTGGGTTTTGAACCCTTGACCTCTCGGTCGGGTTCTTCCCTTGTCGAGGCTAAATAACCATGGCACCCCTCGGCTGACCTCGTTAAATTTACCAAAATAAAGCAAACGCACCCTACGTGGGTGTGGCCGTGAGCCAAAATAAACCAAACGCAACCCTTTTGGTGGTCTCGGTGGTGAGCCACAACAAACAAGCACACCCTTCGGGTGGTTATATACAGAGACAAAAAATAAACAAAATAAGCCACAACTAATTAAGCTAATTAAACCACTTAACAGATAAGCCAACTATCTCCGTAATAAGCAGTTCCAAAACCATTCGGCCCATCAAGGGTCTCGACTTGAAACACATACGGGTTTAGACCCGACCCGACAAAAAAATAAATCAATCAAACGCCTCTTATATAAATTATACCACACGAATTTATTAACAAACAGTTTTTAATCCACAAAATTCATTCAAATCGAATTATGTTTGATTTTTATGAAAGAAATACAACCAACTTTAATATGGTATTTCGGCATACCATAAGTCGAATGAGACGAGGAGAGGTAAAGTTGGTGGCGCGGCTGAGGTGATTCACTCGAGCCACAACAGCCCCAAACATCACATCACAACCTCGGATCTTCCTTGTTTCTTGATGATGATGGTGGCATGGGGAGGCTGTGGTGATGGAGAGTGGCGGGGTGAGGTGGTGGTGTTGATCCTGGGTTGGTTCGAACAGAGAGAAAAGAAAGACAGATTCGATCTATTTGTTTATTTCCTTGGGAGTGAGAGAGATGGATGGAAATATACATATACAGTTTATGAGAGAGAGAGAGAAAAAGAGATAAGATAAGATTGGATATGATAGATAGTGGGTGATAAAGATCAGGATAAATCTTTATTATCTATTGTATTGTGTATACCCCGTGTCCCATTGAGCTTAAGTATAAACACGGTACTTTGGTTGGGTAATTGTGAGAAATATATTTTCTTTGAGACGTTTTTATAAAAATAATATAAAAACGAGACTATTGATTCCGAATAATGATTATAGAATGTAAACCATTTTTATTGCGGTGTTGGTATGCAAGAAAAACAATATATTCTCTTGTTAAATAGACAAAGGTGAATGTAACGTTCAGATAGTAATAATTCGAATCAGAGCGGGTTATTTAACTTGGGAAGTTACCGGTTAACTACCGATTACCGCATTTGACTTTTACGTTAAGGTAAAAGTCAAATAGTCAAGAAGTCAAAGTCAAAGTCAACTTTAAAAAAAGTCAAAGGGTAAAATAGTCATTTTGATGTGTGAAAATTTACGGGTTGCTACACTAATCTTAGTTAGTACCAATCTACCACGATCCACATGATCTACTCACGATCTACCCGATCTACCCTTGATCCACTTGATCAAAACACAAGCCCACAAGCTACAAGAGATCTCCAAGATCTCAACAAGATCACAATGATCTACTCCCACTTGACTTGATCTACCCGATCTACCCTTGATCCACTTGATCAATACACAAGCCCACAAGCTACAAGAGATCTCCAAGATCTCAACAAGATCACAATGATCTACTCCCACTTGACTCGATCTACCCGATCTACCCTTGATCCACTTGATCAATACACAAGCCCACAAGAGATCTTCAAGATCTCAACAATATCACAATGATCTACTCTCACAAACTCTCAAAAGAAAAATGAACTTGATGTATGCAAGGATACAACAAGTATGTAACAAGTGTTACAAGTGCACTAACTATAACTACAACACTTTGTATATTTGTGATACTATGTGTTCTTCTCTTGCACTAGTAGAGGAATGAAGGTGATCTTTTGGTTGGATGAAAGGATCACTCTTAAACAAACTAAAACTCTCTAAATGATCAAAGAAAGTGATCTAAATAAGAAGGGATTAGACCAGAGAAAAACTAACTGGAAAAATCAAGTTGGAAGTGTAAAATGGTCCACTATTTATAGGCAAAGAAAAAACTAGCCGTTACGTACGGACGGTACCACTAAATACCCGACGGTACCACAAAATTTAGTGGTACCGTGGTACCGTCCCAGACAGGGATGCTCCAAATTTTGTTTTTAGTGGTGAAAGTTTATTTGGGGAAGTTCGGAGCTGATTTGGGGGGAAAAATAGCTGTTGGGACTTTTAAACTTATTTTTCAAAATAAAACATTTCTTTTTAATTCAAAAATAACTTGAAAATGTATTTTTGAAAAATGTTTTGTCACATTAAAAATGTGAAGTTTAGAACAAAAAATTTATTTCTTTGATCATTCGCCAAGTTTAAATTTGTTTGTTCATACCTTAAGTGATTTACGTCTGGATGAAAATCTACGACTCTGTTGAGGCATACTTGATACGTTGAGAGATGTTGATGTAAGTATGTGTTGATGATTTGTGTTTACAAGTAACTTGGGCATTATATGTTACATGTTTGTCATTATTAAAACTGAAGAAACCATTTAGTTTAAATATCGTAATATTTGCACTAACAAATACAATTAATGCAGTTATTAAAACACCCCTTATATAAGAAATACAAATTATAAAGCATATTGTACAACCAACTTAAACACAATTCCTGCATTAAATGTCACTAATACAAATAATAAAGCACATTATACAAATATTCAAGCCCGAACGGGCAACGGGCCAAATGGGCTCGAGCCCGAATGGGCACGGGCCAAACGGGCACGAGCCCGAACGGGTACGGGCCAAACGGGCACATGTTATACGAATCGTTTTAAAAAAACCCCAAAAGACGAAATAAATACCTTATTTAAAGAGTTCAAATACGTCACATGAAATTCTTGATATCCGTAAATTTATTATCAAAAATAGCATAATAAACTAAAATATATGATTAATCTAAAAAATTTATTTCAGGTACCCGTCGCCGTAACGCGCGAGTACTCAGCTAGTTTCAATAACTCAAATAACATTCAAGTAGAAACAAATTTTGTTGATCAAAGTAAAAAACAAAACAAAGCTTATGACATGTGATATTATTCTTGGATGAGATAAGAGATTGTCTTATCCGGGCCCCAAAAATTGCAGTTGGACCCAATGAAAGTGCGTCACATAAGCCAGCAGAAGTGGGCCATCCTGAGGGGTCAACTGTTCTAATGATTACAAAACCGTCCTGTTATTTCAAAAATTCTGAAAATATCTTTATGCCGACTGAGAAATACGAGTATGAGAGTCGCGGGCGGGTCCAAGTTGGGTTGATAAATATTCGGCTTTATCAGTTGTGAACTTGTGATGATGAATTTTGATAGTCGTAAGGTGGTTGATGATGGTGGATGGATGTTGAAGAAAGGTAGTGTTTGGATTTAAGTTTAGCAATCGGTTACCTGGTTAACAGCTAAAAAATTTTTAGATTGCACAACATAATAAGTTCGGTACCTTAAATTGAGGAAAAAAAAAAATCGGATAGCTTAAATTAAAATTGAACGTAAGTTCGGTTAATTTTTTGCGATTTGCCCAATAAAAAAGGGTCACTCCCTTTAAAAGTCTAAAAATACATATGTAACTGACACATGTTCATTCTTTAGTCTTTCGTTTTTTTTTTTCTTTTCAACTGACGATCCACCCGATATGATGAACAACAAGTCTGTGACTCTGAACATACAGTATGATGAACATTAAATTGATAAACACCATGTATGATGAACATAAAGATATGATGAATATCAACTTAACATCCTTTGATGAACAAATTAAAGGATGTTAAACAATTCATTAAAGGATGTTACATGATATTAATTTAGAGTTTGTTAATCAATATATGACATAGTATTTTTGTTTTGACTCAAAGTCAACGCAACCCTAATTTTGATGAACTTCGAATTCATGAAAAATGTTGTAATTTGTGACGATTGAGCAAATGTATGATGAAATTAAATAGAAATCGAAACCGAATTTATTGATTTTGAAACTGAATTAGGGAAGAATGTTGTTAAAAGTACGAGATTGGAGAAGAAAGATATGTGAGGTGAAACTGGGAAAGAAAGAGAAGATGTGTTGGGCTTTGTAAGCGTTTTTAGACTTTGTAAGGAGTAGACTTTTCCCTCCCTTAGTTTACACACGATCGCAACTCTATAGCTAAAACTTGATTTTTAAGAACGATATTAGTTGTTAACAAAAAAAAAAGCAAGTTCAAAATGCTAAACACTACATGTGATTATGGGCCATTATGTATGATGACACTTGTGACTATGGACCATAATACCTGCACTGAGTTTTTTTTTTTTTTTTTTTCTGGACCAATAGATCGGGGAATTTAAGGTAGCACGGTTATAACTTTTGACTTTATATTCCATAGTTAATGTTTTGTTATGCAGGCGTATTTCCATTTTCAAGCACCTATAATCAGTATTTTCATAGTTAACGTGCTTTATACCTTTAGTTATGCATCATAACTAGAAATTCAATTTCACCCACCAATGTTGGAGAACAAAAGTCAAAACAATCATTATTAGATGGATGGGTGGGCGAGGGAGACTTTTCCATAGTCAAAATCATGATCCATTCCCAAATAGAGGTAGTTGGGTTATTTTCCATAAAAATATGATGAGACTAAGGAAAGAAAACCGATTGGTTAGTTTATGCTAATTGTGTTTGTGAAAAAACATAAAGAGTACATTAAGTTGAGTAAATCTGCTACTAAATAATGATGCTGTATATACTCTAGTTATAAACATCAAGAATTACTATTATACTATAAATGTGAATATGTGCTTAGGGGCGTTCAAGGTTTGAGCAATTGGCAATTGGCAATTGGGAAGATGCTTGAGTTTAAGCTCAATAAATCTCAAAATTGAGTCGAGTGTGTTTTAGATTGATGCGCCAAACTTTTCACTAATGTTCAACCCTAATCATTTAGAAGCTCGAGTTGTGACTCGTGAAAGAGTCTACATAAGCTCCATACAATAATACATTGTTGATTTTCCAAAGTGTGGGTATACTTCTAAGCACATGTAGATGTCGTACAATGGGTTTGTCAAGCAAGTTGCTAACGGATCAAAAGAGGTTTGAATAGAAAATGGGTCGATCTATTTAACCTGGTCGATTCATTTTACTTGGACATAATACACATTTTAAAATCATGATTTAGTTGGAGCATAAAGTTTGAATGAGCTTCACGAGATTCATTTTTGTACTAAATTATATCGTTTCTTAAGGACTAACGAGGCTCCTTGTCCTTCTGTACAACGCTTCACAGCATGTAGTTACCTCAGCAGTCTCGCACAACAACTTGACTTTGGGCTCGTTCTATAAAATATAAAGGAAAACCAATATCGTTTACGCTACACCTAACTGATGCGTTTTATGATATTAGCGAGTTTATTTTTATCAGCTTGATTCCTAGCTTAAGTTTTTGAAGCAAACCGATAGTCTTATTTTATTTTATTTTATTATTATTATTTTTTTCAATTAGCATATTAATTTCAACTTTCAAGTCCAAATTGAACTTCTAGTTATTGGTCCACTAATACAGGCTAATGGGTTTATGTCAAACTGAAGAAGTAATGAGCTCATCTATCTAGTACAGGCCCCATCTTTAATGGACTTAATGAAGAGGAAACAGTGTAATACTGTAATAATATAAGGTGATAATTCATTTAAAAATAAAAAAATTTCAATTATATAATTCATTAGAACATAAATGCCTCAATCATTCAAGCTTGTTTGTTAAACTTGCAAGAGAAGGACATTATTTGAAAATGAGCTGGTGGTGGTACGTACTCTTGACGCAATCATCATGAACTAGTTCGAGTATCTTCCCTTGATCGACTCAATGTAATCAAGGGTCTAACTGATTCAACTTACTCGTTTTGACTCGTGTAACCCATCTATTTTTCCCATTTCTAGTTGCAGGTACAAAACACACTTTTAACACGATGTTTAAGCATATTTCCGTCGGGTAGGTCTTGACGGCTTCCATGTGCCATTGATCCTTGTCCCGAGCATGAAGTGTGCTGCCTTGAGAGTGGTGAGCACACTCTATTTATAGGTGAGCTTCTTTGTCCTTACCCGGTGACAGAGACACATTTAGGCGGGAAACTGAGCCATTCGGCTTGGGTCGTTCGGCCAAGTTGGTTCGGCCAGATGCCTTCCACCTGAGCCATTCGGCTTGGGTCGTTCGGCCAAGTTGGCCGTTCGGCCAAGTGCCTTTCATCCAGGCATTCCATCTAAGTCTTCCGTCCGGGATCTCGATGTCCTGACGGATCGGGTCTATCAGACCACATACGTCAATGGACATCGAGATCCCGGACGGAAGACTTAGATGAAATGCCTGGATGAAAGGCACTTGGCCGAACGGCCAACTTGGCCGAACGACCCAAGCCGAATGGCTCAGGTGGTAGGCATCTGGCCGAACCAACTTGGCCGAACGACCCAAGCCGAATGGCTCAGTTTCCCGCCTAAATGTGTCTCTGTCACCGGGTAAGGACAAAGAAGCTCACCTATAAATAGAGTGTGCTCACCACTCTCAAGGCAGCACACTTCATGCTCGGGACAAGGATCAATGGCACATGGAAGCCGTCAAGACCTACCCGACGGAAATATGCTTAAACATTGGCGCCATCCGTGGGACCCGTTATTCAATCTACCGATGAGTTAAGAATGACGGGTCACACCTCCAGTCCGGTACAGACGTTTGGTACGACTGTCTGGGGTTGCTCCTTTGAACAGTCCGGTATAATCTCCTTCGATCGAGATTGCTCGAACACATTATCTGGTCCGAATATACTGTCTCATTCAGCCACATGGTCTCGTTCGGATGTTATGTCATCCGGAGGTACCGCTTCTTCCGGTCATATCTTTCAGCCCACTTTTGTAAGTCTTCATCCCTCTCCTCTCTTCATCCTCTGAAACGCCATGAAACCAAGATAAAAAGGGATTCGATAACTTTTTTACACTGAAACCCATTTCTAACTCCATGAACATCACTAATTAATGACAGAACAAATTGACACTCATCTAGATTATTGCATGTATGAGGAACCAGGCTTACATATGCATTTGTACGGTACGCTTGCATTATCAGAGTGTTGTTGGCGCAATTTCCGTGGGGTTGTTGGCCACATACTTCTGTATATGTTGGTGGTAATTAATGTGCTTGAGTGTGACTAACTTATGGGATAATGCTATACCTACTGCCTGTTTTGCCCATCACTTGTAAACCATGCCTAAAAGTTCTTATTTTATAATAAAAGTACAAGGACTTAATTAAATCCTAGCGCTCTAAGTTTTAGCCACACTTTAGGTATATAATTTGTTAGAGATATACTGGTTCCGTACTCTAATTATACACGATGTGTTAAGAGTCGTTACAAATAAACATTTTTCTATATGCACCAAACATCGGTTAATCTTTTTATTTCATACATCCGGCATGCTTTAACTTTTTTTTTTTATATAAGAACACATTCGCTCGTGTGGTTTATAAAGAAACAAAGTCGCATGTTTTATGGGTAGTCCCGAATAAAAGAAAAAAAGAGGGTATAGTGAAAGAGGTCTACCTTTTACTTCTATTTTCTATACTATAATACTCAAAATACACAAAGATATGGACAAGATTTTCTTCAATACTAGTACAATGTATGTCATAAATCCACTTTACACTATTGTGAGGGTGGCTCGTTGTCTTCATGTCAGTACAATTCGCCTAACTTTGTTGACTAATTTTCACCACTCCCAAAACTGTCAGAATTCATGGTGGTTCATTTCATAATATGTGCATGTACCCAGTGGCGGAGCCAGGACTAAAGTTCAGGGGTAGCGGAAAAAAAAATTAACCATAATTTTTTTTAAAAGAAACCAATGCCAGGAACCACCCCTATAGTAAGTCGATATGTGACACAAGCCCTACGTACAATATTTTCCTCGCAAAAGTTTCGTTGCTGGTTTTGCAGCCATACCTGTAATCACCAGGGAGTATAGGAATAACTTTTCGGACAGGCCATGTGATTGAATCCTCAACAGCATCATGTATGGTACTCTGCATAAACATGTCACCTCTTAAAAATATTATTAAAACATTTCTGTCTCACAGATATTCAATCAGTGATAAACATCCTGAAAGAGATCATTAATACAAATAAAAAGGTCACACCTCAAGAGCATCAGCAACACCAGGAATAGCTGATATGTCACCACCAACTACTTTCAGAGTAAAATCCATCTTTTTCTGCAAAAAACAAACAAAACACCCTTAGCAAACTGTATCACCAATAAAAACAACAACATAGCACCTTAAACTAAATCGATTTGCAATTTGTAATTTGTAATGTAATGTAAAACATCCTATGATATACTAACAAACATAATCGATTTGCAATTTGTAATGTAAAAAAAAAAAAAACAGGAATAAACTAAATTAGGGCAAAAATAAATTGGGGCAAAAACAATTAAATTAGCAATAGACTAAATTAGGGCAAAAATAATTAACTTAGCAATAATCTAAATTAGGGAAAACACAATTAACTTAACAATTAACATATGACATATCAATAAATTAGATTAGGACAAAAACAAAATTAATTGCAAAAACAAAATTAAACAAACCTGATGGATAGTGGTGGCGGAAGCCGGTCGGCGGTCATGACTGGTGGTGGGAGCGGTTGTGACTGGTCTTCGTGGAGTGGTGTCTTCTTTTGATTATTTCTTTCTTTCTTTCGGTAATATAACCACTTCCATCCTTATCAAAGTAAGAAAAAGCTGCAAATAGATTATTTTCTTTCACAATTTTATTCATATGCAATGTTGCAGCAACAAATTCTTCATAATCAATCGTTCCACTGTTATCAACATCTGCCTGAGTTTATTCAAGATATTAACACCCAAAAGTAATGATAATTAATGAAAGGAATGAAAATGAATAATCTTTTCTTACTGCTTGCATTGGGCCAGGGGTAAGTGGGAAACAGGATGTCCTCTTTTGGAAACAAAAGGGTGTTGAATTTGTTTAATTTGACTTTTACTATAATTTTATAATAAGCCACTCAGTTTTATTATAAGTTTTTGTATGTTTTTTTGTTTTTATTTTTAAACATTTAGTGGGTTTGGGCCTTTGGAGTTTTTTTAAAGAATGATTTGGCCTTGATCAATTTATTTAGGGGTAGCGAAAATTTCTTTCAAGGGTAGCGAAATACGAAACATAGTACGAAAAACATAAAAAATTGCCAAAAATTCCACTACCGGGTAAAAGTTCAGGGGTAGCGACCGCTACCCCTGGAGTACACATGGTTCCGCCCCTGCATGTACCTTCTTTCAAGCATGCATATCTCATATCTTCTATACGCTTTTAACACATATGGTCAATGGAAGTGCGCTGACAAATGACAACTCATTTACCGAACTTTATAAAAAGTTAATTCACCTTTTATGCCCTTTTATCTTCATGATACTGTCATATACCTTTTTATTATTTTACTTTACAAATTATCCAATTGTGCTTTAGTACTTCACGTGACCCAAAAAAATAGTATTTTTGCTTTGGGTCCTACGGTTATTCGACCCTCGACATATGTCCTTTGGTTATTTGACACCCGGATTATTAACTATTGGTCCGGATATGTGAAATCTATTTTCACTACCAATTTGCCTAATACGCTAGAAACTAGATATAGATTGCCTCTGTGAGTAGTTCAAAATAATGATGTGTTAAGAACCTCAATATCACATAATCGTATAATATCTCAAAAGTGAACAATTGGCTAGAGGCTATTCTCATGGGAGAGAGCCGAGAAATGTTTTGCTTCACATATAACGAAAAAAAAAAAAAAAAAACCTTCCAAGTTTTATTCTTACAGAAATGGCATTCACTCTGCCGGAGCTAAAAATGATAGGTCTCGCTTCCAATCCATCCTTTCGGAAGTAGTTCACCCGTCATCCTCCGTTCGGTATGGTTCATTCGTAGATGGTTCATCCATTATCCTCCGTTCGGTACGGTTCATTCGGAGGTGGTTCATCCATCATGATCCGTTCGGAATGGCTCCTTTCGGAAGTAACTCATCCATCATTCAACGACTAAAATGGACGACATGTAGGGGTCGTTCGGCATAATCCGTTCGGAATGTATGTTTTATGAAGATCTGAAGGTGACGAATATGATTTATTAGCACTGATAATGAAAAGACCAACCCTCTCATCAC
Organism: Artemisia tridentata subsp. tridentata; assembly: GCA_021014915.2. Classification (NCBI taxonomy): domain Eukaryota; kingdom Viridiplantae; phylum Streptophyta; class Magnoliopsida; order Asterales; family Asteraceae; genus Artemisia; species Artemisia tridentata. Next base: position 205,514,666 of record CP139504.1, read on the forward strand.
ATGCTTTCCCTGATGAAATAAAAGCAACGTCAACGACGTTTAATTTCTTAGCATATACTGCTTTCCTAAATGCATTCATACATAAGAACAAGCAAACAAAACAAAAGACGCATAATCCGAATTACACAGCTCCATTTCCGGAGAGCAACAAACTTCATCTTCACAGCTACATCCGAAGAAACAATACACACTTCATCCGCATCGCCACAGAAGCATGTTCGAGCTCGAAGTTCTCGCGTTAATCTGATAGCCGATCCCATCATATTGCACTTAAACACCTCCCAAGGACCCTTCGGACGACCTTGTGAGCAATAAGGACTATCTTCGAACATCCTTGGCGGCCCACCAGTTAATGCGCTTCGGTTTCCGATCGTCAATTGTTGGTCGTCCAGTTACTTGACCTCCTGTTGATAAACATGTGTGATGAAGATGAATCAATAGCTGCTTTCTTGAAATCACTAGCAATGACGTACTACTGTTGTCATAACCCTTACGGTAATTAATCAATAAATACCAATCGAAGACCAATCGGAGATACTAAAGAAGACCCAAGAACCGAGGCTCTTGATACCATGTACGAAGTTATCATACGATTAATATTATTTTTCATATCAATGGAATAACCGTTCGATTACAACAATGAGAATATTAGATTCTCCGTATGAAGACTGAAAAGCAAAAGCTTACAATATCATATTAATATTAAGAAACGACAAAAGACTATTTCCAGAATGTTTAAATTGAATGCCATCGTTGAAGACTTAAAAAGAAAGGATATGTGTGGAAGAAATATTAAACAAAAAGGTGTAGGAGTTATAATAAACAAAGGAAGGCGTGCCTTATATCCGAACGGCAATTTCTGGTCCTTCGATTAAGTTAATCATCAGATATTTAAGGTGTTGTTTATATTCTCACATTCTTGGAGGATTCTTCCAAATAATTTCATTCACGTTGATATTCTCTTTTGCGTCGATTTCCGATAGTCAGATTTTTGGCCTTTCGGTTACTTGACCTTCGTTCGCTCTTCCAAATTTCATTAAACGGCTATAACAACGCTACCAATCGAGCTTCAACCCTCATACCTCTATTTCGGGCCATCGAAGGCCAAAGAGGCCAACGACTTTAAGCCAAGAACTGCAAAGATTTAAAATGCAACCATATTCTCGACGATTGCGACAGCCCCTCAACGGCGGCCACAACTAATCGAAGCGATAACCCCATCCTTCTCAAGATCATTATAAAAAAAAAAAAAAAACAACTCCGAACAAGGCCTCAATTTTTTTCCAGCTTATGTAACAATCTTTAAAGATCTCATGTATTTGAACTAAAAACACCACCGATCCATGATAAAGGAGGCAGAAACTGGAAAAATGAAATACCGACTCGCACAAGATTTGGTCGAAGATCTTGAAACCGAAATACCCAAATGGGTGCCGGAGGGTTTCGTGGGTCTCTTTGTTTCGGTTTAAAGAACCATAGTCAAAAGGGAGTTTGCTTTCGGCGCATTTGCCGATAAAAGCAAGAAGATATTCTTATGGTTTACGCTTCATGGAGCCGAAGAAAATAAACAACCGGAAAAAAAAAGTTTTGTGGTAATGGTGGAGAAGAGATAAGAGATAGATGAATTTTGGTTTTATTTTCTTTTTAAAGATAGAAAGTTAGGTGAGAAGTGAAGAGAATCAGTGCATGTGTGAGGGGCGCTAGTATGAGGGAGACGGGGCTCCCAACATCAAACGCGTCAAAATTACAATTTCACACTTTCTCCTTCGGCTTACTCTAAATTTTAGACATGATCATTAAAATAAACATCGTAATAATCCGGTCGCGAATTCAACAACTCCTTTGTAAAGACCGAGCCAGTGGCTCAATAATTCTCTGGGCGTCATATGAAATACGATCGTTTGGAGCGACAATGTTAAAAATTTAATAACCCATATTCAATCTCTCATCTTTGGCACCAACGTGCTATCTATAAGCCTTCGGTCGCATGGATATTAATAAAGAATAATGTGTCGAGCCACTATTACCAACGCAAAAAGAATATATGTAAGGACGTAATGTCAAATTTGCGATGATCGACATCTTATTGTCAGAACCAGCAAACATAAGGTGATGATCTCGTGAGAATCAAAGGATGGTCACCATCCGGGCGAAAAACATCACATGTTGGATATTTAACACTCATGGGTAACAATTGTCATTAATCGTTCTTTATGTTGTCTAATATTTCATTTTGTTTAAGTTCAACAATGCTAATAGCACCGCTGAACTGGGGGGAGTATGGAGGTATGATACCTACACCGGTTATGTTACGGTTCAGTTGCGACCCGATTTTTGTATTGATAATTCGATATATATGAAAGCATTGTGTTTATCTAATGGGAAAAGGCAGGAGAGCTTTTCATATCTTATTGTGCAGGAATAATTGTGTGAGGTTCTACATGCATAACAATTACAAGCAAAGACAAGGCATTCGCATGGCTCCGGCGGGGATTAGCTACCCCCACTCGGCCCACGCAGTCAAAATTTAGCCGAGGCGTATCCGCCCCTAACGGCAATGATTAATCTTCAAAATTTAGCCGAGGCGTATCCGCCCCTAACGGCAATGATTAATCTTCAAAATTTAGCCGAGGCGTATCCGCCCCTAACGGCAATGATTAATCTTCATAATTTAGCCGAGGCGTATCCGCCCTAACGGCAATGATTAATTTTCAAAATTTAGCCAAGGCGTATCCGCCCCTAACGGCAATGATTAATCCTTGAAACAAAAAGCCGAGGCGTATTAGCTCCCAACGGCAAGGATTAATCCTCAAAATGCAAAAGAATGTGCCGAGGCGTCTCCGCCCCTAACGGCAATAATCAATCCTAAAAACATAAAAGAATGTGCCGAGGCGTATCCGCCCCTAACGGTAAAAGTTCGTCTTAAAAACATAAAGGGATACCGAGGTATATTCACCCCTAACGGCAACATTCGATCCTAAACTTGTACCTCCGGAGCTATGTAAGTAGCAAAGGAAGCAAAGGGATGATGGAAAAGACATAAATAGTTTTCGGCCTCCGGCCAACAATACACCTAGTTGGTGGTCCACAGCCATTCGAAAAGAGTTATGAAAGTGTATGTATAAAGACAAGATATTATTTAAGTATTGCACCATCGGTCTTCAACCGATACTACGATACTGGGGGGACATGATGACGTATGTGGTCTGATGGACCTGATTTGTTTAAAAGAACATTGGCTACACAGTGAATGAACAATACATCACATTTACCTTCACAAAGAAGACACGCCAATAGGGCGTCCGGGTAAGAAAGCTAATACTAAAGTGCTTCGTGTGGCGTTAGCAAACTGAATTTAAGTATAGCATCATTGACTATGTCAACAATACTATACTGGGGGGACATGTTGACGTATGTGGTCTGATAGACCCGATCCGTCAGGACATCGAGATCCCGGACGGAAGACTTAGATGGAATGCCTGGATGAAAGGCACTTGGCCGAACGGCCAACTTGGCCGAACGACCCAAGCTGAATGGCTCAGGTGGAAGGCATCTGGCCGAACCAACTTGGCCGAACGACCCAAGCCGAATGGCTCAGTTTCCCGCCTAAATATTTCCCGCCTAAATGTGTCTCTGTCACCGGGTAAGGACAAAGAAGCTCACCTATAAATAGAGTGTGCTCACCACTCTCAAGGCAGCACACTTCATGCTCGGGACAAGGATCAATGGCACATGGAAGCCGTCAAGACCTACCCGACGGAAATATTCTTAAACTTGCAAGAGAAGGACATTATTTGAAAATGAGCTGGTGGTGGTACGTACTCTTGACGCAATCATCATGAACTAGTTCGAGTATCTTCCCTTGATCGACTCAATGTAATCAAGGGTCTAACTGATTCAACTTACTCGTTTTGACTCGTGTAACCCATCTATTTTTCCCATTTCTAGTTGCAGGTACAAAACACACTTTTAACACGATGTGCATTTGTAACGAAAACAAACATGGTTCCCGGATAATCTTTGTTGATCAATAGGGGAAAACTTACAAACATCCCTCTCCTAGAGACAAACTGATACAATATTATAGCTATCACAACAACATTAAACTAGCTTCTATGCTACAACAAACCTATAATCATATTCATACATGTTCTTACTAATGCCTAAACACGATAATACAACAACAAACTCATCATGAGTACGTACCATATGCATATCCCATGTAATTATACCTAGATCGAATATTTTGGTTACCATAATTCGGGTGGTTACTGTAATCAACAGCCTTAATCACCACAGCTCCATGCTTTCCATCTTGTTCTTGAACAGCCCCAAAAACTATCTCGTTGGTTGTCTCACTCTTCTCCTCATAATAAGTCTGAGCACCCGGTGAGTAGTGTTTCTGATGGTGTTGTTGACGATGTTGTTGTTGGAACTGTTGCATTTGTTGCTGTTGTTGAAACTGTTGCATTTGTTGTTGTTGTTGGTTAAAGTATTCATTGTTTTGTCCACTATAGAGATATCGAGTCTGCTTGGAAGGGCGTGGTCTTTCTGGTTTTCGTGGTTCTAGTGGTGGGGGCGCATCTTGGCGAGGAACTACAAAGCTTTCTTGCGTAGGCCAAGTGTTGGAAAACTGAGGGGGTTGTTGGTAATTCATTTGAAGATGAGTGTGTGGCTGTGGTTGCTTCTTTTTGGAACTACCAAAAATTTGAAATACCGTTGTTCCGGTTTTGATAAGAAGTTTTCCGAGTGAACCAAACAAGCTCTCTTCTTCTTCTTTTTCGTGTTCCACCTCCGGTGGTATTAGAGGTGGTCTCACTGATTTCACTGGCCTCTGATATGCAGGTGTTGGAATGGTGTTCACAATAGGTCTTGGTTCCTGCAGATCAATTGATGCTCTTTAATCACACACAGTACTTAATACAACAAAAAACACAATATTTAGGTGTTTTAGAGACTCAAAACTTTACTAAATACAGAGTTATTTACAGGAAAAACAGTGTGAATTACAATGGTGCGAATGAAAAGGCTAACACCATTTAAAAGAAAAAGGTTAAAACAGATGGACAACAAGGAAATATCCTCCTAACTGTATCAAAAGTGGCTGGTGACCATTCTCTAAATTTTGATATGCACACAATAGCTATTAAAGGAAACGGGTCAAAAACCCCTAACAATTAAAATAATATACATACTTACATAGTGTATTTAACAAACCAGTTATCCATTAACAAACCTTTTTATAAAGTGTGTTGGTTCATAGCGCGTCTCACTCACCCATTTTGCCACCTCTATCCAAAAATAATGACTTGTTTTTAAAGTTTAAGCTTATGAAATTAAAGGCTTACACTCTTTGATGAGAACATTGCACTAACTCTACGCTGTAACAAGGCTAGCATGAAGCCGAAGAACACAGCAGCACCAAGAACTGCTATCCCTGAAATGGTAATCAATAAATACCAATGGCTTAATTAAGAGCTTAAAAACTGGCAACAAATACAGTGTAGTGAAGAGTGTTTGTTGGGTTATTTACCTAAATGGTGTTCACCATCATACTGATAAGAAGAGCAATCATCCTCATGGAGTTGTATTTCTCGAATTGCTTGGTTACCTCTATCGATGACTAATATAGAACAAGTACTAGAAACATATATTATATCAAAGTCATCTGAAAACTTTGCATTGTCACTTGGACCATCAATATGACCAGTCCCATGTGCCCAGTTTCCTCCAGCTATGGTTACGACCCCTAAATATAACACAAAATTGTTTTCATTACTTTATTGAGTTATATAGATGACTTTTTCTAAGCAATTGTCATATAATAACACGTATTTTAAACTGTAATACCTGTATCACTGATCTTCCTGATAGCCATATTTATGGTGTCAGCCACATATACATTTCCTCTATCATCTACTGTGAGTCCTTTCGGGTGATTCATCCTGGATTCTCTTAACTTGCCATCCACATGACCATAATGCCCTTCAGAAGAACCAGCCAAAAGTTTGGGTCGACTATCTGCGACAAGGGAGATTGAAACCGAATGAGGCTATGACGATACATATATGCAAGAAGCTTTTATAAAAATCCAACAGTAAGTAAAATTTATAGTACAGACTCAGTTTTGACCAAAAGTATAACTGTATAAGAATAAACACAGGGTTCTAGAAAAAGCTTATGACTTCTAAAAGCCGACACGCAAACTAAACTTCACCATAGAAGATTCTAAGTCTTTATATTATATAAGAAAAGAAAAAAGGGAGTTTGAACTGCTTCTAAAGTGTCTACAGTTAAGCCAATCATTAGCAAGATTTAAGCTTTAGTAGAAAAAGTAGGTTAGCACACAAACATATAATGGAATAGATTCTTTATGATTAGTAAAACAAAATTATTATACTTAAAGATGAGTATTCCTCTAAACAAAAGCATACACAATCCCAAAAGTGGAGCCCTCCTGAACAAGTATTCTTAGACGGTTCATCAAGCAACTGAACTCCGATTCTAAACTCATAGAAACTAAATCACCGTTATACACTGTACTGGACACTGATTATTAAACTGAAATAATGAAAAACTAATACTCCGTAATCATTTTTCTTACAACAACTTCTAGGGGTGTTTGGGTTACTTACGTTAGTGTACTTGTCACCTTAAGAATAACAGGTTACTTATTTTATAGTGCTTCTTTACTCTAAAATAAACATATAAACATGTCACATCAAACACTAAAACTGCTTATCTTTTTATTTTGAATGACAATTATATAAATAAACAAAAACTAGCAAGATGATAGGAACTATAACAACAATTTACAATAATTCCAATCAAAACAACCCAAAAAGCTTAAATTATGGCCAACAACTAAACTACTCATCTGTTTGTCCGTTTTATAAAAACGCAACAATCGACATAGATACTTTAACACAAATACTCTTAACTAATCAAAACAACATAATCAAATTCTTTTTAATCAAATAAGCAAAAAACTAAACTTACATGTAGACAAAGGCGTCGAAACTTTATAAACATTACTATTCTCAGAATCCAACACCACAATATCACCATTTGGAGTAACTTCCACACAATAAGGCTCAATCCCAAGCTTACTCCCATCAAACACAGTTTCAACATTATACCCTCCTTCATATTTCACCATTGAACGGCTCGAAACACCTGCAAAACACAACCAAAACACAAAAAGAAAAAAAAACCCACATCACATTTTCAATCTTTTAACAAACCCATATGAAAAAAGTAAAAAAAAAAATTGAAACAAACCCAAGTTGGTTTTAGCTGTGGGCTTGAGTGACCATAGCCATTTGAAGAGTGCAGATGCGATGTTCGACGTAATGCCAGTCAAAATTTCTGCAAATTAAGTTATGAAAAATTAACTGTAGGATTGAAATGTTATAAAGATTGTGAATTTGTGGTTTTTGGACTTACTTGCTGGTGATGTTGCTGATGCTGATGAGATTAGTGATCCTGAAAAAATGAGGAATAAAATGGGTAAAGAAAAAACATATTTGTTGGTGATCATCATGTTTGGTGTTTTTTTTAGTTATGTTTGGGTTTAAGTGGATGTTTTAAGAACATGTTTTGTTATATGTTTTTAAGGATTGGTTTGTGATTATTTATTAAAGTGTTGTTTTAAGGAGATAGATTATTTTATTTGTTTTTTGTGTTGAAAAAAGGGAACAAAGGTGAAGAGAAGATGAGGGGTGTTTCAGAGGGAAGATATGTTAATGTAACAGAAAAAAAGCTAAAAAAGGGAACACATAATATTGACATAGAGGTGGTACTATGTGTGTGTTTGTAAGGGCACTAGGAGTGGTGCTTCTGGCTTAAATTCCACCAATAAGCATTAGCCAACTCATACCCATAAAATCCCATACCTCCCAACCTAAATCACTGGCGGCCATAAAATCTCATACCTCCCAAATTTTTTTTAATCATTAAACTAAAATCAATTTAATTAAAAACATAACATTTCACTACAAACTACATTAAATTTCAGCTTAATACTCAATTAGTCAGTTATACATTTATACTAACTCCCAAAATTTCAAGTAGGAGGCCAAGCATGCAGCCCATACACTAAACCACATACAACTTTTGGATCAAACTTGGACAAGCCCAACACAAATACCCTAATTGTAACTCAGAAGCAATCTCATAAGCAGCCACTTTCTTTTTGTCTTCCACCACAACTCTCACACACAGCAACCACACAAAAAAAAATAAAATCGTCCTTTGTAATTTTAAATCAAACCGGAGACAAACACACTCTTGAATCTTCGTCCCTTTCAGTGGAACACGAATCACAACACAAACTTGTCTCCTTTTAATCTGACGAAACCACAAAATGGGTAGGTTTAATTTTTAATTTTTTTTTTTTTTTTGGTCAGCCAACGTCTATTTTTTTGCCTTCCAACGGCTATTTTTTTGCCCACATGTTGATCAAATGATTTTATGGCTAGCGGGCTTTCATACCGTGTTTCAAAAAATTTTGGGATAAAATCAACACCGGCGACGGTGTTACCGCCGGTGTGAATGAAACCGCCGGGCCAAACCGCTGCCACTCCGACCCCCCTAAAGGTAGAATAGTGGTCATTTGGTCAAGAAGCTTACATAAGCAAAAGAAGAATGATATAACATTATAACCATTTAAAAATATTCACAAAATTTTCCACATAATGACGTGTTAGACACTGATTGATTGATTTTATTATAGTTTTTCTCACTTTTCTCTTATTAAGCCAATCATTGTCTGATACGTCATTTTGTGAAGGTTTTGTGGGAGTTTCTTTGTGGTTCTATCAAAACTCATTCTATGTGATGGAGAGAATTAAAACTCATGACTAATTTTGTGTTTAATTAATATGTCATTAGCTGATTGAGTTGTGAAAAAAAGAACCCGAATGCTACAACCAATAAATTATTGCCAGCTGAATTTAGGCATAAATTTTAAGTCTCTGAATCACTTTTCGTCAAACAAACCTAAGAGCACAAGGTGTGGTACTCGCCGGATCTCGCCAGTCCACGCTGGCACGCTCGCTGGATCTCGCCACCACACCGCCCCCCTTTTTCTCGCCACTTTTCCCTTCGTCGTCTGCACGACGAAGCTAATTTCCGTCCTTTTGTACTGTTTTGTCAGTGGATCGGTTTTTTTTTCTTCTTTTATAACCATTTCTACTAAAAGAAGATGAATAAATGGTGGTTCGGTGGTGGTGGGTTATGAATAAATGGTGGTTCGGTGGTGGCGGGTTTCGGCGATGGAGGGGCGTTCGGTGGTGGTGGGTTATGAATAAAGAAGATGAATAAATGGTGGTTCGGTGGTGGTGGGTTATGAATAAATGGTGGTTCGGTGATGGTGGGTTTCGGCGATGGAGGGGCGTTCGGTGGTGGTGGGTTATGAATAAAGAAGATGAATAAATGGTGGTGGTGGTGTATTGTGTAATGTTTGAATAAAAAAAAAAATAAGTTGTAAGTGGTAGGCCCCAAATAAGTAAGTTGAGGTTAGTTGTTAGTGAAGGGGTTAGTTGTGGAGGTTTGTTAAAGTGATGTGGCACCCTGCGGGCCCCAAATGAGGAGGGTTTACCTCCTCACTGCACCAAGTGCTCTAATGAATGTGATTATGTGAGTAGAGGTTTTTAACTGACCTACAAATGAAATCAAGATTTGAACCTATAGGTTTTGGTTTGTATTTGTTTGTAGAGAAAGTATAGATATATCAAATAAGCAAACATACATGAAAATACGAGACTTTTATTTGTGTTCTTTTCAATAACAGGAAATCTATTTTTTTTAAATCAAGTAACTAAACTAATGCAAACAAACTTCTCACCGACCTGTATTTAAACAGTATGTGACGTTCAGCTAGTTTATGACCTAAAATTCTGTATTGCTTGACGTTTTAGTTGCTCAAGTTTAAACAATGTGTGAGTTTGTTTCAACTTAGTTGTTGTCAAATATCTTGAAAGTTATGTACAAAAGTGAATGTTAGTACAAAATTCGGGCTTGGTGTGAATAATGACGTGGACCTGCCTTGGACCGCGGAAGTCCTATAAACTTTGAACTAAGTGAATGTCTTGGAGTGCTAACTGCTAAGAAAGAAAACCACCGTTAGTCTCACCCTGGGAGGGGGTTCCCGCGGTCAACCTCCGGTGTGAGAGTAAGTACTTAGTGAGAGAAGCTACATGTATATTTTTAGTGAGAGAAGATCATACCTTTAAAAGTGATAACGGTCCTCCTTTTATAGGTGGACCTTCGTGTTGGTACCTTGTGGTCACAGGTCGCGATAGCGACGTTTTTTGGCGGGAAACACCTCAAGTTCAAACCCTGTGGTTGTCTTATTATCACAACAGCGATGCTTTTGGGCGGCAACTTCAATGTTTCCCTTTCTAGAGTCTACACGAATCAGTCTCGCGACCCTAGATGATATTCTTTATTCTTTTAATTGATTTGTGGTCCAGATCCTTGGGTTTGTTCCGGAGTTGGCGTTCTGCCGCGACAACGATGTTGAGCCGCGGTTACTTATAGTAAAGCGTCCAACCTAGCCCGGCTTTGCCGGGACCAGTATTGGTGTAATCCGGACTTCCTTTGGATCGGAGTTATTTGTCTTTGAATGTGCCCGACCCAATATTTTGGGTTCGGGGATAGTATACGTGATCAGTCAAAGACCACCGTAATAGTGAATTGTCGATAGAACTTAAAGATAACTAATCATCGTTGTTGGGATTACGTGTAAACATTATGAAGTGTCGGTCATTTAGTATATGTAATAGGTCGTATATTATAAGGCTTGTATATTTGTTACAAGACCCGCTCATGAAGCAAGCCCATGAGCGGCCCATTAGTTATTATTAGGGCAACGCCCAAGATACTATGTAGAACTATAAATACCCCTTCTCTTGATGAGAAGGGTGTTGGTTATTGGTTATTCAATATTACTTATTTCTCTTACAAGTTCCTTCAATCTCTCTCTCTCTCTCTCTCACTTTCTCTCTCTAGAACTATCGATTCAAACTAAGTAACAATGGTAGATTAGGGAACCTACAAGTGGTATCAATCGACTAGGGGTGCTTAGGTCGTGTTTTGCGTGGAAAGTTTTCATTTTTTTGTTTTTAATCCACTCGTACCTAACATTTCATAATATCAAAAAAAAAAAAAAAAAAAAAAAAAAAAAAAAAAAAAAAAAATCAAATTTTTAGGTTAAAAATAAAAAAGCTTGCTACTTTACACTAACTTAGATAGTTTTAAAGTAAGTTTCGTGGTTACTTTGGTTTAAATTTATTGTTCTAAGTGTTTTTTAAGAATTTGGTAAAATCTGCTAAAGTTGCGTTTCTCCGAGTAACTAAAAACCCTTTTTCCGAGTAGCTTAAACCCTGATTTTCCGAGTAACAAAAAATCTTTTATTTTCCGAGTAAGAATCTTAGGAATTTCCGAGTAGGTTTTAAGCAACTGTTTCCGAGTAACTTAATCCGAGTACAGACTTTCCGAGTAACTACTTTCATTAATATTTGTAAACATCACTCTGTCCGAGTATTGGGTTGACTCCGAGTAAGACGCATCCGAGTAAGGTATACCAAGTATGATATTCCGAGTATTAATCCTCCGAGTTGAAACCAAAATTTTTTCCGAGTATCCACATCAGTACACTTACTTATACATTAACTCTACACACCTAAATCATCCTTAAAAGATCCATATCATTGTTACAAACATGTCTCAACCACCTTACTTCAACTATTATTATCCTCAACAACAGCCGTATCCTCAACAGCAGCCGTATCCTCAACAACAACTATTCATGCAACAACATCAATTCTATCCACAACAATAATTCCCTCAACAACAACCATACCAACAACAACCAATGCAATCCTTCCCACTTCCTGCAAAACAACGACATTGGTTCGATCAAATGTGTGAGGCCATCAGCAGCCAACAATCTAGACATGAAGCTGGATCACTTGACACACCTCCAATGCTCACTCCTGAAAATTATGTTCAATGGGCTAGTCGATTCTTAAGGTTAATTGAACTCAAGAAACCTCATGGAAAATATTTGAAAAAGGTTATACTTGAAGGTCCTTTCCAAATGCCAACTACAACGGTTCCAGGAGATGCAATTGCTATTCCTCCAAGAGATGCAACTACGACCCCTGTTCCTGAGACTCAACTTACTGCAGAGCAAATACTTCATCGTGAAGCAAATGAACTTGCAATTTCATATATTCTTCAGGGAATACCTAATCCGATTTTCCGAAGCATTGATGCTCAGAATACTGCTAAGGATATGTGGGAACACGTTCATCTCTTAATGGAAGGCACTGAACTGAACTAAGAAAACATGGAATCCAAAATTTACCTCGAATATACAACGTTCATCGCTTATTACCATCGGTTCACAAACATCATCAATGACTTGGACAGACACAACATTGTTTTACCAAGGATTGCAATCAACACTAAGTTTCTCAGTTGTCTTGGTCCAGATTGGCAAAAATATGTCACGTTTGTTCACCAAGCCAAAAATCTTCACAATGCATCGTATGGGTTGTTGTATGATTATCTGAAGCACCATCAATCTGAAGTTGATAAAGATCGAGCTCTTCGTGGAACTTTTTCACTTCCTACAACTCCAAATTCATTGGCACTACTAGCTCAATCTCACTTTGCTCCATCTCCACAGTCAAACCATGCTTATGTCCAACCACAACATCACTATAAATACCCTCAACAAACCCCATCAACCCAACTTATTCCATATGAGTCGACACAACAATCAAATGACCATCAACTTGTCCCCTATGACAACACTGACACCATGTTCTACACAAACACAAACAATGACAAAGACGATGCATTCAACTCTTTGAATGAAGGATTTGCACTCATTGCTCGTGCTTTCAACAAACTTTCTAACAAATCCAACAATCGTCTCCGCACTTCATCTAACACAAGGAATCAAGCTGTTGTACAAGATGGACGGGTTAAAATATAGAATCGTAGTTATGGAAGAACTGGATCAGGAGGTTATATGGGAAACTTAGGAAATGGACAATGGTTTAATGCAACTGTTGGAAGTAGGAACAATGCAGGTGCTCCTCAGCGAAGGGTTTAAATTGTGGAAACTGGGAATACAGATACAGGGAATACAATGGTTAGGTGCTATAACTGCAATGGGAAAGGTCATCTGGCTAAGCATATCCCAAACCTAGAGTCAGAGGTAGTGAGTTTCATAAACAGGCACTACTTCTAGCTCTAAAGGATGAATCAGGGGGCACTCTCACAGGCAAAGAAAATAGCTTCATGGCAAATGCATATTCAAATGATGACATGAAAGATTTGGAAGCAAATGCAGTTGTGATGCTAATGGCAAATATGCAGGAACTTCACATGAGTGACACAGGCCCAGTGTATGACACTAATGGTCTGTCTCAGTTACATGATCCAACCATATGTCTGATACATGAAATTACATCAGCATCTGCATCAGACGAGGAGCAAGTTGTTCAAAATGATTCATTGTTATCTATTCCACAAGATGAACAAATGAACACCATTGTTACATTTGATGATGATGATCAAATTAACCCCGTTGTTACATTTGATGATCCAGTTGAAGATGATACCAATGATCAAATTGAACAAAATGAACCTTTGCTCGGTCCAGATCTAGAACTCATGACCTTGCTTTTGACCACCCAATCCCAAGTTAAAAAATGTAATGAAATCAACATGACATTAAAAGCAAAAGGTGCATCATTAATTGCGGATCTTGAGTGCTGTAAAATACAACTCACAAATTTTAAAACACAAGAAAAACGAGAACAAAGTTTTGAAGTTGCATTTCAAAAGGCTTATGTCAAAGAACAAGACTTACAACATCAAATACGAGAATTAATTATTTCTAACATTAAATTGGTTTCTTAATTGGAACAAGAAAAAATTGAGCTCAAACAACAAGTTGAACATCTCAATTCACAGCTTTTGAAAACAAAAACCGAGATGTCCACTTGTCAAGCTAGTTTTTCTGAACACAAACAAAAGTCAAGGAAACAAATTGATTCTTATCTTGATGAAATTGTCGAATTGGAAAGAAAATTAAAAAAATTTCAAAACGTTGTTTACAAAACTGATGAGTTTATCACAACAATCCAAAAGTTCACTGTAAAACCAAACCCCCAAGGTTATGGTTTTGCTCTTGGTCATGATAAACCACGTTTTCTACACACAACACTCAAAGAAAATCCAAAGTTGTATAGTGCAGAAAAGTTACTTGATGATTCAATTGTGCGTGTTGTTATACATGAATATGAGGAAGAACAGGAACAGGAACAGGAAGAAGAGAGTCGATAAAAAATGAGCTATAAACCATATGCTATACCTTTTTATTATTAAAATGTGCCTCATATAACTGACACCTTCGTTCCTCAAATAGATAAACCAAACAACCATGGTTTGTAATGCAAATTCATGAATCATCTTCTGATGTTGGTCCTGTTAAACAAGTGGCACAAATAAATGGCCCTTTACCAACCTCTGGTGAAATTACACTATTACCTAAACGTTGTCTTGTACTTAGGTATTTTGATACGTTTATGGAAGACATAAAATTTTTAGAACATGCAATTGAACATAACTCAGAGATAAAAGTTTCCACTTTTCAATCTGCTTACGAAAAAGAAAAGAGAGAAATTTTTCAAACACAATTCTTATCACATGTTCAACATTTGTGTCTTTGTGCTACACACTAGGAATACACACTAGGAACAGGAACTCCAAAAAGAAGTAACATCCATGATGAACATTTTCAATGCAACAGAAAACTCAATCTCAAAACAAAAACGTCGAAACAAAGTTTTACAAAATGAAGCTGATCGACTCTTGGAAGATGTTCTAAGTTCTGATATTATCTATGTGATTATGAATTCTATTTATGAGTCTTGCAATTCTATGCTTGTTGATGATCACACTGCTGGCACTAAAACGTTGAGACACGAAATTGAGACTTTAAAAAGAGAAAATGAGAGAATCATTAAACACAATGATAATGTGCAAAGTAAACTTTCAACATAAAATTTTCAACTTAATCAAAAGCTTCAAAGGTGTCAAACTTAGAGTCTTGATTTTGAATTAAAATTGAAAAGTCAAAATGAAACACTGTCCTTTCAAAACAGTCACACATCCAAAGTTGAGAATCTTGATGATGAAAATGCTGTTTTAAAATGTCAAAATTTCAAATATGAAATGGAAATCGAGCATTTAAAAACTGAGTACAAAACTATTTATGACTCATTGAAAATGACTTGATCTGAGCTTTTGAAGGAATGAGTGTGTTCAAAATCGTAATGACACCGTTTGGTTAAATAGAGAACTCGAATAAAAAATTCAACAAAAAGATCACATCATCATTTATCATAAAAGAGAAATTCTGTTACTAGAAAAAGGAAAGT
Organism: Artemisia tridentata subsp. tridentata; assembly: GCA_021014915.2. Taxonomy (NCBI): domain Eukaryota; kingdom Viridiplantae; phylum Streptophyta; class Magnoliopsida; order Asterales; family Asteraceae; genus Artemisia; species Artemisia tridentata. The sequence continues at coordinate 205,530,130 of CP139504.1, forward strand.
TTGTTAACACAAATGTGATTGCACCTGGAATGTACAAAATGGACACAACATCTAGGCAAACATCCACTCAGACTACTAATTTGAATCCTTCCACTTCTACAGGAATAGTCCCCACTACTAGCGTTAGCAAATCAAAGCGTAAGAGCAACAAATGGAAGAATAGGATCTTGCAACGTAGAAGCGGAAAACTAGAAGCCCCAGCAGTAGAAGATCAACTTAGGAATTTGAATAAAACTCATGTTGCATCTGATTTAGATTCTAATTTGGAAAATTGTAATCGTACTATCAGTGTAACGAATGATGAACCTTTGAATGTTTTGAATGTTAATGCATCTTGTGTGTTTTGTCGCAATAGTATGTTATCTGGTGATCATACAAAATGTGTAGCTAACTCCCTTTTAACTCGTAACAAGAAACGTACATCTGGCATTCCCTCTAGGCCCACTATTGCTTCTAATTCTGTGCTAGGAAAACCGCCAAGTGTAGTTTCTCAACATGCTTTAGATACTCCCATAGTTGCGAATACATCTCCTAAGACAATGCCATCACCTAGCGACTTCACTAAGAAGAAAGCACGAACTAGTTGGACATGGCAACGTTGGTTACAAAGGAAACCTAGTTTTAAATGGATACCTAAACTTATTACTATATGTGTTTCTAACCCAAAGGAACCCACAACTTCTTCGGGTTCCACACATACCATCACTCCATCTTCGTCGTCTTCGTGTGATGCAGGTGGTACAAATTGTTCTATGGATTGTTGATAGCGGTTGTACCCAACACATGACAGACAACCTCAAATTATTAGTAAACTTTGTTTCAAAGTTCATCGGCACTGTCAGATTCAGGAATGATCATTTCGCTGCTATCATGGGCTATGGAGATTATGTCAATGGCAACATCGAAATTAGTCGTGTCTATTATGTCGAAGGCCTTGGTCACAACCTTTTCTCAGTCGGTCAATTCTATGATGGGGATTTGGAAGTAGCATTTTGGGAGAAAACTTGTTTCGTTCGTGACTTACAAGGAAATGATCTAATGTCGGGCACTCGTGGAACTATTCTTTAAACCATCTCAATGTCTGATATGATTGCTTCTTCTCCTATATGTCTGCTCTCCAAGGCACATTCGACAAAATCATGGTTATGGCACAAACGACTGTCTCATCTGAATTTCAAAACCATGACTGAACTCACATGTCACAAACTAGTCGATGGTTTTCCACAGTTTCGATATTCAAAAGATCACTTATATCCAGCTTGTGAACAAGGAAAAAGTACTCGTGCATATTTCCCTTCAAAAACAGAACACAGTACGGATCACGTTCTTCAACTACTTCATATGGATTTGTGTGGCCCTATGCGTGTTCAAACGATCAACGGTAAACGCTACATTATAGTAATTGTTGATGACTACTCCAGATGGACTTGGGTCTATTTTCTCCATAGCAAAGATCAAGCTCCTTCAATGATCATCACCTTTCTCACAAAAATTCAAGTTCAGCTTCGTAATACAGTCAGAAAAGTTAGAACAGACAATGGAACTGAATTCAAGAATCAGAATCTTCGATCTTATTTTGAGAAAGTGGGAATTGAACATCAAACATCCATTGCAAGAAGTCCAGAACAAAATGGGGTTGTTGAAAGACGCAACAGGATGTTAGTGGAAGGTGCAAGAACGATGCTAATCAATGCTCAATTACCAGATTACTTATGGGCAGAAGGTGTATCAACTGCATGTTATACCCAAAACCGTTGTATGATCACCAAACGCCATCACAAAACTCCTTATGAGATTGTTCACAACCGCAAACCGTATATAAAACACTTTCATGTATTTGGTGCTCTTTACTACCCAAATAATGATCGTGATGATTTTGGAAAACTCAAAGCAAAGGCTGACATTGGTATCTTCATTGGATATTGTGAATACTCCAAAGGTTTTTGAATCTGGAATCATCGTACTAGAGAAATTCAGGAGACTATTCATGCTAATTTCGATGACCTTACAGAAATGGCTTCTGAGCATAACAGCTTAGGACCCGCAACTAACCGTCTAAACTTTCCAGATCAATCAGCTACACCTCTTTCACTTAACCGTAAAGAATTGGAAACCTTCTTTGCTCCACTGTTTGATGATTCATTTGCATGTCGTGCACCAGATGTATTACCTATTTCTGCTGCACAACATGATAATATTCCAATACCTGATACACCTGCTCCTACAACAACAACCGTTGCAACAGATGCACTTCCAATTGAATCTCCATCAACAGAAGAACAAACCGCTTCCAACAATGAAAATTCAGCTGAAGATCTATAACAACAACCAGTACCCGAACCTGCAGATTATAACCTAAATGCATTCTTTAATCCATTTGCACCGACTCCAACCGTTCCTGATATTGCAGAGTCATGCACATGCAATTTAGACCCGTCTAATCTTCATACGTTCTATCAACACCACCCTTCAACACATCATTGGACTAAAGATCACCCTTAGTAAAAATTATTGGCAATCCCTCAGCTCCAATTATGACAAGACAAAAACTTCACACCGATGTTGAAACTGCATCTACGCACTCACAGTTTGTCAAGATGAACCCAAAAACATTAAAGAAGCACTGACATACGACAACTGGATTGAGTCAATGCAAGAAGAACTCCACCAATTCAAACGCCTAGAAGTGTGGGAATTAGTTGAAAGACCAGATGGGATATTTGTCATCGGACTGAAGTGGATTTGGAAAAACAAGTTAGATGTAGAAGGCACAGTGATTCATAACAAATCGCGTCTGGTAGCTAAAGGATTCACTCAGCAAGAAGGAATTAATTTTGAAGAGTCATTTGCTCCAGTGGCTAGGCTTGAGGCTGTCCGTATTTTTCTGGCATACGCTGCACACAAGAGTATGGTTGTTTATCAAATGGATGTGAAAACGGCATTTCTGAACGGTCAATTACGTGAGGAAGTTTATGTTAGTCAACCAGAGGGATTCGTCGATCCAGATCATCCCAATCATGTGTACAGACTCAAGAAGGCCCTTTACGGACTTAAACATGCCCCAAGGGCATGGTACGATAAACTAACTGCTTTCTTGCTTGCCAATCATTTTACTAAAGGTTCAGTGGATCCAACTTTGTTTATTCAAAAACACGGGGAGGACATTTTAATTGTTCAAATCTATGTCGATGACATTATTTTTGCGTCAACAAACAAAAAATATTCAAATGCTTTTGCAAGATTAATGAAACAAAATTTTGAAATGTCCATGATGGGTGAACTTACGTTCTTCTTAGGACTCCAAGTTCATCAATCACCCCGTCGAATTTTTCTAAGTCAGTCCAAGTATGCTCTTGAGATTTTAAAGAAACTTGGCATGACAAGTTGTGATACTTATAACACACCTATGTCTCCATCATCCCCAAAGCTAGATGCTGATTTACATGGTACAACTGTTGACCCTACAAAATACCGAAGTATGATTGGGTCACTCATGTATCTAACAGCCAGTCGTCTAGATATTATATTTGCTGTATATCTATGCTCCCATTATCAGTCACGCCCAACTGAAAGACACCTCTCTGAGGTTAAAAGAATCCTTTTATACATAAAGGGAACCATTCATTTGGGGATCTGGTATCTGAAGGATTCTGGTTTTGAACTAATAGCTTTCTCAGATGCTGATCATGCAGGATGTTTAGACATACGCAAGAGTACATCTGGTGGAGTGCAGTTTCTAGGAGACAAACTTGTATCTTGGCAGTCAAAGAAGCAGGATTGCACTTCATTGTCATCAACAGAATCGGAATATGTAGCCATGTCAGCATGCTGTGCTCAAGTCATTTGGATGCGATCACAACTGATGGACTACGACTACATTTACAATAAGATTCCCATGTACTGCGACTCCAAGAGTGCCATTGCCATCTCATGCAACACGGTTCAACATTCAAAGTCAAAACATATCGCACTCCGATATCATTTCATCAAAGAGCACGTTGACAAGGGTACTATTGAACTATACTTTGTGGGTACTGAATACCTGTTAGCGGACTTATTCACCAAAGCCTTGCCCCATGCAAGATTTGTGAAATTAGTTCACCAAATTGGTATGCGGTGTTTGACTCCCGATGATTTGAAAAACTTTCTTAAAAGCCACTAAGCAAGTCAAACATCAAATACATTTTGTATATATTCTATCCAAAAACAAAAAAAATATTTTATTTCTTATTTCTCAAAAAAAAAAATACAAAATTTTACCATTTTCATCTTTCTCTATGTTCAAAATTTAATCCTTTTCAAAATATGTTCCCCACAAATCTTTAACCATTTCTTTTATTTTCTTGGAACACATTTTGAGGGGAAGAAAAATATTTCATAAAACTCAAAATTGTTTGCACATATTTTTCTACAAAGATTTCAGACAAAAGTGTGATTTTCTCCATTATGACATCTCTTGAATTAACGAAAGCAAAAGATTTTTCTTAAATTTTTTGGTTTAATTCAAGGGGAGACATCAAAGTGTTTTTTTTTTTTTTTGGGATCACTCATGGAACATCTACAAACTTTGAGGGTCTATTTGTGCTTACAATTCACTACTTTAGGACATAGGACCCCAAGTGAAATCATAGTCGGCCTTAGGGACTAAATTTGCCAACTGCATAAACTTGACCCTATAGTAGACACACCTATTTGGAAAAATAGATTTTTCTCACTCTTTACAAACAAAAACTGCTACTCGGTTTTATTCATTCGAAATTCTCAAGTTTTTCATCAAGTTTCAGGAAATCGAAATGTGAGTTCACTAATATTCTTATTTATGTCTGCTTATCACTCGCCTTAAACATTTAATCATTTTCAGTGATTAATTTCCTTAATCGGAATCTAGGGTTTAAGGGCTTAAATTGGTCATTTTTTATTTAGAATTTTATTGACTAAATAAAGATGTTCAATACCTTCGTTATCGTCCCTAGATTACTCGCTTCTGGCTTAATTGCAATTTGAATCATCAATTTAGGAGAATTATGATTGTTTTAGGGTTTAAGTATCGAATGAGATTGCTGCTGTCTTTTGGGTGTTTATTTGAGTTGTTGTCATGCACCATTATGCTTTTTAGACCCCTTAGGACATACGTGTTTAGCCCCAAAACATGAAACTCAAACAAATTGTATTTGAATCAATTTCGCCTAGGTATAAGATGTTTTTGTGAATGTTTGGTGGTTATTTTGTGAATTCTGGATAAATGATTGAGATTAGTATACGCTTTTATAGGTTTTTATCATTACTTGGAAACAATAAATTGGCCAAACAAATTTTTCCAAAAGTTTTGAATGACTCTGAGTAGTGATGAAGAACTGCAAAATTGTATGAAGATTTCCGAGTAGGGAAATCTTGTTTGAATATTTCCGAGTAGGGATATTGAGTCATTTTTTTCCGAGTAGTGTTTCTTTAATAGCTTCCGAGTAGGATTTAAATATTGGCTTTTTCCGAGTATGAGTCTTAAAAGTTTTTTCGAGTATGTATTGCTATCTTTCTCCGAGTACGGAGGGTTACTTATTCCGAGTATGGAAATGTGTCTCTTTTCGTGTAAGGTTACTCTGCCCAATTTTTCTTAAAAACTCCGAGTAAGGACTCAGTCCTTAATTTTTTTTTCCGAGTATGAAACTTTTGTAACATTACTCCGAGTATGTAACCATCTCAAAAATTTTCATATGTTTCTAATAACTCAAAGTTTACATGATTTGCTTATGTGTGTTTCTTTCTCATTATGGTCTAGGTGTGCTTTTGCATTATAACTGTTTCTAATACTAACATAAATATACGATCGCTTGTATTTCGCGTTGAATGGTTTTGTTTCAAATTCAGGATGACTCAAGAACAGAACTCTCCATTGCCAAGATTAACATGGGCACAGATGTTTCCTGATGGAAATGAACGGGAAATTGGAAAGTCTAATCACAAAGTTGACTTAGAGAATCTTCCATGTCATCCTACGTGCCAAGTAATGGTGGAAATTCTAAAAATGTCACTTCTGCGGAGATCTCCTCACCAATTCAGCCACTGTTCCTGAAATTTATCTCAATCAGTTCTGGCATACACTTCAAGTCAGCAGAAATCAAGACACCATGACTTGTACTATTGACAGAGTTGAAATCACCTTCAATGTACATACGCTCAAAAATGTGCTTCTTCTCCCAAAAGCTAATCATGGGAAAAAAAACTGACTTCCTCCCACTTCAGTCATTTTCTGATATAGTCAAGTTTCTTCAACACTTGGGCTATGATGACTCTGTGGTTGAAATCACCTCTCATTCAGTTGTTAACAGGAGATACATGCCACAACCATGGTTGTACTCCATCGTCAACCATTGTGTTACCGGTAAAGAAACTAGATTAGAGAATCCCAGATTGGAACAATTGCAAATATTCTGGGGCATAGTCAATCTCAAACATATTGACTATGCAAGCCTTATCTGGGATGACTTCATTCAACAATCCAAATCATTCAAAAACAAGCCCAAGTACAGGATTCCTTTTGCTAGATACACCAACTTCTCATCATGCATTTCATGGAAAATCATCTTGACATTGACAAAAGATTAGATGAAAAGCTACACACTCCTGACAACGATCACATACTCTCTGGGATCCGAATCCAATCTACCAACACAGAAAAAATTGGAAGAAGAATTCCTAATTCTCTAATCCCTGCCAAAGTGAAAGAAACTACAGCCTATCAAGTTTATGATGCAGCTGAGAAAGCAGGAATTGTGGGAAAGACTGAGAGTAAAACCAAAAGTGTAGTGACGAAAAAGACTGTTGTAAAGGGAAAAGGAGGAAAGAAAGCAAGTGATTCAGGAAGCACTACTAGAAAACCAAGGAAGAAGAAAGAACACACTTTGCAACTTCGTGATGAAGAAATATCTGAAAAAGAAAAAGAAGAGATTGCCTTAACCGAAAAACTAAGTGCACAATCCGAACGTTAAAGAATCATCAAGATAAAACAAGAAAAGCTGCAAGCAGATCAACTAATTGAAAAAGAAGTAGATACTGGTGCTGAAGCATCAAGGCAGCTTGCACTTAGAAAAGGACAAAGAAAAGGTCACTGAAGATCCATTATCAACTGATGACCAGTTTGCTAAAGACATGTCAGAAGCCTCTAGAGAAAATAGACGTATCTACAAGCTTCAAGAACTGATGATGTTGAAATGAAAAGTGATCATGATTCAGACAAAACTTTATCCGAAAAAGAGCAATCAGATGAATCAAGTGATGAGTTCGTACACTCTGAGTCTGAGTCAGAAAAAGAAGAGAAAGATGATGAAGAGGACGACAATGATGATGATGACATGCAACCAAAGGATGACGATGATGATAATGATGACGATGATCAAGATGATGAAAACCCGGATCAATACATTGAACAACCAAAGTCAGACGATGATAACATTCAAGATCCTCCTATCAAGCAATCGTCGATCACATCTTCACAAGAACAAATAAACCTTCAACTCCAACATGCTTCACCTCCAACACTGGAAGATCTTAATCCAAAACCTTTCACCGATGAAGCAGGTCCATCTACACGACAATCACCACCCAAGAAGCCCACAAAGTTAAAAATGCACTTATCGGAAAAATCAATTGCTAGGGAACGAGTGAAGAGCGTACGTCGGGCTCAAGCACACATTCATAAAAAGAAACAAGTCCAGTCTGTTCAGCAACAAATCAAACAACTGCAAGATCAAATTAATGCACAACAACAGACAATTGATGAGTTCGGGACCAAAGACATTGACAAAGCTATGGAAGATATCGTCAAAGTCTACATGCCAGATAAGCTTCAACAATCTGTGGATAAGACACTTCCAGGTCTTATAAAGACTTATGTAGATAGCAAACTCGAGCAAACAATGAAAAAACTTCTGCAAACTACTCATGTAACTCTTCAAACACAACCTCCCAAGCCGTCACTATCGTCACTCAAAGCAACACTCTTGACAATGATTGAAGCAAATCCTGAAGCTACATCAGAAGAAGAAGAACTTCGTGAAGCTTTGATCAACTCCATAAAGAAAGCTGAAAAGAAAAATGAACCATGTAAATCTGATAAAGCTCGTAAAAGACATCATGATGAACCCGATTCAGATGCAAGAAAGGAAGGTTACAAAAGAGAGAAACGGTCAAGGACGACTGGGGTCACATCTTCTAGACATCAAGAGCCACAATTCGAAGCACCATCTGATGCCGAGTTACAACCAACGAATCAACTTCAGGATGAAGAAGTCATGCCACAACTACCACCAGAATTAACAATTCATCCACCACCTGAATGGGTTGACCCAGAAACAACAACGTATGAATGGTTTGAAGAAATGGTCAACAAACCTCTGGAGTTGCCAGAAGATGAAATTCCACCAGAAGGTCCTATCGTTGATTTTACCAAGAAGCTGAAGCAGGTTATGAAGATACAACACTTAGAGAAATCACACATAGTTGAACTCAGAAAAAGCGGCTTCACACCTTGCAAGACTATCTTCACTATACGTCTTGAGTTCTACTACAATTTGGAACAAGTCGCTCGGGCTTTATCAGAGAACATTGACTGGGATGCCGCTAATACAAGTCATGATCCCACTCTTGAATATCGTGACTACTCACAACCTTTACCTTACATCGGTCAACCTCACAACCCAAAGATCCCAACAAAGTACTTCTTCAACAGAGACCTGGAATACTTGATTTATGGAAACACAGATCCAGAAAAGAGATACTCAAATTCAATCACCAATTATCCAGCTACCCTTTACTCATAAGAAGGAATATAAGAACAAATCCATGATAAATTAAACACTTCTCTTGCTGAATACAATGACGAAGCAGTTCTTGGGATATACCATTGGCTAGAGTTACGAAAGTGGTTCTATAAGTGGAAGTTGACATTCCACTCGACTCACAGAGTATTCTACAAAGAAAGGATCGTCTCCATACAGGAAGTTGAAGTTGATGAAAAGTTCGGATATCGTTTCTTGAAAAGAATCCAAGTCAAAAGGGATAACAACAAAGAGTACACATTCAAAGAAGCAGACTACAAGTATCTTAGCATCAATGATATTGAAGATATGTATCTGCTGAAGATTCAAGGAAAATAACATCATTTACCGAGCTCCACTGAATACGACATTGTCAACTCTCTTCTATTCTACATCAGAAGCATTGTCTTACGAGCAAGAGTAGAAGATGTTCAGCTTGATGTCGAAAGTTATCAAAAGAAACTCAATCTCATCAAGCCGCAGTTCAAGATTCCAAGAATCGAAAGCATGAAGCCGTACAGCTTTGTCAGTAATCCATTTGGACTAATATACATCATCAAATTCGGTGGGAAACGAATGATTGGATATGAAGAACTTCATAAGTTTTCTGACGAACCTTGATGAAAGTACAACTCGAGCTGCAAAAGACTCTTCAGCATTTTGAAGCAGGTTAACAACAAGGGTGGTTACAAGACATGAAATGGCGAACCAGAGATGCTTCTTAGGCCAGAAAATACATTAAGAGAATTGAGTGTTTGCTGAAGCATAGAGTACAGATGAGGAGGTTGGAAAACTACATTGGAGGAAGAGTCAAAGTTCCCGACATCCTAACATTTCGTCGTCCAGAATGATGGTAGTAGTTGGTATTTTTTATTTAAACATTTCTCATTAGTTTAAGTCTGTAATAAGTAGTTTTAATAACTAGTTTAGGAGTAGTTTCAATAAATTATTACGCGCTTGTGCACACATAACAGTGCACAACCCGCACTTTGTAATGAAAGGACCCTGAGGTACGCTTCAGTGCCTCAATCCTGATATAAGGAGCGAAGGCTTCTTAATTTTGAGTAAGATTAATAAAATTATTTAAGTTTTTCATAATTTTGCTCAAAAGAACAAGTATTCACTCTCGTAATCAAAACCTCAAAAGTTAATTCACTTATTGAGGGGGAGTATTTGAAACAATCTTTGTTCAAAATGATAAGTTCTTGTTGGTTTCTTCCCACAAATCTCAAAAAGCATATTTTAATCAAAATGTTCTTCAAAAACAACATTAATATGCTGGGAGAATAAAAGGTGATTAAAATATGGCATCAAAAGTATGAAATCTCGTATGAGCTCGACTCAGATATCACCCAAGAATTGACGAAACTTAAACTGTCATTAATCGAAAGGACTTGTCCTGGCCGGGTAATAATTTCAAGCTAGTCTAACTAGTGATGTAAGCGTGTCTCGAATAGGACTTGTCTGAGTAGAGTGTACCGTTTCGAGAGATTCTTCTTTGAACTTAACTAGGACGGGTAATAATTTCAAGCTAGTCTAACTAGTGATGTAAGCGTGTCTCGAATTGGTCATGTTCACTAAAAATCGATCAATTCAAATGTGCGAACTCTACCCAACATGTGCAGATTTATCTTAAAAGCATATAAGCACATGTGAAGGGGGAGTATTTCTGAAAAAATGCAAAACTCTCAAAGTGTTAACGAAATATGTTTTATAATCATAAACACTTTGAGAGATTTTTCAAATGAATGGTTTTATGGCAACATAGGATAGTCATGGAGTTATAAGGTGACTAAGATTAGAAAATACGTCCTATGATCCGCCAGAGCCGGAGGGATCTACCCAAGGACAACACCAATAGTTTACTACTATAAGTCCTTAGGTATGATTGAAAAAAGGAGTAAAGAATGAAAGGAGAAAGAAGGGGTGGAAGAATTAAAAAGAAAAGTTATGAAAAAGGGTGAAAATAGTTACCCCTCCAAATGATCAACCTTAGGACAGAAACCGGGTTTAATTCATATGCTACTGGTAGTTACTAAGGTAACACCGGTATTGAAGACAAAGACGTCATGGACCCAGTGACGCACTGCAATTAACCTTCTAGCCACTAAAGTTCTCTCAAAAGGACTTGTTTCATTCTCACAGGAAACCCTACATAATCTATCGACCTCTCACTACGAGTTGTGTTGATATTGAAATAGGAGACACCGCTCCAGTCTCCGACTACTAAAATCAAAATGCACTTATCGAGTCTAGAGCCACGAGATTCATCAAAAGATCTCTTAGGAACACTTAATATTTCTACACTGGTTGTTCAACATCAAGGACACTAGTTGTAAATAACATAATCCTACGCAGATCTTAGCAATCTGCCGAGAACATTTATGAGAGAATCCACAATTGTTATTCTCAATGATTGAATGGAAATTCCTGCCGGGGTCAACATCAAACAACCCTGACAGCAGGTCACTTCGGTAATCCCTTGTAGGTTACGCTTAGTGTTCGCGGTGGTTTCAAACGATCGACAGTCATGGAATGATACTTCGGTATACTTTAGCGGCTCACCTAAATCGTTGATGCACTTTAGAGTATCTGTGTAAGCCCTCTTGGGGTTATCCGGTTCAGAAACAGCCTTGGCAAGGATTAGAGAAATTTTTTACAATATGCTGTTAATGATATCGACGTCCGAACCTGTAAATGCTGGAAACTTTATTGCTAACTGTTTTCATGCAGGTACAAATGGTGACCGAGAGTTACATAAACAACATCATGACTCATCAACTCACAATCAAGATCCACATGCTCATACCAACATCATAATGAAAGATAAAGATCAGCATATGTCAAAGAAAGCTCTCTCCAAAGATCAAAGATAAGTGAAGTTCAGAATGATTCTACTTCTAAGTCAAAGAATATACAAAGTTAATAGAAAATGATCAAAGCAAAGAAATGAGAACCACACAAGTATGAAGATTCACAGTCAAAAGAAGTATGAGCATGTTGAAAAAGACATAAAGAAACCAGAGACAAAGACATAGATGAAAACATGGCGAAACCATCATATGATCACAACAACAAGAACAAAGAACAAAGATGCAATGAACTAAAGACGTCTGAAGCAAAGAATGTCAAAGATCAAGAAAAGAGATAAAGATGTCAGACGACCTATGTTTTGAAATGACCAACCCTTATGGGGAGATTGTTGGGATTACGTGTAAACGTTATGAAGTGTCGGTCATTTAGTATATATAATAGGTCATATATTATAATGCTTGTATGTTTGTTACAAGGCCCGCTCATGAAGCAAGCCCATGAGTGGCCCATTAGTTATTATTAGGGCAACGCCCAAGATACTATGTAGAACTATAAATACCCCTTCTCTTGATGAGAAGGGTGTTGGTTCTTGGTTATTCAATATTACTTATTTCTCTTACAAGTTCCTTCCATCTCTCTCTCTCTCTCTTAATTTCTCTCTCTAGAACTATCGATTCAAACTAAGTAACAATGGTAGATTAGGGAACCTACAATCGTAGATGTCATAACTCATAAATGATTTTTTTTTTAAATATTAATAGTTATGTTAAGAGCGTAGGGTACATTAACACCCCCAATGGCGTTATGGCCTACGTGGCCGGCGTTATGGCTGCGTTACCATACCATCAATCATGGCGTTGGGGCTTCGTTTCCACTTACATTGATTCAATAACTCAAGTTGAAATGTGGAAGATGACAAAACAAGTTACCCAAACACCCCCTGGTCCTTTGGGTCATGGTTTTATCAATCATCTGGTTTAGTCCATGTGACTTTTGTAGCGTGTGTGTTTTTCTCTGTGTGTGTGTGCACAGCGACAGTGATGGTAAGTCTGAGAAGATGATATATTAAATGGTTTTTGCAATTTAGTCCCTGTGGTTTTTAAAGTTTAGTCCTTGTGATTTTTTTTAATTAAAAGTAAATAACATTTTTTTTTATTTAGTTTGTTTAAAAAAAATGTAATTTGTTTTTCATTTAATATTTCCGCATGTTTTATAAATTTTTGTTTGTTTTTTTTTAAGTATTTGTAATTTGTATTTTTAAGTATTAGGTTTTTTAATAAATGAAATAGTTAAGGGGTTAATTTGTAAATTGTACTCCATCCGTCCCAAATTTATTGTCCACATTTCCTTTTTAGGATATCCCAATTTAATTGTGCACTACTAAATATAGATAGAGAAGTTTGATCAATTTTACCATATTACCCTTGGTTGAAATTAAAATTACAAATTTTAAAGAAGTCATTAATTAATTAGTTAAGGGTAAAACTCTCTTTCTACAAAAAGTAAAAGAGAGAAAATCAGTAATAATTATGTTTTTCTTAAACTGTGTGTTTTTTGTCGGGGATAATTATTTTGGGACGGATGGAGTAATTTTTTAAATGGTGGGTCCCAAAAGATGGTGTTATTTGGTGTTATGATAAGGTGTGTTTTTTGGGATTAAATGTTTTGGTGTTGAAATGATGTGGCGCTGAGGTGACACTCAAAAAAGGGTGTTAACATGTTATCGTACCCTTGGCTTTAAGAGCACTTGGTGTGATAACTTGAGTTATCACTTAACATCCCATCACGTCTGCGCCACATCAGCTTTAACATTTCAACCTTAACACCAAAAAACACCCCTTATCATAACACCACCATAATACCACATTTTGGGCACCACTTTTATTTTAAAACTTATAAATTACAATTTAAACCCTTTAACTAATTTTTCAATCTTAACATCACCTCATAAATAATAATTTATTCATTAAAGTCTATTACAAATAAAAACATATGAAAATAAAAACATGCGGAAATTTAAAAGCATACGGAAATTTAAAAACATACGAATTACAAATACTTATTCATCTTCTTCTTGCTCTTGTTCTTGTTCTTGTTGTCGTTGAAGATGTTTTTGCCAAAGATGTTCCATAATGTCTTGTCGGAGACTAGTATGCATTTCTCTGTCATGTATTTCTTTTGCCTTTCGACGGTGGACATCACATCTGTCAACCCACCTTTGTTGCCTCATATGTGGTACCGGATTCACCTACATTTCGCTATACTCACTTAGTGCAAACTTTTGATCTTTTAAAATCATGTTATGCAAAATAATGCAAGAATACATGATTCTACTTATCCTGGTAACTTCGTATTGACGTGTCGGTTGTTGTAGTATACCCCAACATCATTGGAGCACACCAAAAGCACATTCGACATCCTTTCGTGCACTTTCTTGTTTCCTTTTAAAATAACCATGTTTATCGTCAGTTGCGACCGTGAATGATTTGACGAAAGTTGCCCACTGTGAGTAAATTCCGTTAGCTAAGTAATATCCTTTTTCATACATGGTTCCATTTATCACATATGGAGCTACAGGGGCGACGTCATCAAGAATGTCATCGAATAACGGAGAGTTATCTAAAAGATTAATATCGTTATTCGCCATCGCCACCCAAAAAAATGCATGCCAAATCCATAATCTTGCGAAGCAACAACTTCAAGCATTATTGTTGGGTATTTTTTATCACCCCTACCATATTGCCCTTACCAACCCACCAGACAATTTTTCCACTCCCAATGCATGCAGTCAATGCTACCAAGCATTCCCGGAAAACCATAATAACGCTCATGTCTTTCATAAATATTTTGAATGTCCTCATAGGTTGGTTTTCTTAAATACTCCGGCATAAACAATTCAATAACGTACTTGTTAAAATTATCAAGACAATCACGTGAAGTATGCTCACCCATTTGCAAATATTCATCAAACGCATCGGGTGAGGTGCCGTATGCCAACTGGCGTATGGCGGCTGTACACTTCATAATAACACTTATACTTATTCGACCCGTAGAATCGAGTCCTTGGCTAAGGAATTGAAAATGACTTGGAAGAGGATCGGAAGTACAAGATTCAATAACTTTTACTATTTCTAGAAATAGTTTTCGGCTCATACGATATCTTCTTCGAAAATTCACGTGCGGATACTTACAACCTGGATTGAAATAGTCGTTCATCAAATGTTCTTCGGCAACCTCACGTTCACGGTAGATCGGGTTACGGCTCACACGAGGTCGAGCTGCTTCTTGTTCTAACTGTTGCTTATATTCGTACGCGGCCATCATAATGTATAAGTCAGTTTCGTCATCTACATCGGACCATTTGTTTCGTTCTTCGTCACTTTGATTCAGATCCATTGCGAAAGAACAAGTTTTTTTTTTTTTTTTTTTTTGGGTCAGAGAGGAAGTATATGTATATGAGTTTGAGTTGTGGAAGTGTGAAAAAAAGTTGTGTATTAAGCGGGTATTTATAGTGCTTTATTAAAGGTTTTGATTTTTTTTTAAAAATCTGCCCGTTATGCAACGTTAAAGGGGCGAAAGTGTATTTTTTTTTTTAAATTCAAACTTATCAGCCGTTAAAGGGGCGGGCGTGTAATTTTTTTTATTCAAACCTGCTTGTAACGTGACGTTTCCATGGCAACACCGCCATCAATGCCGACTCTAACGCCTGAACCATGGTATGATAACGCCACAATAACGTTGGCCATGTTAGCATAACGTCCGTGGCAACGTTATTACACCGATTGCTCTACCACTCGATCATTTTTATATTCATGACACGTGTTAATATTCATCTTTTTTCCTTTCCTTGGTTAAATAATAGATGTGCTAATTTTTGTAATTGGTATGAATGGTTAAGAACTCCTTTGTAATTTCTTCTAGCATCTTGCTAGAAGCGTTTCATTTTCTATATATTCTCCCTCTTGCTGTTCAAAAAATAAAAAAATAAAAAAAATACATATGCGTGCACAAATTTAGCAATGAATACAAATATCATTACTATAACAATACTTAATAGTGTGAATTAGATCAGTAGAATTAGACAAATGGATACGTAGCAAAAACACCCTAGAAACATGCATGAAAGAAGATTCAGACACAATAAAATCCAAATGCCAAGATATGAGAGATCAAAATCCTAAACTCCAAAGTCATGTATAGTAACAAAAATTTGTGGAATTTAAGCTAGTGGTCTTGATTGTTTTTATGTCCTTAAGCTTATAACTGGGTGTTTAAAAAAAAGTAACATTCAAAGACAGATTATTGAAAAAGATGAAGATGAAAATGAATTTGGTTATTTCAGTAGAAAACTATGAAGTATAATTTACTCATAAGGCTGGGCGGCAAGGGGCATCAACTCACCTTGTTTGGTGACTCACGCGCGATCTTCCTTGGCCAACCAACAAAGTGACGCGTGACTTTGGGGTTTCGAGGCACATTAAGGTGATCGGTTCACCTAGTGTGAATTCGTAAATATCGTGGGCCCCATATTAAATCTTACCGTTGCATGTATTTTTTTTAAAAATACACTCTACTTTTATTTACTTATAAATACCCATCATTTCACCATTTTTTAAACACAAACTCACCATTTCTTAACTTTATCACTTCAAACAACATATATCTCATTCCTTTTATTTTTAACCAAAAAAACATCTCACACACACAACTTAATCAAACTCTCTCAAGAATGTCTCAAGAAAACATGGTTAACACTCCACCAGCACATATCTTCCCGTTATTCCCAACGGACGAGGAACCGGTTGAGGTACCAATTGAGAAACCGGTTGAGGTACCAATTGAGAACGGTTGTGGAAAGAAAAATCCGTATCTCCGAGATGAAGGAGCTTTGAGAGAAATGGAACAACAAGCATGGGAGGAAGCTGCTCGTAGGGAGTAGGAAGTAAGAGAAGAACAACAGCGTAGGGACGACTTGTTTAACACTTTGGAACGAGAGTACGAAGAGAGCAGGTTTGCGAACTGGTCTCCTGATGGTTATCACTCAGACAACTCTGAAACTTGGGATCACTTGGATTAACTTTACGTGTTTTAATCTATGTGTTTTATTTCTGTATCGCGGTAAGGTGAAAATATTCGAAGTCTATGTAATGTTTTTAATTTATGTACTATTGTTATTCCAAGAAGTTTATGCAATGTTTTAATTTCATACGTTGTGTTTTTAAATTTGAACGTTTACATTTTTATATTTTTACGTTTACGTTTTTAATTGTGTAAGTATTAAAAAAAAATAGGAGTTAAGGTGAACATGATGTTGCCTTGCCCACAAAAAGGTGAGTGGAAGTGAGGGAAGAAAGCTGATATGGCGCTGAGTTGTACGGTAAATTTGCACTTGCCTTGCCTTCTAGCCTAAGTATGTATAAGCATGAGTTGAAGATCACGTGGATGAATAAGTAAAGGCAGGTGTGAGATGTACTTTGGGGAAAGAGGTGCAAAAGAAGTGTCGCCATGAGGGACACCCACCACCAGGATTATGTCGGTACTCGTGCATGATCTATTTATCTCACTCCCATCGCGATCCCGCGCAAGATCGTTTTTGTCTTTGCAAGATCGAGATCGTAGGATCGGATCGAGATCCTACGATCCTACCAATTTATCATATTTTATAAGCAAATGATAAACAAGTCAAACTTTTTATATTTCTACTCTTCATGAGATGTTTTCTACCTACTCTTCATCCTTATTCAATTACAACAGCTTATGAAAGTTCAATAATCCACGTGTCAAAAAGATACAGTGCCAAAACTCACCTAAACACAATAGACAAAAAGATAGACTCAAAGTTCAATACTCCACGTGCCATACCATCCAGGCTACAAATCCACACTAATTTATCACCATTATCTTTTTACTTCATACTCATCACTCAAAACACTGTTATTCACATTTCAACTAACAAAAACAATTTCTTAGAGCTCCAGCGACAATCCTCCATCGGACCGGAGCCATCTCCAGCGAGAATTTAACCGGAAAATCGGTTTCACCGCCGTCAACTAGGCTTTTAAATGGCCCAGAAACGCAGATAAATGTCCCAAAAACGTTTTCAGGCGTTTCCAAAAGATTTGAAATGTTTCCCTTTTTCCAGAAACATTTCCACCGCGTTTTTAGGCGTTTCCAGGCGTTTTTCGTTTCCCATTTTCCAGAAACAAGAGCGGGTGAGCACGTAAGATCGTACGATCTTACGTGTAAACTCGCGAGTTTACGTAAGATCGTACGATCCCACCTAAAGTGCGATCCTATGACGAGTTTACACGATTTTGGCTGGTGTGCACGTAAGATCGTACGATCTTACGTGTAAACTCGCGAGTTTGACAGCTATGCTCTGGGTCATTTGGTTTTAGAATTTCTGTTTATTTAGTATGTGTTCACTTCATAGGCGTTGAAATGGAGAGGGGTGAAAAAAATCAAGTCGTTCGTAAGATGTTTAAGGTCACACCAGTAAAATGCTCAAGCGAGCTGAACTTAAACGAGCCTTATATATATATATATAGTATATATATATATATATATATATATATATATATATATATATATATATATATATATATATATATATATATATAGTATGTATACGTATAACTATATATAACGAGCTCGATCTTAGTGTGTTTAACGACCCGAGTTTCATTTTTTTTTTTTTTTTTTTTAAGTTCGCATATTAAACAACAACGACACAAACAAATATAATACAAGGATAGCCCCATCCTTTAATGTTTCATAAAATTTAGTTGAGCCCGAGCTTGTGAAAATTTCACGAGCCAAGCTCAAGCTAAAAATATGAGGCTCGAAACGAGCTCGAGCCCGAGTTCGGGCTTATTATTATAAACGAGCCAAGCTTGAGGCCTGAGAGGTTCGAGAACGGCTCGGCTCGGCTCGTTTGTATCCCTAGAACTAGAGAATAGAAATTGGAATAAGAATGGAACTAGGAATATGCGATGTTTGTTATACTTTGTTGGTTTCAAAATTAGAAATGAAACCCTTAGACCGAATGCGATAACATGTGTGATCATTCGTATGATTGTGTGTCCCATTAGCACCATATTAACATTCATTATTACGAACAAACCAATCGCTAAACCATTGTAGTAATTAACACCACACTCACCACACAAACATATCTTATTTAAACACAAATATATCACCAAATACACTCACAGATTTACATTTTCCTTGTTTTATATTTGGTTGTCGCAACCACCAAACCATTGCAAAGATTGTCCCACCGCACGTGGTGGTTATGTGTCATTTTAAAGGGGCGCATGGTGGTGCGCGACCACCAGTAGTCCTCCTTATTACACTTCGTCTTAAACACAAAGGGTTCTTTAACCCATACATAATGGCGGGTTTCCTTTTTTAATTCAAATAATGACCTTTAAGGAAGGGTTTGTATAAACTTATATTTAGTTTTACAAGCCTACTTGGCAAGGCTGTTCTTTGAGTTTATGAAAATTTTGGGTGAAACTAAAGAAAAATGAAAGGATAATCATTTCTAAATGTATCTAACTAGTCAATATATTATTTTGTGTGTCTCCAACTTTTGTTTTTCCTATTTTACATACGCCATTTTTAATAATGTCTATTGTATGTATTGTTACAGATATATATTATGACTATTAATAATGGATAAATGGTGATTAAGTTGTGTCACACCATAATATATCTGTAATGATACACACAAAAGAAGTGATGACTTTCACTTATTGTTTCAAGAAATGACCTTTAAGGAGGTGTTCATATAAACTTATATTTAGGTTTATGAGCCTATTTGAGCAAGGACGTTCCTTGAGTTTATGAAAGTTTTGGGAAAAAAAAAAAAGAAAAAGTTCCTTGAGTTTATGAAAGTTTTGGGCGAAAATAAAAATTAAAAAAAAAAGAAAAAAAAGAAAAAAAAAAAGAATAATCATTTATAAATGATTTCAACTAGCCGGTATGTGTGTTTTAAACTTTTGTTTTACATACTAGTTATAAGTCCGGTGCACGCACGAAGTTTACAAATAAATCAAATTTATTTTAAAATTTTAGTTTATTATATGGACATATAAGAATTTACTTGTGAAAATTGTCATATTTGTACAACTAATAAATATGCATGAGATTTTCATTTTGTATTATTAATATCTATTACGAGCAGGGAAGCCCGCGCGTTGTAGCGGGTTTTTCAGATAGTTATTTTTTGTTGTACGATGTTTGTTTTACGTTTTGTAGGTTCACAATTATTTTGTATTTTTTTTAGAATTTTTTTAAAATTAATTTTTTTAGAAAAATTAATTTTAAAGTTTTTTGAAAATATTTTTTCAAAAACTTTTTTTTTTAAATTTTATTTTTTCGAAATTATTTTCCCGGAAAAAAAAAAAAAAAAAAAAAAAAAAAAAGCTACAGTAGCGTGAAAATATTTTTTTTGAAAATATTTTATCAATAACTTTTTTTTTTTAATATTTTTTTTTCAAAACATTATTTTTTCGAAATTATTTTTCATTATTTTTTTTAAATTCAAAAGAAAAAAAAATAATGTACTGTAGCTACTTTGAAAATATTTTTTCAAATTTTTTTTTTTTTTTTTTTTTTTTTTTTTTAGTTGTGGGCATGTTAATTTTTTTTTTTCTTAATGTTTGATACATTTGGGTATTTAGGGTTTACAAAGCGTTTGTAACACCCGGTAATTTTCCAAATCCTTTCTAGCCAGTTATTTTAAAACTTTGCATTGAGAACTTAAACTTTTCATTGCACTTGCTTGGGGCTTGAGAAACGAAAGATATTGCGAGAAACAAAAATATTGTTCCTATTAGTGAATCGGCACAACGTAGAAAACATAAAACATACCGTATTTGCCAAAAATATTGATTTATGAAAGTATTGCATATTTATACTTGTTTTTATTGGAAAAATTATTTCGTGAACAATGGCGCAAGTTTCGTTAACTTTCGAGTCCGTTTTGTATGTCAAATGGGTTCCGCAGTGTTTATTGCAAAAGAATAGCCAAAGTGACAATAACAGTCCCTCTGCCCCATATTTACATTACACATCCCTCATTCTCACATTTTCATTTTAGCCCTCCTTCAAAAAATATAAATACCCCCCAACAATAATAATCCCCATCTCTCTTTCTCTACCTTCGCCGGCGAGCATCTCCGTCCGGCCACCACCGCCGCCGGAAAATTTTCCGGCGAGTTGTTTTCTTTGCCGAATCAATAGATCGGTCGTTTTTACTTGTTTCTGGAATGTTTGAGCCCTTGGCTCCCACCACAACTACCCTCACGCGTCATCACCGCCGCTGCCATCACCACCGAACCACCACCACACACCTAAGCCGCCTTCTCTTTCGGTAAACCCACCTCACGCGCCGTTTATTTTTATTTTCGAAACCCTAATAATTTTTTTTATTAAATCCGAATGATATAATGTTTTTATTTATAAAAATGGTGATAATAACTTGTTAAAAACCCTCGTGTGGAACCCCCTCCTCTTCTCGTCGTTGACTCAGTCAACTCGGTCAAGTTGACTCGGTGAGGGTTTGCTTAATCTGATGTCTCTTGTTCTATTTCTTTTGTTGTGGTAATATTTTGTTTGAGTTTGATGTTGATGGAGTCCGTTTGGTTGTTCACTGTTCCGGCAGTCGGCACATAGCCGAGCCGTGACTCACGGCGAGTCACGGCAATTGAGAATTGTGGTTGTCGAATTGACTTTGTGTTGGCGGATTTGGAGTGTTTGATATGGTTTGGATTTTTTTTAATAGAGTTGATATATAATTTATTTAGTGTTAAGATTAGAGTTAATATTTTTTTATCCTTCCTAATTAAGGTGCACAGTTGTGCAATAGTGAATTACAGTAACATCAACAGTAGCATGACACGTAAATAACTCTTATCAGCCACACATTAGGTGACTAAGTACACTGCTAATGACTTTTGCAGATTTTTTTTGCAAACATCAAGATCTCATGTTTATATAAGATATATAATATCTATTAATATTTTGTAAAAAAATTTATTGGATGAAATATTTAACTTTGTTTAGCTGATATAGATATTGAGGTTGAGGTTGACGTTGTTGTTTAAATTTTTTGGGTAAAAGGGTTACCCCCGGTAAATATTATTACTAAAAAAAAAAAAAAAAAAAAATTAAGTACAATGTTGTTGTTTAACTTTAACTATTAATATCATTGATGTACAAATTATGCGAGTTTAGTAGCACATATCGAGCGTTGATGAAGTTAAAATATAATCCGTAAGGTTTTTGAAAAATGTTTTTCTTGATATCGGTATATAAACTTTAAATAATAATTACATGGGTCGTTATAATAACAATCGCGTATATTTATTTCATATCACAGTAACTCGTGCTCATAATAATTTAGCCGTATTTAATATTCAAACCCGTGTACGCATAGGTTAAACTTTAAATATGATAACATGAGTCCTTATTTAATGTATATAGTGAACAAATATTTTAATAGATGAAAGTTTAAAACTAATATTTATTTTAAAAAATATTTAACGTATATTAAAAATAATTCATATATTTACAAAATTTTGTAATTTTAATGGATGAAAGTTTCAAACAAATACTAATACTCATATAATTCAATAATTGTAAACAAAGTTCATCTTATAAAGTCGGGGGGGGGGGGGGGTGTAAAGTCTAGAAGGTGTAAAGTGTAAGGGGTTATTTGTTTATTATCTAAAGTTATTAAAAAAACATTGAGACTTATAATTTTACACTTAACTCTATATAATATATTTAAAATTCAAACATTAAAGTTTTAATTACCTCATATTTTTTTAAGTTTTTGTTTTCATAAATTTGACACTTATGTTTTTATGTGTTTTTTCCTCAACCAAATTCTCCACCAAATTTATTAAAGTTTGACCAATTTCAATTTGATTTTGACTTTTTATTGATCAATCATATTGCTTGATTTACCTTATGTGTCAAAATCGAGCTCTCCTATTGGTCCAATTTTTTTTCAATAAGAATGATTTTGCAAAATCACTCCGAAATGATGTAATTCCTTTATTATATAAAAAGATTTTACATACGAATTATTAATAATGTCATTTGTTTGTATCACTACGAATATATTATGACTATTAATAACGGATGAATAGTGATAAAGTTGTGTCACGACATAACATATTCCTAATGGGGCACGCAAAAAAATCATTTCTATATGAATTTTTATGGCTTAAAACATGCATTAATTACACATATTATAATTTGTCTTTTTTGTTTATGGACACTTGTTTCGGAACAGAAGGAGTATTTAAAATCCATATGTAAATTAACAAAAAATAAGATGGAGAGAAAAGTTCAATGTATACCCCAAAAATTTTAAAATCCATGCTCATCAATTTTTTTTTTTTTTATTTTTTTTTTTCAAAACGTAAAAAACGCACTTTTTTCCTTAAAAAAAAATTAAATATCTCACAAACCGTTAATCATTACTTGAAAAGAATCATACCATCACGACGATAATTAAATCATCTTTCTATAGAAAGACACTTCTATATAATTTCAATGATTTTTTTTTTTTTTTTTGAGTGTTAAAATTTACGTCTGAAAAAATCACATGTGATTTGTAATTTTAAAATCAGATGTGATTTTATAAATCATATGTGATTTGTGCAATCACACGTGATTCCTAAGACACAAATCACATGTGATTTTTTAGACGCAAATTTTAACACAAACAAAATTTGGAAAAAAATGCCCGTCGAAAGTATATCGAAGTGACCGTCTACTGAACGATAAAAAAAAGTTCGTCGCGATGATGTATCTTTTGTCTCTTAACAATTTACCGTTTGCAAGATTTTTTATTTTCAAAATAAAAGATGAAAAATAGTTTTTTTTTTTTTTTTTTTTTTTTTTTGATAGAAAAAAAAATGAATGATTAAAATTTATCCATTGAGCCTATATTGAACTTATTCATAAGTTGGATGCATACAAAATAATTTAACACCTAGCACATAATTATCAAAAAACTGAATGTTAAAAAAGTATCATCATTATAAAAGTAGAATGCCAAAATACCTATATGTAAACGTTAGACACGTGGATTTCCGTGCACTGTTCCTCGAAGGTTTACCTTTACCATGTCCCTGTCGAGAGATTCCACCTCTGCTTCTGCCAGCCTGCGGTACAGAGCCTGTAGAGGCTAGCCGCCCGGAGATGAAGATCACCCGACCTTCCTCTCCTGGCTACACTTTAGTAAGAGGCTTAGTTACTGTTTGTTAACCAATTCTTAAACAACAAACTAAGACAGACAAAAAAGCAGGCTTTCAGTGCAGGTTTTTCCGTCTTACCAAACAAGACTGACTTCTTACCAACCCGCGAAGGGTTGTGAGGCTGGACCAGAGGTACGAAGAATGAATCTATATCTGTGCACGGAAGGGCCGGCGGCTCCTCTCCTGGCTACACTTTAGTAAGAGGCTTAGTTACTGTTTGTTAACCAATTCTTAAACAACAAACTAAGACAGACAAAAAAGCAGGCTTTCAGTGCAGGTTTTTGTTGCAGTTACACAGTTCAAAGCAGCAACATACCTTACTTTTAGAGCATCTAGAAATTAGATCTAGAAAATCCAATACAAAATTAGTTTTAGCTTGCTCTATACCTAAGGGGTGGTGAGCAGAGTGAGAGAGGCCCTCGTAGGACGACCTGTTTGGGTTTGTGTTCAGTGGCGGGTATAACGATGTTTTATTTATAGCAACCCTGATCTCATTTTTTTGATTTGAATAAAAAAATGTCGGTCTGGCTAAACGTGCAATGCCCTGTAGGGAGATCTAGCTTATTGGTCTAGTGCTTCCGGGTGCTTGCCAGTTCTGAATGACTTCACTTAGCTTGCCATGTTCTTACAAGAAAGAATCTCTTCTCCGAAACTAAGTAGGGCCTTTTGAATTGAATCTTAAGTAGTCTATCAGTGGTGCAAAGCTAATTGCCCCTTTTCAGTAGGGGGCGAAAGGTTAGACCTTAGAAAGTCAGCGAACAGCGGTTCTTCTATGTAGGTATGGCGTTCCCCCTTGACTCTCCTAACGTCGAGCTAAGTGATTTCGTAACCTTTTCGTAGCGTAGTAGAATGAAGGCTACGCACCGACGCTCTCTTTTCTATTAGCCTAAGCGTCTTCGCTAAACAGGACCCGTTGCCAGCTTTCAAAGTCAAAGCTAGAATTCACTTAGCTAATACGAGTACCACGTGGACTAAAAGAGGGCAGGCATGGCTGGCAGGGAAACCAAACCACATGGTGGAACAAAGAGGTAATTATGGGAGAATAATGGTAGTATCATACAAGCTAAGCGGGGCTTCCTGGCGCCCCACCCCATTCTAAAATTTTTATTTCGAATACAATCCCCGTATTGAGTTTGTTTTGTTCTTGCTAATCGAAGCCGGAAAAGGGGGAATTTCGGTGAAAAGAATCTATCCCGAATCGCGTTTTTGATGACTTTATCGACAGAATACCTCTCTTTCAGTGAGATCAACATGATACACAATCTTGTTGATTTGGAGAATAACCTGCCTTAAGCTTCTATCAACGCTATTTATCTAAGCTAAAAATTTTCAGTCAAGCATCTTCAAACCGGGAAAGCATCTTCGTACCTTTTGCATCGCTCTTGTCTATCTTGACTTGCAGCTCTTAAGACGCCAAATGGCATTTTATGGGAGCTACCTAGTAGATAGGTTCATTTATCACATACGAGATTCTGAAAGTTGTTTATTATGAGATGTTAATGTGTCACTTCTAAAAGCAAGGGGAATAATAGTAGGAAGCAGATAGAAGCTAGTTCCCCTACGGTTTCTTGCTTTGATGTAGCTTGATTTCTTGTTGTTGATCCTCCCCGCTAAACAATTATCGAGCAAAAAAGTGGCTTTTTAACGACCCGACATTTTTTTGATTTGACTCTACTCTAGTAGTCACTAGACTCACTATAGTAGTCCGTCCGGCTGCTCTTGCTGAAATCATTACTCTTCATTCTCCCGTGCTCTAGCAATTGCGCTCCCTAGACCACTACCATGTAGTTAGGTAGGGACAATCAATCCGGGAATCTAGGAATGAATGGGGATCCCTATCAATATCAAAATGAAGAAAATAGAATGAAATATATTACCTTTCTCTCACTCAATAGATGTATCTGGTCTGATACGGTACAGTACAATACGAGACAATGGAATGCAATGGGATAGATGGTAGAGGGCTGCCTGCGCCCAAAAGCGATGCTTCACTTGTCCCCTTGTCCATAGGGACCTCGTGGCATACAACCGAAACGACTCCCGCTAGATAGCCGCCCCTTTCTCTCTTTTTACAGCCTCGTGGACGGACGAAAGAAGGTAAGTTACAGAACGGGGCAGTGAAGGCTCGCGAAGTAGACAGCAAGCAAGAGCTTCTCAGCCCCCTATTCTATTAGTCAAGCGCTAGCGCGTCCCTCTCTCTAAAGGGGCGTAAGCACTTTACTCCGAAGTCTCATCTCAATCCTGCGCTTTCTAAGGGAAGGCTTTAGCTTTCCAATCGTAGGCCTGGGCCTTCTTTCTTGACCCTTTACCGAAGAGGCAACCGTCTTGTCTTAACTGTCCCGAGCTGGGTTGTGCTCATTAAAATAGTTGTCCTAAATGCCCCTTTTTAGCTGTCGCGGGAAGTGAAGCAAACTCGACCAAAGGACAAGTCTGTTCCTCCTTCGTTTTCTGTTCCCGATTCAATCTTCACCTTTCCTGAATGAAGAAAGAGAGTGAAAGAGAAGATATCAGCGCAATAGGTACAGAGGGGAGAGAAACTGTCTTCGTTCGGTTCGGCAGAAGAAAGCCGAGAAAACAAATAGGAAGAGCACTAACTAATTAAGTAAATCCGAAGCGGTGGCTGCTACAAGAATGGAATATTCCATAGCATTCGCTTCTGAAAGAATTTGAACTAATTGTGCCACAGTTGAGCGTTTCTGTCCAATCGCTACATAGACACAATACAATGTCTCACTCTCAGAGGTGCTCCTTGAGTTCATTTGCTTTTGGTTTAATATGGTATCGATAGCAATAGCTGTTTTTCCAGTTTGTCGGTCCCCGATTATAAGTTCTCGTTGACCACGGCCTATAGGAACCAGGCTATCTACCGCTTTTAACCCAGTTTGCATAGGCTCTGTCGCGGCACCTGTAGTAGGACAGAGGACTTATCGCGATGCCCGCGGACCAATTTACGATGTCTCCGTCGCTGACCATGTCCCTGGTATGCGTAACAGGGTGCGTTTGGTATGGGTATATGAGAATTGGGTTATGGGTTTCACTTTCATAGTGATTGAAGGTGTTTGTTTAGTGGGTCAATGAATGAAATGAGTATATCATAGTTATAGATTCACTACCCATCAATTTGATGTTTATGAAAGCCATTCCGTGAGCCTTTCTCTTTTTCACTAAAAAATTCAGATATCTATATACTTTTTCATACCATATTTTGTCATCCAAACATAAACAGTCGTAATAATACACTTTTTCATATCCATTTTCATTCTACTCCATACTAAATCCGATACCCATTGTGATTCCTAGCAACAAACCAAACGACCCCTAAATGTTTCTTTTTGTCTTCAACGACTACTGCTATTCAATGGAGCCAAACTTAAAATCAAGTTGAATATCCACTCATGGAGACTTTGATTGGATAGGTTGCCTACTGGTCACATCTCAAACAATCACGCGATGGACTTTAATTCCGATTACATGTTCCATTTACGACGGTGATACCGAAACAACACAACATATATTCATCGGTTATATGTTCCATTTACTGTTTTCTACTGGAAACAGTAATATAGGCAATTATGATAGTTTGTTGTGCACTAACTGTGGTTTGATGGGGCATATTATTGATAGGTGCTTTGAGATTATTGGTTTCCTTCCAGGGTTAAAAAAGAACCCTAATCTTAAACCTATTTTTTAATAAAACCAATGATCCCAAAAGTGCTAATGTGTTTAATAATGGTTTGAATGAGAAAGCTAGTTCTGCTCATGCCAATATGACAGGTAGTTCATGTTCCTTTTTTAATTGCAGTGTGTTTTTTAATCAAAACTTTTATAATTTTTTCTATGCCAGTATAAAACTAAATTGAGTTAATTATCATTTGGGATGGATAATTGACTCATGGGCTAATTAGCATTTGACTAATAGTCCTAAGAATATGTATAACTTGATTGATATTTCTGAATTCAAGTTTACTGTTGGTCACCCTAATGGTACTTTGGCTAATATTACTCATGTGGGTAATCTGAGACTTAATAAGGATGCGGTTTTGTTTGATATTCTTGTTGTGCCTGAGTATTGTGTTAGTTTGTTGTCTATTAATAAGTTAATTAAGGACAACAAGTTAAGTGTTGGGTTTGCTGAAACTACTTGATATATTCAGAATTTGAAAAGGCAGAGAGTGCTGGGGACTGGTAATGAGTTTGGTGGTCTTTACTTGTTTGATAAGAATTGTGGCATGTCTGCATGTGTGGTTCAAAGTGAGTTTTTTGTCTGTCATGTGTCTAAAGAGGTCTGGTACAATAGGCTTGGTCACCCTGCTAACCAGGTTTTAAAATTGCTTAAAAATTCCCTTAAATTGGCTAATGTTGATCATAATGGTCCTTGTGATGTATGTCACAAGGCTAAACAAACCAGAGATTCTTTTGTTTTAAGTGAACACAAATCTAAATTTTTTTGGTGAATTAATACACTTAGGGGGCGTTTGGTTTGTTGACATGAATCACAATTGGTATCGGATTTGGTATGAGGTGGAATTGGAATGGATATGATGATTTCAAAAGCTTTATTTTGTTTATAATTGGGTTTCAATACCTTTCATCTTCAACAAATTCACATACTTGCATACCTGCACTTTTTGCCTTTTTTTAAAACTAATTATAAGAAACAATGTACAAATTTATTGTAAGTTTCTTTAGATAAAATGTTGAGAAGCACTTTGAACCCAAAATAGTAAATATATTGTTAGAAAACACCCCACAAAATTCATTGTCGATCATCTTCAGCTTCAACTTCAAAAATATGAGCAACATTAAAAGCCAAAATCATAGAACAACCTTATGTTTTAAATTACCCAGTAGAAATAAAAACCAAATTAGTCGTAGCCAACTAGCCATAAACAAAGCATCAATGTAATCTTATGGTAAGCAACAACGTACATTTTTAGGTTTTAAGTTAAGATGAGTTGAAAACACTTTACAAGAATTTTTGATATGCAAGAACAAAAAAGAACAAAATTTCTTGATACGGAGGAAAATTACTTAATATGGAGAAAAAGAACCCATGAGAAAATTGGTGAACAAAAATAAAGGAATAAGATGATACGGAGTAGTATATTTGTGGTGGAGAAAAAAGTTTAAGAGGGCCCACAGGAATAAGTAACCATACCAAACACACCCTTAGATGTTTGGGGGCCTTATAAGGTGGTTAGCAGGGAGGGCTATAGATATTTCTTGACTGTGGTTGATGACTATAGTAGGTCTGTTTGGGTGTATTTGCTTAAGAGGAAAGATGAGGTGTTTGATATGTTTGTCAGTTTCTTTAATATGGTTTTGACATAATTTGATAAGAAAATTAAAGTTATCAAATCGGATAATGGTACTGAGTTTGTGAACAATAAAATGAATGATTTTTTAAACACTATGGGTATTTGCATCAAACCTCTGTAGCTTATACACCTCAGCAAAATGGGATTGCTGAAAGGAAACACAGACATCTGTTAAATGTAGCCAGAAGTCTTATGTTTCAAGAGGAGATTCCTCTTGTATTTTGGTCTGAGTGTATTTTAACTGCTACTTATTTGATTAACAGGTTACCTTCCTCTGTTTTGAATGGAAAATTACCTTTTTCTATATTGTATGGTAGAGAACCTAGTCTGTCTCATCTTAGGAATTTTGGTTGTTTGTGTTTTGCTACTATTTTAAAAGAAACTGACAAATTTTCTGAAATATCTGAAAAATATGTTTTGATTGGTTATGCCAGTGGGAAAAAAGCTTATAAACTGTTAAGTCTTGAAAATAGATCTGTTTTGTACTCAAGAGATGTAATTTTTTTTGAAACTGTCTTTCCTTTTAAGATGGGTCAAAATAGTCAGTCTATTTCTGAGACTGATACAGAGGTTTCAAGTTTAAACATTTTTGATTCTTTTAAGTCTGAGTCACAAACAACAACCAAAACTTCAAGTCCCAATGATGAAGAATCAAATAGTTTTATGTCCCATCCTGAAAATATAACATCTGTTTCTGGTAGAGATAGTAATGTGCATCAACCAGGGTCTAGTGATAACAAAAGTCAGCCTGGACATGTTGAACAGATTCTACAACCAGTGTCTGATATTGATCACCAACCTGGAAATGATGAGCAACACACTGCAACTCCCTTAGGTGATCAAGATCAATCTGAGGGAAATGTTTTTCAAAATCAAGATGAGGTTCCGGTTTTTCAAAATTTGTTTCCTAATCAGTCAGAGGAAGGTAGTAGTAGGAGGTCTAAGAGAGTGTCTAAATTACCTGCTAAGTTGAATGAGTATGTGATTGATAATAAAGTTAGGTATGGGTTACATAGATATGCTAATCATGTTGTGCTTACTGTTGAGAATTATTGTTTTGTTTCTAATCTAAACAAGTCTGGTGAACCTTCTTCCTATGAAGAAGCTTCAACAGACATTAATTGGATTAATGTTATGACTGAGGAAATGAATGCCTTATATGAGAATGGAACTTGGAAAATTGTTAAGCTTCCTTGTGGTAGAAAGGCTATAGGATGTAAATAGGTTTTTAAAATCAAGTATCAGTATTCTGGTGAAATAGAGAGATAAAAAGCTAGGTTAGTGGCCAAAGGGTATGGTCAAAAAGAGTGTGTTGACTATGAAGAGACCTTCAGTCGTGTTGTTAAAATGGGTATTGTTAGGTGTCTGATTAGTCTTGCTGTTCAAATGGATTGGAAATTTTTTCAAATGGACATTAAAAATGTTTTTCTCTATGGTGATTTGAATGAAGAGGTTTATATGTTACCCCCTCTAGGGTTTTTTAAGGATTGGGATAACAAAGTCTGTCTTTAAGGAAATCTTTGTATAGCTTTAAACAGGATCCTATATAGTGGAATCATAAGCTGACTGAAGCCTTGTTTGATGTAGGTTTTGAACAGTCTAAAAATAATCATTCTTTGTTTATTAAAACAAAAGGAAAAACTGTTTTGTTCTTGCTTGTATATGTGGATGATTTAGTCATTATAGGCAACAGTGAAACTGAGGTTGAAAATTTTAGGAGTTTTTTGAAAAACAAGTTTAAAATCTAAGACTTAGGTGAGCTTAAATAATTTCTTGGCATTGAAGTTTAAAAACTAAGACTGGGTTGTGTTTAAATCAAAGGAAATATTTTCTTGAGCTTTTACATGAGTTTGGTCTGCTTGCTTGCAGACCTGTTATGACTCATTTGCCAGAAAATATTGTTTTGTCTCATAAAGAAACTGATGATGACAAGTATTTGGAAAATATTACTAGTTATCAATAGCTTGTCGGGAAGTTGATTTATTTGACTATGACTAGACCTGATATTGCTTATGTTGTTCATTGTTTAAGCCAACATATGCATGCTCCCTTACAGTCTCACTTTGATATTGGCTTGAGGGTGCTTAATTATCTGAAGCCGTGAAAAGAATATTTAGATACACACTTAGGATTGTGGTATCCCAAAGGAACGGGTGTTGAAACCATAGTGTATGCCGACTAGGACCATGCCGGTGACTATGTTGATAGAAAAAGCACAAGTGGAATTTGTACTTTTGTTGGACTTTGTCTCACCTCATGGTTCTCAAAGAAACAAACGGCTCTTGCCATCTCAACAACCAAAGCCGAATACGTATTAGCAGGAAAAGCATGTCAACAAGCTCTGTAGATGAAGCAAGCTCTCCTCGACTACGGTATTCAACTCAATGACATTTCCATTCTTTGCGAAAAAAAAGGAGCAATCGACCTTAGTAAAAATCTAGTTCAACATGCTCAAACAAAACATATTGAAATCCGTCATCATTTACTTCGCGACAATGTTCAAAAAGGAAACATCTCAATCGAGAAAGTATTCTCAGAAGATAACATTGCCGATATCCTAACAAAACCCTTTAAACGAGAACCATTTAATATTCTTAGACTTGGACTAGGACTAATGGAACCTAATTTATAGTTTTGATCTTAGCTTAAACCTTTATTTAACCAAAACGACAAAACTTGACCAAATCAAATTCTGGCCCCAAGGTACCCTTCGACAACACGGACGGAACCAAAAATTTGGTTCCGCCCAATCCGTGGGTACCTGGGTTAGTTTCCTAAACAGCTTAAACAAACATTCCTTTTCACTAATTAAAAACACACAACGACTCAAAATCATTCCACACTATATTACTCTCACAATTAGTGCATCTTCAACTAATCTCTGCTCAAAACAACACTGTAAGCTTCCTTACTACTTTTCTCTTCTTAATTCTGAGTTTAGGGTTTCTATTTTATGCACAAAACCAAACTTGGGGATTATGCATTAACTTTGATAAATCATGAAGTAAATTTGTAAATTACATAACTAATCATGTTTTCCTTAGTTAGGAATTGCATCATATAGTAAATAAAATCAATTTGCTAAAAACCCCATGTCAATTTTTTGTAAAAAGCTTCTCACAATTAGGACAAACAATTTTTCACATTGTTCATACAAATAAAAAAGTTATGTTTAAACATCACTTGCATAATGTCTCTTGAATGCTAAAGGAAGTACATAATTAATATGTAATTTCGGGTACATTCAATCGAAGCTACACTGAATTAGGAGCGTTTGGGTTATCTCTCATTTTGTTACAAAATTGCTAAAGAATTTCTTTTTATGCATTAAAAGAGTCGAGATAACCGCACCTCCACATCGTCTTCATATAGACACACACTTGAACATCATATCAAAATTCTCATTAGGACTAAACATGCCTCCCGCGACTCACTATGACCACAAAGAGACTCTCAACTACATTCCCAAACATCATAAGACTAAGGGCCTTTCCCCGGCTCAAGTTGAAATCTTACACGCTTTAGAAAAACGTTACTTTCATGAGGGTAGAACCATATGATGGATCTATTGTTTTGGTTGATATTGTCATTCGGGGGGTCGGGAAGATCAAACCAAGAGTTAGTCATTGTAGTGAGAGAAAGTAGACAGAGAAGGGAAAACTTATGTGTTTTATTGATAATAAGAAAAGAGTAAAGTTATACACTTAGAATCACCCCTCCATGGAAGTATGGAGGGGTATATATAGGCTAATATACACACCACTTTACAATAATGACACTTCTAGTACCTGCGTATATGCCTTACAAGATAACTAATGTAATCTCGTAAATGTCGTTCCATTTACGTGTTAGGAGCGATCCCAACAATCTTCCCCCAATGAGACGACATACGGGATTACTTACAACATTTCCTACAAGTAAAAATATAAGTAAAATAAAGTCTTCATAAGCTCTTCAAATGCTGACGATGACTGTAGTTTACGCTCTTTGTCTTCATCTTGTACCTCGGCTTGAGAACTTTTCTTCACTTGTAGGCAAATGATGTAATATGCATGAACTGGATTAACTTCCCCCCAATTCATGTTGCATGTCTTTAGCGGCTTCTTCGTACACTTCTTTTTGGCAAAGTTTCTGAATCAGCTTCCCCCCAAACTGACAACCGTCTTCAGCAGATTCGAAACTTTGAGGTAGTTAATAGGTCTTGTAACTTTTGAAGTTTTAAGTACGCAGCAGAATTTGTAGACAACACGGTAAACCACACCAAGCAAATCTAACTAGTAACTTAATCACAAGTATACTCAATGCGGAAACTCCATTAGGGGGTAACATACAAGAAATCAGCAAGATTTTCTCACATATGTAGGCTACTGCACACTTCACAATCCATGAAAGTTGAAACGATTACACCTAAAACATGAAACTGAACCACTGATCATCTCTGCGGTAGTCATAAAATTGTAAGATCGATCACGTGAATCTGTTACGTGTCCCTGATGTGCACATTTCTTTCCTCTGATTGCAGATACTCGTGGAGAAAGAATGTTTTCGCAAAGAAATCAAAAAAAGTCAAAGAACATCCACCTCTCTTCCCCCACGATGTCTTCGCGGAATCAAAAGCATACATACTATGTTTACGATGGAAACGGGGGCAGCGTAACCCCATATGTCCAATTAATCGAACAAGTGTGAAGTACCATGAATCTCTGTTAAGCTTAAAAATATCCCGTGAGAATCAACTGTTGTTAACATCTCTACTCTTTTATACTCCTCTCAGCTAACTCTTTACCGACCCCATTATCATTCTGACGGCTCTTTGTAGTGAGTACTGATGGAGAAAATCCAATATGACGAACTTGAGACTAAAGTAAAATAACCCGAACTTGTGACTTAAACTTGCACTATTGTCTGACTAAGAACCAATACTGAGAATTTCAATAAAGGTAGGGAATCATATACCCATCCAACCATCCTTAATTGTATATGAACGTCTCTTGAATTATCCACAGCTTTTTGTGACACTTGAGCACTACAACGTAACTCCTTTAAAGTGATAACTATACTGTGTGAGCACAACAACGTAACTCCTTACATCAGGTATAACTGGACAACACAAGTCTCTGTCAACCCCGATATCTTCAGATACTAAGTACACGCACCCGTAAAATTCCACTTCAACCTCAAATAAATAATAAAGAATAAACTCCGTAGTCATTTCTTACGGTTTAAAAAACCCAAAACTAGCCTTTTGATGGTTTTAATGAATCTTGATAATGGTTTTTCCCGATATTGTCAAAAAATGTATCCCCGCGAAAATTTTGTAACACCAAAATACCACTCTTTTTTCGCCAAAGTATTAAAAATACATTTTGATACTGATAACCTTTTAGTCTAAATTTTGATATAACCATTTTGGATCCAAAACTGCATAATCCTAGTCCAACAAAAAAAATTTCGTGTGATATATCATTTAAGGCCTAAAAAGAATCCGGATACAACCCAAAAACAAATCATAATACCCGATCCATCACACTAGTTATAACCGGTGTACCCTGATATCATTGATTTTTTTTACCTAATCATAAACACACCAAAAACATAACGCCTACCACACCTAACCATTCTCTCTTTCATCCAATCGATCTCATAAACATCATCTCATCTCAGTTTCATCATCAAAATTGAATCACCATCACTACATCAACATAATCGAACAAGAATCAAAACAAATCATCTCAAACCCAACCACACACCGGTCTTGTTTGTTCTTAGCACGAACACCAAACAAAGACGTACCTTTCAAATATTATCTTAACTTTTCGACTTTAAGATCCTATGGGTCTCGGGTAAGGTTGTATATGTGTTTTGTTTTCGTTTTGTGTCTTTCAAATCGAAACAAAGAATGAATTTAAACAACCTTGTTTTAGTTCATTCTATAATATTTCGAATATCTAAAGAAAGAGCTAAGCTCTTCATAAATCGATGATGGACTAAGATTCAAATTTGTTAAATCTCTAAAGATTTATGCTAAAGTTCAATTAACCTGAGATCTTGAATCTTTTTATTTTCTTTTGAGAGGTTGTTTATTGTTATAAAATTGAGATTTGGAAGGAGATGGGTTATAGGTTAGTAGATGTTGGGAATACGTTTTTGTAATATCAAGTGTCGGTCATTATTATTTATAATAAGTTGCTTAGTTTATTAAGTAATTGTTACTAGGCTTAAGTTTAATACCCATGGGCCTTTGTAAAGCCCATATCGTGTGAAAGGATGGAGCTAGGGATGTTGCCCTAGCATCCACTCCTATATATACCCTTTTATTCATTCACTTTAACTTGTTGGTTATTTCATATATGTTATCAAACCTTTGCTACTCTTTTGTATGATATAATCGACCTAGCTTATTTATCTCTATCTCATCTCTGTCTTTCATATACTTGTGTTTATATCATTAGGGTGACCTAACAAGTGGTATCAATCGCCAAAAGATAGTTGTAAAGTGTGTTTGGAGTGCATCGAATCATTTACTATATTTATGTTTGGTTTTGTGTATTACTTTGTGACGAAATCTCATTTCTAGCACTATTTCTTCACGCTTGTAAAGTGTGAAGAAGTTTATAGTATTTAGAAGTTAGTTATTTAGTCGAAAGTTAGGAACTTTTTGTGTTTAACTTGTTAGAATTGTTATTTTACTAACTTTTGATCTATCAAAATGAGTCAAATTTCATCTAAATCGTTAAAGCTTTAAACTTTCCTCTTATTTAAGTATTATACAACGTTTATGATAACAAGGTTTTATTAGTTAAATCGTTTTCTTCGTTCAAATTAAGTGGTTTTGTTTTCTGTTCGTTTATCGAAATTGACTTAAGGGTTTATCGGAATTGACTTAAGGGTTTATCGGAATTGACTTAAGGGTTTATCGGAATTCACCATAAGGGTTCATCAGAATTGGAATTTCAGGGTTCATCGCAATTTATCCTAGTTTTTCTTCAAGATTGACGGTTCACTCAGTAGATTCCTTTCTTGTATAAGCTTGTGATAATACTTTGACTTTGTGGAAATCTCCTATCTTGTATAAGTTAGTGAGATAACATCGGAATTGAAAAGTTCCATTGCAATTCAGATAACTCATCGAAATTGCCAAGTTCTATCGCAATTCAGATAACTCATCGAAATTGGCAAGTTCTATCGCAATTCAGATAACTCATCAAAATTGCCAAGTCCCATCGCAATTGATCATAAGTCATCGCAATTCGTTAGTGAACAGTGCTCATCGAAATTGAACGTGAATAGTACTTATCTAAATTCCAACTTAACCAAAACCAAACTTAATCTACTTCAACACACTTCATAATTATCTTCATAAGATCCATCTAGTACACTACACAATAATGTCTCAACCACCATACTTCAACTATTTTCAACCGCAATATCCTCAACAACAGAAGTATCATCAACAACAGCAGTATCCTCAACAACAACTATTCATGCAACAACATCAATTCTATCCACAACAACAATTCCCTCAACAACAATCATATCAACAACAACCAATGCAATCCT
Organism: Artemisia tridentata subsp. tridentata; assembly: GCA_021014915.2. Lineage (NCBI taxonomy): Eukaryota > Viridiplantae > Streptophyta > Magnoliopsida > Asterales > Asteraceae > Artemisia > Artemisia tridentata. The sequence continues at coordinate 205,566,913 of CP139504.1, forward strand.
TCCCACTTCCTTCAAAACAACCACATTGGTTTGATCAAATGTTGTGTGAGGCCATCAGCAGCCAACAATCTAGACATGAAGCTGGATCACTTGAAATACCTCCAATGCTCACTCCTGGAAATTATGTTCAATGGGCAAGTCGATTCTTAAGGTTCATAGAACTCAAGAAACCTCATGGCAAATATATGAAAAAGGTTATAATTGAAGGTCCATTCCAAATGCCAACTACAACGGTTCCAGGAGATGCAACTGCTATTCCTCCAAGACCTGAAACCGTGACCCCTGTTCCTGAGACTCAACTTACTGCAGAGCAAATACTTCATCGTGAAGCAAATGAACTTGCAATTTCATATATTCTTCAGGGAATACCTAATCCGATTTTCCAAAGCATTGATGCTTAGAAAATAGCTAAGGATATGTGGGAACACGTTCATCTCTTAATGGAAGGCACTGAACTGAACAAAGAAGACATGGAATCCAAACTTTACCTTGAATACACAATGTTCATGATTGAATCAGGGGAGTCACTAGAGTCTTATTACCATCGGTTCACAAACATCATCAATGACTTGGACAGACACAACATTGTTTTACCAAGGATTGCAATCGACACTAAGTTTCTTAGCTATCTTGGTCCTGATTGGCAAAAATATGTCACATTTGTTCGGTCAAGCCAAAAATCTACAAAATGCATCTTATGGGTCATTGTATGATTATCTAAAGCACCATCAATCTGAAGTTGACAAAGATCCAGCTCTTCGTGGAAGTTATTCACCTCCTACAACTTCAAACACATTGGCACTGATAGCTTAATCTCACTTTGCTCCACCTCTACAATCAAACCATGCTTATGTCCAAAAACAATATCACTTTAACTATCCTCAACAAACCTCTTCCACCCAACTCATTCCATATGATTCGACACAGCAATCAACTAAAAATCAACTAGTCCCCTATGACAACACTGACACGATGTTCTGCACAAATATAAACAATGACAAAGACGATGCATTCAACTCTTTGAATGAAGGATTTGCACTCATTGCTCGTACTTTCAACAAATTTTCAAACAAATCCAACAATTGTCTCCGCACTTTATCTAACACAAGGATTCAAGCAATCATACAAGATGGATGGGTTGAAATACAGAATCGTACTTATGGAAGAACTAGATCAGGAGGTTATATGGGAAATTCAAGAAATGGACAACAGTTTAATGCAGCTAGTGGAAGTAGGAATAATGCAGGTGCTCCTTAGAAAAGGGTTGAAATTGTTGAAACTGGGAATACAGAGGCTGGGAATACTATGGTTAAGTGCTATAACTGCAATGAGAAAGGTCATCTGGCTAAAGCATGTCCCAAACCTAGAGTCAGAGGCAGTGAGTTTCATAAGCAGGCACTACTTCTAGCTCTAAAGGATGAATCAGGGGGCACTCTCAGAGACAAAGACATTGATGAAAGGCAGATAACACCATCACTTGATCACTACAACAACAAAGAACATATAACGAAGAACAAGGGTTTATATTTTGATGAGACGTCAAAGGCAATGAAACAAAGAAGATGTCAAGCAACCTATGATGACCAACCCTTAGGGGGAGATTGTTGGGAATACATTTTAGTAATATCAAGTGTCGGTCATTATTATTTATAATAGGTTGCTTAGTTTATTAAGTAATTGTTACTAGGCTTAAGTTTAATATCCATGGGCCTTTGTAAAGCCCATATCGTGTGAAAGGATGGAGCTAGGGATGTTGCCCTAGAATCCACTCCTATATATACCCTTGTATTCATTCACTTTAACTTGTTGGTTATTTCATATATGTTATCAAACCTTTGCTACTCTTTGGTATGATTTAATCGACCTAGCTTATTTATCTCTATCTCATCTCTCTCTTTCATATACTTGTGTTTATATCATTAGGGTGACCTAACAGTAGATGTTGGTTGTGGTTGATGGTGACGGGTTATTGGATTTGCTGTGGGTTGTTGAAGTTGTTGTCATTTGGAATTTGGTTTAATATTTCTGGTAATGTACTCGTTAATTCTTCCTATTCTTTTCTTTTTCTTTTTGACAGTTTTGACTTGTGAGGAGTAAGTGGATTTGATGTCAGCGGGTCAAAGTTTGACTGAGTCAACTCGGATTGAGTCAAAGTCATAGTCAGAACGACCCATAGGTTTCCTTACTCGGAAAATTTGCAAAAATTTGCACATATTCCCGTTTCTTACTAGGGAAGAATAGTAAATAATTGGAACCCTTCCATACTCGGAATAAACTTACTTGGAAAAATGCATATAAACCCATTTTTGGAAAAAGAGGGTTTTATCATACTCAGAAATCTTCAACTCCATACTCGGAGATCTTTAAGTAAACCCAGAAAATGCAGTTTTTCTAGTTTTTCCGACTAGTTTAAAAGCAACGTTTTGACCATAAACTCAGAAAATGAGATAAAATAAAAGACTAGATCTGGATATGATAGTATTTAACCACTTAAATCTATTAAAACCAAAAGATAATATAAAAAGAAAGAAAGCTTGTTGCAACAGATTTAAAAAAGGCGTTTTTGACAAGATTTGGACCACAAAAATCAACCAATATAATAACCAATGTAAAAAAGGCATTTCTGATACCAAGAGTGGATGTTCTTGTTGTACCAGCTTTCATTCCTCTTCCTCTACCTCTTCAGTGCCAGTGTTTCCTTTTATAGTTATTCATACCAATCTTGCTTTTTGTGCATCATCATATCTTTCCTAAGCCTTTGTTGCCCTCACTGTCTCCGTAATTAAGACATCTGGAATTCTGAGACCTTGTTTGGTGGTGTTTGTGGCATGAATTCTTACTTGTGAAAGAACATGATCCATTTTTTCTGAATGAGATTTTTCATTAGGATGTTTGTCAATATCTTGTTCTAGGGCCATGAAGTAAGCAATGAGAAGCTTAGTGAATCGAGGGAATGGAATCTTGTAGCCTTTCTTTTTCACAAATTGAGGAGCTTTGTATACCATGTCAGTCCATATATACTTAGCGTAGTCAAGATGTGCCAAGTTGATGACTCCCTAGAAGAATTACAGATGTTCAAGTCAGGGGTGCTCATGACCTGTTTCTTTTCCCGTGATACAGTGACTGAGGATGGTATAAACGGTCAACCATGGTTGCGGAATATATCTTCTGTCAACTTTGGAATGAGATGTAATTTCATCAAATGAGTCGTCATAGCCAAGGTGCTTTTGGGATTTGACTATTCGTTCAAAGGACGGATCATCTAAAAACTGTGTGTATTTTCCAAAGACTGTTGGAGGAAGTCCAAGAACATTGCGAAGAAGATGAACATCGAACTTGATGACTTTGCTGTCAAGGGTGATTGTCATAGTTTTTGTGTCGCGACTGATGATTAAAGAATGCCAGAACTGATTAAGATAAATTTTCGGAACCGTAGCAGATCTGGTTAGAACATGTTTGCAGAAGTGTTTCTTAAGTATCTTCACCATGATTTGACAAGTAGGGTGGCATGGTAAGGTTTCCAAATTTACCCGGTAATTGGATTCTCGTATTTTCCTTTCATCTCCCTCGGGTATTAACTCATTTCTTGCTTTTGATGCTTGAGACATTATGAACCTGAGAAGCACAAACACCAACAAAGAGACATAATAGAAATTGCATATTTATGTTAGTGTAAGCCATTCAATACATGACCTATACTTAAGTGATGTGATACACCATATTGAAGAACATGTATGAGGATCATAAATAACTAGTGCACAATAAACAAACAATCATATAAGAGCAAACACAATTTTTCAACTTGACACAATTTTGTATTTTGAAAAAATTTTACAAGTCTGGAAAAATAAGCTTACTCGAAGAAAAATGGTCTTACTCGAAGAAAGAAAGAAAAACTTCCTTACTCGAAGGATTTAATAAAAAATTTGAAAAGAACATCCCTTAATCGGAGATTGCCATTTTCCTTACCCGGTTTTTTTTTTAAAACCCTCCTAACTCGGAGAAACTGTGATAAAATCCTTACTCGAAAAAATAGCATGCTTACCTAAAGAAAATATGAAAAACTTCTAAGTCGAAGAAACTTTTCCTTACTCGAATATTTTAAGAAAGAATTTCTAAGTCGAAGAATGTTTTCCTTACTCGAAGGATTTTATAAAAAATTCTCTAAGTAGGAGAAGTTAATCTCTTACTCGAAGAATATCATAAAATTTTCTAAGTAATGAAAATTTTCTTCTAACTCAAAGAAATTCATCCCAAATATTACTAAGTAGAAGAAAAGTCATCCTAACTCGAAGACCTTCATGCTTACTCGAAGGATTTCATACTTAATCAAAATCAATAACAGAAAAATTCAAGGACTATGAAAGCATCAAATACCTTCCTAAACTCATCTTAAACAAATCCTATTCCACAAAAATCTAAGCTAACAAACACATTGGTCAAAAATGATATTTATGCTACACGAAAATTTTCAACTTAGAGCATATGTTTGTTTTAGCATTCAATACTTAAGACGCATGATTGGGGAACATATATAAGCAAAACCAACTTCTCGAAACACAACTACAATACACCTATTAGTTGCAGCAATCTTTTCGACCTATTAAACCCTAAGGCACTCAATTTGCATTTAATGATGTTTGAAATCACAATTAACAAGCAATAGAACAATCCTAATTATGATGTTGAGCTAAAGTACTAATAAAATTAGACTAAAACCTAACACACAAGAAATGCCCAAATTGATGCTTTAAACCCTAATTCATCGATTGAGAGATTTAGCCACAGAAATGTTCCCATAAATTGGGCGATTGATTACTAAGCATACATGAATGTATTAAACACTTACAATCGTGAAATGAAAGAAGATCAAAAAGCTTGGTCGAAAATGAAAATGGCGGCAATTAGGTGTGTTTTTTGAGTTTGTGTGTAAAAAAAATGAATTAAGTTGTTTATATAGGGAACACTTTGGAGTTTGGTCAAGTTTAGTCCCTTAACCCGTATTTCCCATCAAGCGCAGTCCTTATGTTACAACATTTTGACAATTGAAAACAACAGTCCTTGAGGTTTGTTGTTGTTATATCCTTAGTCCAAATGTTTGTTAACTTTTGTAATTTACATTTCTCCCCCTTAAACTAACAAATACTTTTAAAACTTTTTCCAAACTTTTAGTTCATGAGATCACGAAAATGTTGCAAGATGAAGAATTTTATTTATGATGAAGATTTTGAGAAGAGTGTGCGAAAGTCATGATAAATAAAAATTCTCCCCCTCAAAATATGTTCGTGATCAAAAATTGATTAAATGTGTATATCAAGAGCATATTTTGATTTGTTTTGAATTTTGCACACTGAAAAGAGATGATTTTTTATTTTTATTTATTTATTTATATTTTTTAAGAAATGAAAATATGTACAAAGTGTTTTGGTGTTTGACATTCTTAATTGTGTTTAAGAAAGTTTTTCAAATCATCTGGAGTCAAACACCTCATGCCAATTTGGTGAACTAATTCCACAAATCTTGCATGTGGCAAGGCTTTGGGGTATTCAGTACCGACAAAGTATAATTCAATTGTACCCTTTTCAACATGCTCTTTGATGAAATGATATCGGAGTGCGATACGTTGTGACTTTGAATGTTGAACCGTGTTGCATGAGATGGAAATGGCACTCTTGGAGTCGCAATAAATGGGAATCTTATTGAAAATGTAACCGTAGTCCATCAGCTGTGATCACATCCAAATGTCTTGAGAATAGCATGCTGACATGGCTAAATATTCCGATTTTGTTGATGACAATAAAGTGCAATCCTGCCTCTTTGACTACCAAGATACAAGTTTGTCTCCTAGAAACTGCACTCCCTCAGATGTACTTTTGCGTGTGTCTAAACATCCTGCATGATCAGCATCTGAAAAAGCTATTAGTTCAAAACCAGAATCCTTCGGATACCAGATCCCCAAATGGATGGTTCCCTTTATGTATCGAAGGATTCTTTTAACCTCAAAGAGGTGTCTTTTAGTTGGCCGTGACTGATAACGGGAGCATAGGTATACAACAAAAACTATATCTGGTATGCTGGCTTTTAGATACATAAGGGACCCAATCATACTACGGTTGTAGGGTCAACAGGTGTACCATGTAAATCAGCATCCAACTTTGGGGATGATACAGACATAGGTGTGTTATAAGTATCATAACTTGTCATGCCATGTTTCTTTAAAATCTCAAGAGCATACTTGGACTGACTTAGAAAAATTCCACGGGGTGATTGATGAACTTGGAGTCCTAAGAAGAACGTAAGTTCACCCATCATGGATATTTCAAAATTTGGTTTCATTAATCTTGCAAAAGCATTTGAATAGTTTTTGTTTGTTGACGCAAAAATAATGTCATCAACATAGATTTGAACAATTAAAATGTCCTCCCCATGTTTTTGAATAAACAAAGTTGGATCCACTGAACCTTTATTAAAATGATTGGCAAGCAAGAAAGCAATTAGTTTATCGTACCATGCCCTTGGGGCTTGTTTAATTCCGTAAAGGACCTTCTTGAGTTTGTACACATGATTGGGATGATCTGGATCGACGAATCCCTCTGGTTGATTAACATAAACTTCCTCATGTAATTGACCGTTCAGAAATGCCGTTTTCACATCCATTTGATAAACAACCACATTCTTGTGTGATGCGTATGCCAGAAAGATACGGACAGCCTCAAGCCTAGCAACTGGAGCAAAGGACTCTTCAAAATCAATTCCTTCTTACTGAGTGAATCCTTTAGCTACCAGACGCGATCTGTTATGAATCACTGTGCCGTCTACATCTAACTTGTTTTTCCAAATCCACTTCAGTCCGATGACATAGACCCCATCTGGCCTTTCAACTAACTCCCACACTTCTAGTCGTTTGAATTGGTCGAGTTCTTCTTGCATTGACTCAATCTAGCTGTCATATGTTAGTGTGTCTTTAATGTTTTATGGTTCATCTTGACAAACTGTGAGTGCGTAAATGCAGTTTTCAGCATCGGTGTGAAGTTTTCGTCTTGTCATAACTAGAGCTGAGGGATTGCCAATGATGTTTACTAAGGGGTGTTCTTTAGTCCAATGATGTGTTGAAAGGTGATTTTGATAGAACGTATGCAGATTAGACGGGTCCAAATTGCGTGTGGATGACTCTGCAATATTAGGAACGGTTGGAGTCGGTGCAAATGGATTAAAGAACGCATTTGGGTCATAATCTGCAAGTTCAGGTACTGGTTGTTGTGGAAGATCTTCAGCTGCATTGTCAGTGTTGGAAGCGGTTTGTTCTGCTATTGATGGAGATTCAATTGGAGGTGCATTTGTGGCAACGGTTGTTGTTGTTGGTTCTTGGTTATTTCATTTTCACTACTCTTATACAAGTTCCATACCACTCTCTCTCTTCTTACTTTCTCTCTCTGGAATATATGTCTTGTGTGATTAATATGCTGACCTATCAAGTGGCATCGGAACCATGTTACTTTATTGGTTGATTTTTGTAGTCAAATCTTGTCAAAAGCGTCCCTTTTAAACTGGTATAATATGTTTTGTCTTGTTCGTTATTATATTTTGGCTATAACAGTTTAAAAGTGGCCATATCTGGTATGCCTGGTCTCAATTTCTGATGGTCTTGTGGTCAAACTTATCAAATCTAGTGCTTTTGGTCTCATTTTCTCTGAGTTTTTCTGGAAAAACTTTGAAGATCTCCGAGTATGGATTGAAGATCTTTGAGTAAGCAACTTAGTTTTTGAGTTTCTCCAAGTAAGGAGTTGAAGATCTTCGAGTAAGCAACTCATTTTATGAGTTTTTTCGAGTAAGGAAAGTTTGGGTTTATCCGAGTAACATTTCTGTGTATACTTTCCGAGTAAGGAAATCAGAAATCTTCAAAGTTTCCATTTTCGAGTAAGAGACTATGTGCAAAAATTCCCAAAATCCTCCGAGTAAGGATTAATATTTAGAACTTTTCGAGTAAGGAAACCCATGGACTCTTCGAGTAAGAAATTTCAGACAAGGTTGTTCGGACTAAAAGTTTGACTCAGTCAAAGTTGACTCAATCCGAGTTGACTCAGTTCGGGGATGACATGTTTAACCTCAGATCTAATCAATCTTCATTTGTTCAAAGCAGTTAAAACGAAAAAGAAAAGAGAAAGAACAAACGAGAGGACCAGTATCACCATTTTCCAAATCGAACCTTGTTGGGTTTTATATATTTCATAGATTTGATGATACAAAACAAGAAGAATGAAACATAAGGATTACTGAAATGATAAACAAAATACACCAAGTAGATTCTACTGCTAGGCATAAAAGATTCCACTGCTAGAGTATTTTATTCTACTGCTAGCGTATTGTTGAAGTCTGATCAAGTTATAACGAGCAGTACTAACTTAAGTTAGTACTGTTGGTTCAAAGAAGGTAGCAGTTAGTACTGCTTGTGCAAAAAAGGCAGCAGTTAGTACTGCTAGTGCAAAAAAGCTACTGCTGAGAAGATAACTGAGTGACTCATACTATTGCTGAAGGGATAAGAATGAAAAAGATATTTTGTGTATAAAAGTCAAGTATACAAGATAGATAATATCTTTGTTGTGTCATCAGTCAACAAGTTGTAAACTTAGATACATGTTGTATCTTAATTACTGACACACACAAAGCAAGTAGTAGACAAAACTTATCAACTTTGTAATGATCTCCTTTGTTCTATAAAAAGGAGATCTTACCCTTAGATAAAAAGTGTGGTTAGAAGTTAATCACCAGAGTGTTTTACTGTGCTTAGAACTCAAAACGCAAAAGTGTGTTACAAATGTAAAAAACTAAACAGTGAGTGTGTGTGGGAATATCAGACGAGGGGTCTGATGTTGTTAGGTTTGTTTAGCCTCAAGGATCTTTGATCCCTGATTAGATTGTAATCGTGTTATATTTGATCACATAGCATTGAGGCTAGTTTAATAACAAGAGGAGAAGTTGACAAAACCTTGTTGTGATAGTATTGATTCTTTCATTTGAATATTCCGCCAATATTATCATTGTGCTCTTCAAAGTATTCCCTAGATCAAGGTCTAAACAACCTAGAGTCCAAAACGGTCCTAAGAGCTTATAGAAGGTTTTAATAAGTTTTGTAAGGTGGTATTAGATCGGGGGGCTCTGGATCTAGGATGTTACAAGGTTTTAGTTGAAGAAAGAAGAAAAATTCGTTTTTGGTTTATTTTCGCAACTTTCTGCAGAGCAGTTTTGCAAAGGCTATAGCTCATTCGTTAACCGTTGGATGGTGCTAAAATTTTTGTTGAAGGTTTTTGGCATATCAAGGTAGATTCTCACCGGAGGGATCGTCAATCTAAGCTTTAGATGGCAAGATATGCATCGTTGAAAACTGCTGCAGAAACAGTTGAGGTATGGTCGAATTTTTGGTTTTCTTTCTTGGTTTACACACACAAAGGGGAAGAACACACACAGAGATGTTGGATGATGTTCTTAAAGGTTTTAATGGCTCAAATATCAGTTTTCTTATTGGCGAAGAGGATTATTTGTTCCTTATCTGAAGATGAAGTGGAATTTTTCAAGGTTGTGTTTTATCATACCTTTTGTGAGAAGGTAACTTGTTCGTTCGTTCAAGTGACTACGAATTGACAAACACTTAAAGGAGTTACGTTGTTGTGCTCAGTGTCTCATAGGAGATGAGTTTATTGTCAAGAGATTGCGGTCTCTCTATACATGGGTATATGTTCGAAGTCGGTTTTAGTACAAGACATAAGACACAAGGTTGGTTTATTCTATTTCACCATCAAATTAGTAATGATTGGTTTTCTTCATCATTCATACAACCTACAGATTTGAAGAAACATGAAGATGGTTAACACATTGATTTCAGGGGAAGTATATTATGATGTGTTTAATCATATTATGTTCATGCATCACCATAGGGGAAGTTTTTACTGCTTACATTCTCTATTTGTTGATAAAAAAAAAGGGAAGAGTTGTGATGGATGGCATGCATTAAGGGGAAGACAAGAGTGTTTCATTCATGGTGAGATTTAATTATCTCAATTTCTCTACTTCGTCTAGGGAAATTCGTACAAGAATGTGTTTGTTTTGTCATCATCAAATAGGGGAAGATTGTTGGGTTTTATATATTTCATAGATTTGATGATACAAAACAAGAAGAATGAAACATAAGGATTACTGAAATGATAAGCAAAATACACCAAGTAGATTCTATTGCTAGGCATAAAAGATTCTACTGCTAGAGTATTTTATTCTACTGCTGGCGTATTGTTGAAGTCTGATCAAGTTATAACGAGCAGTACTAACTTAAGTTAGTACTGCTGGTTCAAAGAAGGTAGCAGTTAGTACTGCTTGTGCAAAGAAAGCAGCAGTTAGTACTGCTAGTGCAAAGAAGCTACTGCTGAGAAGATAACTGAGTGACTCATACTACTACTGAATGGATAAGAATGAAAAAGATATTTTGTGTATAAAATCCAAGTATACAAGATAGATAATATCTTTGTTGTGTCATCAGTCAACAAGTTGTAAACTTAGATACATGTTGTATCTTAATGATTGACACACACAAAGCAAGTAGTAGACAAGACTTATCAACTTTGTAATGATCTCCTTTGTTTTATAAAAAGGAGATCTTACCCTTAGATAAAAAGTGTGGTTAGAAGTTAATCACCAAAGTGTTTTACTGTGCTTTGAACTCAAAACACAAAAGTGTGTTACAAATGTAAAACACTAAACAGTGAGTGTGTGTGGGAATATCAGACGAGGGGTCTGATGTTGTTAGGTTTGTTTAGCCTCAAGGATCTTTGATCCCTGATTAGATTGTAATCGTGCTATATTTGATCACATAGCATTGAGGCTAGTTTAATAACAAGAGGAGAAGTTGACAAAACCTTGTTGTGATAGTATTGATTCTTTCATTTGAATATTCCGCCAATATTATCATTGTGCTCTTCAAAGTATTCCCTAGATCAAGGTCTAAACAACCTAGAGTCCAAAACGGCCCTAAGAGCTTATAGAAGGTTTTAATAAGTTCTGTCAAACCTAGAACCATATTCCATAACCCAGCTCACGAACAACAGTAACCACCAACAACAAATAAACTTTAACCCTATATCCCATCTCCTGTCACACGTCAAGAACAACAAACAAAAAAATAGCCAACAAGATCTATTCCCATCTCCATATCAAACAAAACGACTAAACCAAATCTTGAAAAAATTAAAGAATATAGATCTCGGATTGTTTTGTCGTTTCAAAGAGCGGATCTTTAATGATCTTACAACATTCTTCATAGATCTATAAGAAGTCTATCTTTTTTTTAAATATCCGAATCATATAAAGAAATGACCAAAGCAATTATGTTTCAATTATTTCTTTCGTTCATTAAAAGTTAAAAGAAAACAAAAAACAAGAAGCAATCACCTACCCGATACCTGTTTTGGATATTGAAGTCGTCCCAAACAAAGTACTCATTTGTTCAAATGATCATAAACGAATGTTGTGTTAATATGTCATAAGAGGCGGATGTGATTATTGCTTGCGTGGTCTATGTTTTAGATTGTTGTGTTAAGATAGCAAGGAATGAAGTGTGTTGCTTCGTTTTTTATCTTGTGGAATGAGATAGATGAAGTATGATGGCTGCGTTTTTGGTGGATGCTTATGGTTGAAAGAGAAGATGGGGGCGCTGGTGATAGGGAAATGGATTAGCTAGGGTTATCTCAAATGAAATGTTAGGGTATTAGTGTGTTATATATCCCCTACATATTAGGTTTGTGTTGGAAGATTTTATGTTTGGACTGCAATGGGCCATCAGTAAATATTAAGTCATGGGATAACAAAATTTCATTAGTAATTTTTATTGGGCTGGTATAATTTAAGGGGGCTGAATTTTTGTGGTCAAGGATAATTTCTTTTTTCTTTTTTTTTTTCTTTTTTTGGCTAAATGTTGATATTAAATGGCTTATGGTTATTTTTAGGGTTCGTAATGACAAAGTGAATAATTTTTGAGATCATGTATTTTTTGACAAGATAGAAAAAAAAAAAAAAAAAAAAAAAAACATTATCATGATTCGTTTAAACCGCCAAAAGGCTAGTTTTGGGTATTTTTAACCGCAAGAAATGACTACGGGGTTAATTCATTATTATTTATGTGAGGTTGAAGTTTGATTTCACAGGTGCGTGTAATTAGTATCTCAAGATATCGGGGTTGGTTGGATGCATGATTCTTCGAGATCCTTGTTCGAGCTTTTTTCCGTACGAATGACAAAGACTTGAGTTGTCTAGTTATACCTGATGTAACGAGTTACGTTGTTATGCTCACAGTGTATAGCTATCACTTTAAAGGAATTACGTTTTAGTGCTCAAGTTTCACCAAAAGCTGTGGATAATTTAAGAGATGTACATATACAATTAAGGATGGTTGGTTGGGTATATGATTCCCAACCTTTACTAAAATTCTCAGTATTGGTTCTCAGTCAAACATTAGTGCAAATTTAAGTCACAAGTTTGGGTTATTTTACTTCAATCTCAAGTTCGTCATATTGGGTTTTCTCCATCAGTAGTCACTACAAAGAGCCGCCAGAATCATAATGGGGTCGGTAAAGAGTTGGCTGAGAGGAGTATAACAGAGTAGAAATGTTATCAGCAGTTGATTCTCACGGGATATTTTTAAGCTTAACAGAGATTGATGGTAATTCACACTTGTCCGATTAATTGGACGTACTGGGTTACGCTGCCTCCGTTTCCATCGTAAACATAGTGTGTATGCTTCCGATTCAGCGAAGACATCGTGGGGGAAGAGTGGATGTTCTTTGTACTTTTTTTGACTTCTTTGCGAAAAAAATCTTTCTCCATGTGTATCTGCAATCAAGGGGAAGAAATGTGCACATCAGGGACGCATAACAGGTTCACGTGATCGAGCTTACAATGTTATGACTACCGGAGAGACGTCCACAGAGATGATCAGTGGTTTAGTTTTGTGACTTTGGTGTAACAGTTTCAACTTTCGCATGTCATTTTGTGTGAAGTAGCCTACATACGAGAGAAGATCTTGCTGATTTCTTGCATGTTACCCCCGAACGGAGTTTTCGCATCGAGTATAACTGTGATTAAGTGACTAGTCAGATTTTCTTGGTGTGGTTTACTGTTTCATCTACAAATTCCACTGTGCACTTAAAGCTTCAAAAAGTTAGAAGACATGTTAACTACATTAAAGTTTCGAATCTACTAAAGACGGTTGTCAGTTTGGGGGGAAGCTGATTCAGAAACTTCGCCAAGAAGAAGTGTATGGAGAAGCTGCTAAAGACATGCAGTATGAAATGGGGGGAAGTTAATCCAATTCATACATATTACATCATTTGCCTACAAGTGAAGAAAAGTTCTCAAGCCGAGGTATAAGATGAAGACAAATAGCGTCAACTGCAGACATTCTCAGCATTTGAAGAGCCTATAAAGACCTTTCTTTATTTGTATTTGTACTTGTAGGAAATGTTGTAAGTAATCCCATGTGTTTCCACATTGGGGGAAGATTGTTAGGAATGCTCCTAACGCGAAAATGTGTCGGTATTACAATAGCTATATTGTAAGGCACAAATACATGGACTGAAACCGTCAATTATGTAAAGTCATGTGTATGTTGGCCTACATATACCCTCCTAGACTTCACTAGGAGGGTGATGCTTAGTGTTTAACCTTATCATTTTCATTATTTCAATAAAACACCTAGTTATCCTTTCTCTCTCTCTAACTATGGCTACTCTTTACTTTTTTAATCCCCGTCCTCCCAAATCCATATTCAACCAAAACAATAGATCCATCACCATACACTCATCCTTCCTAGAAGCCACAAACATTCATCAAGAACTTGCAACCATCAACTTTGATTGTCTCTTAGACATTGACGAACAAATTTGTCCTCGAGTTCTATGCTAGCGTAGTTCTCACAAGTGAAGATAATCGTATCATGACAATTCACTTCATGGCAAACCAAAATGAGTTTCACATTCCTCTCCGTCAATTTGTTAAAGTCTTTGAACTTCCTTGTGAAGGTACATGCCTTTATTCGGATAAATGGTCCCTTTCAATTCTTGACACAATCATTGATCATACTCCTCCATACGAAACACCTTTAGTTGACAAAGAAATAATCCGAGATCATTTGTTCGTTCCTCGTACTTTGGGTACTAGAACAACTCGTTCGGGTGCTGAAGTCGACCGAGATCCATTCGGAATGGAACTAAATGAACTCAAACCTCCATTCAAGAAATGAGAAGAAGTCATTAGGGAAAACGTCTTGTGTACCATTGGAAACCGTGATCATCTCAATGCTTATCTTTGTTACATGCTCTATAGTGTGTCAACCCATCAACCTTTCAACTTAGCCTACTATGTTGCCAAAAGGATGGCCGACATACCCACTCTAGGAACCACTGCTCTTCCCTACAGGATGCTTCTTACTCGTCTTTATAGAGCCTTTGCACCAATCTCACCAAATGCTAGAGGGTTACGTCTTGACTATTCTCTTGTTGACCATATTATGGTACCATTAAGTGATAAGAGGGTAGCAAAGACAAAGTCTCAAGGGAAACCTCCTCATCCTCCAACTTCCTCATCATCATCCAATAGCTCGAAAGATGGACTTCCAAACTCTATGTTCCCACCTCTTGAATACTTTAGGGAACTTCCTACAATTGAGAATTCATCAGAAGAGTTTAAGCAAAAAAGAGGAATGTTCAAATGCATTGGAAGGTTTCTCACCAAGATAAACAAGAAGTTGGACAAGTAATGAGAGGTTTCATGAGTGTTTGGTACAATGTTTCAAAACAATGATGTATGATGTATTTCGCTATTCCTAGGATATTAACTTGTTGATGTATGATTTATTTTGCTATTCCTAGGATATTAACTTGTTATTTGATGATTATGTGAACTAAGCTAATGTCTTGCAGGTAGATAACACCTCGATGTTATCAATTTTCATTTTTCACGTTTTAGTGAAATTTCTAGCCCTTGCATGATCTATACCCATACATGTGTTTATACCTGTTTTATTGTTGTTTCTCTATCACAACTAATTAATTACACATGTTTCAGGAAAAATTACAAAATTCAAACGAGTTTCGGGGGATGAAAAAAGCCCTCTGTGAACATTTTAGGCATCCACGGATAAGACGGAACCTGGTTCCGCCTGTGTAATTTTTTGGCACCGCCAAAAATTGGACCACGGATTGGGCGGCATCAATTTTTGGGTTCCACCCGTTATAAAATTTGGTGCCGCCATACCTGTAGTTCACATTTTTATTTTCGTTACTTTCCCGCACTATAGATCACTCATTTATCATCATTAGGTTCTTTTCACTTGTTGTTACACACATTAGGATGATTTTAGTTCACTTGCACCAATAGGATAAGCATTTCCCACCAAAATTTGAAATTTCTCAAAAACCACTCAAGGTACCTTTCTCTATAAAGGAATGAACCCTTTATTTGGTACCTTCCAATCCGTGGGTCTTTGACCTCAAAGATTTTGTAATGATTACAAGACATTAACTGCATATCTCACTTCAATCACTCAACTTACTTCCATTGGGTTGACTTTAGTTGATTAGACAAGCTCATAAACACTTCCAAATCGTTAGGAAAGGTCAAATTTAAGTTGATTAACATCAAATCAATGCACAACTTTCCACAAATCTTGAACTCTATAAATTGGAACCTCTAGGAACTTCATTTTCCATCATCCTCACCACAACTTCCTGTGAATTTTAGCAAATACTCAAAGCAAATTCACAATGACTAAGTCCACAAACTCATCACCTTCCACTAGGCCTCCAAGAAGAACCGCTAGAATTAGTGTCAAACCATGTTGTTTTGTCAACTTGAACTCCTCATCCTCTGATGAATCACCCATCAACATATCCTCACCCATTCATGATGAAAATGTCATCAACCCAACAACGATCTCCGATCATTGTGACAACTCCACCTCCAACCATAAATCCAATGGCAACCACACCACCTCCTTCTCCATCACAACTACCAAAATCACCATCACCACCAAAGTCTCCAAAACTTGAACCTATTGAACTTTTTGCTACACCACCGACATCCTCTCATCAATTTTTGGAAATCTTGGAAGACTTGCCATCAAGAACATCAAATCCACCACCTCTACCATCATTTACATCAATCAAGCATATTGCTCATGAACCACCTCCGGCTTCATTCATGCCAAATGAGCCTTTTGATGATCAACCTCAACCTCAACAACCCCAATCCTTTTTTCCTACGGGAAATTGATGAATCAATGTGGATTGATCCTCCACAAACAAAAGAGCAAATCAATGATCAAATTGATGGTCTCTATGCCTTCTCAAACATGGTGGACTCCCACCATCAAGAAGCAATAACCCTTCAAACTACTTTGCTCTCTTCAATCATAGCACCACCACCAAATCCTGACCATTAATCAACCAATGCACCACCACTAACCGAACTTCCTTTACAACCAAACTTTCCTCATCATGGTTGTTCCATGTGTGAAAGAGCCACTAGGATTAGTGAAAGGACCAAGATAATGGTCTATGAACTTCAAGATGAAATGAGGTTCATCCTCCAACACATCCTTGAATGTTTAAACGCTCTTTCCCATCCTTCACCACAATAGAAAAACTATGATGGATGAAATAATAAGTCCAATAACATTAGGACTTTCTTATTTTAGGATTTTATTTCTAAGTTATTTTTCTTTTTATTGTTGTAGGATTTTTCTCTTCTAATTTATTTTTTATTTTTTATTTTTGCATTTTCATTTAACCATCTTCATTATTGTCCCATCATTATGACACTAGTCACAATGAATTTTACAAATGAATGATGTTTTCTTATTTTTTGTGTGTTGTATTATTTATCTATCTTGTACATTGTATGAATGGTTGGTTTGGATTGATTATCACTAACGTTTGTTTTGTAACATTCAAAATCCATGTATTACTTGGCACCCCAACTAGGGGGAGTATTGGCCAAGGGGGAGCTAATCAAGCTCAGGCTTGCACTACATTCCGCTACGCTTCTCTTCTTTTTGTTTCGACAAAAAGGGGGAGAAAATATTAAACTCAAACTCACAATTTTATACAATTTAAATATCTAAATAAATTTAAAAATGTATAAAAACAAGTTTAAATCTATATTTTTAAAAGACTTACACAATTTTATCTCATTGATTAAAAATAAATTTTATGGTTTGTCCTCAACAAAAAGGGGGAGATTGTTAATACAAATATTGTCTAAAAAACGTTATTTATATTTCACGATCTTTGCTATATTTTGTTAACGACAATAATAAACTTTATTTTAGCGAAGTGTAAATTTTGTCAAGTTTTTTTATTTATATAGCTACAAGTTTTTCTTAAACACAAATAGATTTTAATATAAGTTACAAATTGTTTGTTCATAAATAGCATTTTAGTCAAGCGCCACATTAGGTGTTAAAAAACAATGAAGTGCCACATTAGGTGACAAAGTAATATTAGTATGTTTTACAAATAATAAAAATGTGTCTTATGATAGCATAAGTAATCAAACATTTTTAGTAACTCATTAACTAAATTATTACTTCTTAAACAACATCACTTAGCTAGCTACAATATACATTTTACAAGTTTACTTTCATAAACATTATAATCAAAATGAAATTGCATTTTTACATCACTACTTGGATCATCATACTCTAGGAATATCTGAGATATCAAATCTAATAGGATCATAGAAAATATTTTGGAAAGATATGAACTAGATTTTTAAGATTTTGGAAGATCCCATGTCAGAGTCGCGCGGAACCAAAATGGTACACGGACGGAACCAATTTTTTGGTTCCGCCTGATCCGTGGTTTGTTGTGGGCATTTGCCTATAAATAGCAACCTAAACTTAGTTTTTTTTCACACACTTACATACATAAACATTGTATATTCTCTCTCACTCATAATTCCCTGTATCTAACTCACTCATATTCATTTTAGTGAACTTCTTATATAGCAAGAAGATCAAAGCATCAAGTACAGACTTACAAGCTTCAAGTGTTTGCTACAAGTCTTCATTCATTCATTATAGTGTGTTGTACATTCATTCATGCATCATTGTTTGTACCAAACCATCATAAACCTCTATTGTGATCGGTTAGTATTTTAGTGCTCAAAATACGTAGTGTGACAGGAGTGGTTGTGCCCTTGTAAAAGAACTCGACATTTTAGATTTGTGTCAGAAATAGTGTGTAAGCAAAGTGTAAAGGTTTTATCCGCTGAATAAAGGAGCTTGTTGATTAGTGAAGGATACTCTCGAGTTGGAGAATCGAGGAGTGGAGTAGGGCAAGGAAAAAGAGTCCTTGTAGACCGAACCACTATAAACCCTCGTGTTGTGGTTTGATCATTCTTTCTTTACTTGCATATTACTTATCGTTTATTATCTACACTTGTCTAATTCACATAAAGTTTTAAAGAAAACTAATTTTAAAAAATGGTAAAAATATTCAACCCCCCTTTTAGTTTTTCACACAATCTTCTACATTCCTTTCACACCTTCTCAAAAATCTAATTTGAATTTCAAATCAAATAAACCTTATCCACATCCAACCTTCCTCATACCCTTTTCTCAGCATTCAAATTTCATTTTTGATATGTTTGTCAGTTTCTTTAATATGGTTTTGACACAATTTGATAAGAAAATTAAAGTTATCAGATCTAATAATGGTACTGAGTTTGTGCACAATAAAATGAATGATTTTTTAAACACTATGGGTATTTTGCATCAAACCTCTATAGCTTATACACCTCAGCAAAATGGGATTGCTGAAAGGAAACATAGACATCTGCTAAATGTAGCCAGAAGTCTTATGTTTCAAGTGGAGATTCCTTTTGTGTTTTGGTCTGAGTGTATTTTAACTGCTACTTATTTGATTAACAGGTTACCTTCCTCTGTTTTGAATGGAAAATTACCTTTTTCTATGGTATATGGCAGAGAACCTAGTCTGTCTCATCTTAGGAGTTTTGGTTCTTTGTGTTTTGCTATTATTTTAAAAGAAACTCATAAATTTTCTGAAAGATCTGAAAAATGTGCTTTGATTGGTTATGCCAGTGGGAAAAAAGCTTATAAACTGTTAAGTCTTGAAATTAGATTTGTTTTGTACTCAAGAGATGTAAATTTTTTTGAATCTGTCTTTCCTTTTAAGATGGGTCAAAACAGTCAGTCTATTTCTGAGACTGATAAAGAGGTTTCAAGTTTAAACATTTTTTATTCTTTTAAGTCTGAGTCACAAACAACAACCAAAACTTCAAGTCCCAATGATGAAGAAT
Source organism: Artemisia tridentata subsp. tridentata (assembly GCA_021014915.2). Lineage (NCBI taxonomy): Eukaryota > Viridiplantae > Streptophyta > Magnoliopsida > Asterales > Asteraceae > Artemisia > Artemisia tridentata. The sequence goes on from CP139504.1 coordinate 205,586,272, forward strand.
CAAATAGTTTTATGTCCCATCCTGAAAATATAACATCTGTTTCTGGTAGAGATGGTAGTGTGCATCAACCAGGGTCTGGTGATAACAAAAGTCAGCCTGGACATGTTGAACAGATTCTACAACCAGTGTCTGATATTGATCACCAACCTGGAAATGATAAGCAACACACTGCAACTCCCTTAGGTGATCAAGATCAATCTGAGGGAAATGTTTTTCAAAATCAAGACGAGGTTCCTGTTTTACAAAATTTGTTTCCTAATCAGTCAGAGGAAGGTAGTAGTAGGAGGAGGTCTAAGAGAGTGTCTAAATTACTTGCTAAGTTGAATGAGTATGTGCTTGATAATAAAGTTAGGTATGGATTACATAGATATGCTAATCATGTTGTGCTTACTGTTGAGAATTATTGTTTTGTTTCTAATCTAAAGAAGTCTGGTGAACCTTCTTCCTATGAAGAAGCTTCAACAAACATTAATTGGATTAATGTTATGACTGAGGAAATGAATGCCTTATATGAGAATGGAACTTGAGAAATTTTTGAGCTTCTTTGTGGTAGGAAGGCTATAGGATGTAAATGGGTTTTTAATATCAAGTATCAGTATTCTGGTGAAATAGAGAGATAAAAAGCTAGGTTAGTGGCCAAAGGGTATGGTCAAAAAGAGGGTGTTGACTATAAAGAGACCTTCAGTCGTGTTGTTAAAATGGGTACTGTTAGGTGTCTGATTAGTCTTGCTGTTCAAATGGATTGGAAAATTTTTCAAATGGACATTAACAATGTTTTTCTCTATGGTGATTTGAATGAAGAGGTTTATATGTTACCCCCTCCAGGGTTTTTTAAGGATGGGGATAACAAAGTCTGTCTTTAAAGAAATCTTTGTATGGATTGAAACAGGCTCCTAGACAGTGGAATCATAAGCTGACTGAAGCCTTGTTTGAAGTAGGTTTTGAACAGTCTAAAAATGATCATTCTTTGTTTATTAAAACAAAAGGCAAAACTGTTTTGTTCTTTCTTGTATATGTGGATGATTTAGTCATTACAGGCAATAGTGAAACTGAGGTTAAAAATTTTATGAGTTTTTTGAAAAACAAGTTTAAAATCAAAGACTTAGGTGAGCTTAAATATTTTCTTGGCATTGACGTTTTAAAAACTAAGATTGGGTTGTGTTTAAATCAAAGGATATATTGTCTTGAGCTTTTACATGAGTTTGGTCTGCTTGCTTTCAGACCTGTTATGACTCATTTTCCAAAAAATATTGTTTTGGCTCATAAAGAAACTGATGATGACAAGTATTTGAAAAATATTACTATTTATCAAAAGCTTGTCGGGAAGTTGATTTATTTGACTATGACTAGACCTGTTGATCCCAGTTGAGCACTTGAGCGATTTCCCTTAGCTTGTAAAGGTTAAGCAATATTGAATAAATCCAATACAACTTATGTTGAAACTGTCTTTGATTGTATTAAAGTTTATGCGAAATCTAAACTTTAATCTTAAGAAGAATTAAACAAACAATCTCAAACAAATCACTTCAATATTATTAATAATATGAATACTCTTAATGTAATAGGGTTTACAACATTGAAGTTTTCTAAAGAATCGTATCTATCTCCATGCCCTAGGACCTCCTTTTATAGACTAAGGAGTCCTAGTCGGCTTACAATTGCTTGCTATACAAGATAAACCTTAAAAGAATATTTTCTATAATTATCTAATCGGCTATACATGTTTATCTCATAAGCAGTAATAACTATACATACTAGCAGTCTTAACTCTAACTCTAGCAGTATAAACTCTTCAGCAGTTGTAAGTTTGTACTAGCAGTACCAACTTTTCTTCTAGCAGCACTAAACACTTAGGGTGTTTTTCTTCAAGTTCATCAGCAGTGAAAGCAGTTGTAATGTTGAACTAGCAGTAGTAACATGTTGTCTAGCAGTAGTAATCACTTGTATATTTTCTTGAATACCTTCAGCAACACTTAGCAGTAGTAAGATACACAAGCAGTTGTAACAATTTGTACTAGCAGCAACAATGATTTAGAGCAATTTCCATCAGCAGTCTTAATCAAAGCAAGCAGCAGCATCTCTAAAACCCACCAAGACCTGATATTGCTTATGTTGTTCATTGTTTAAGCCAACATATGCATGCTCCCTTACAGTCTCACTTTGATATTGGCTTAAGGGTGCTTAAGTATCTGAAGTTGGCACCTGGTAATGGTATTGGGTTTGGTAAAAGTCAAAGTGGTTTTAATGTTGTGGCTTTTTCTGATTCTGACTGGGCAAAGTGTCCAGTCACTAGAAGGCCTGTGTTTGGTTACTGTGTGTTTGTGAATGGGAACTTAGTTTCTTGGAAGGGCAAGACGCAAGCTACATTGTCTAAATCTTCAGCTGAGGCTGAATATAGAGCAATGGCTTCCGCTACTTGTGAAGTAATGTGGATTGTTAAGATCTTGAAAGATCTTGGTATTTCTGAGAATTTTGTTACCTGTTGATGTGAAGATCGTTTTAAGCTCAACTAGGATACATAATAACAAAGATAATAATATGCACATCGGAATTAACAAGGTTTTACAAATACACGCTACAATTCTATTCGATCACAATAGAACGTGTTACCTAACTATAACAAGGATCAATAATATTGATCTTGCTGTGTTGAACCTATCCCAAGTGGTGGGATCAGTGGTGTTTTCTAAAACATAACTTAAACACACACAAAACTATGTCTAGGGATCTCTTTATTTATAGAGTTCCATCTAGACTTACAAAGGAAACCTAATTGTATTAGCAAAACAAAATCTTTCCTAATCTTTATCTTTTTCTTTTTCCACAAGTCTTCTAGAATTCTCCATCTTTTCTAGAATTTCATATTGGTGATCTTAGTCCTTTTGTTATCATCAAATCAATAAACCCCAAAAAACTTCCCCTATTTGATTATGAAAAAACAACTTGATCACTTGAAGCATCTTGATCTTGTACATCTTCAAATCTGAGCTTCCCCTTAAGTTAAGATCTCCATGAACTTGTTTCTTGTTTCCTTTGTAACATCTTCTTCCCCTTTTTGTCATTATCCATTAGGAGACAGTGAACACAAACAACCTTGATCTTTACAACTACAAATCATACATAAAACTTCTAATCCAAGCCTTCCAATGTCTCAAATTACTCTCCATGAAGAACATCAAAACGCTTACTAAAAATGAATTTAAGACAGTAGAAACTTAAACTAGCGGTAGTAATAATGACTAGCAGTAGTAAAAACCTTCCCCTCAAATGATTAAACACTTCATCATATGCTTCCCCTGAAGCCAATATATTAACCACTTGAGCAACCATAAGAACTTTTCAAATAACTAACCACCATAGTAATGAACACCATGTAGTACCATCCATGAAGAACATAGCAGCTAGAATACTAAAACAAATGACTAACAGTAGTATTCGAGACCAAGTAGTAGTAACAATGAAGAATAGTTCTTTGGTTGAGCAGTAGAAACCATGTAAAAAGTATTAGCCTTCGATCAGTGTCGACATGATCACTACTTCAATCAAACTTTCACACATACTTGAACCTGACCACCTTATAATAACCAACGAACACTAGGTCTTCAATCCACACAACTCTAAAATTAGTAGCAAATACGAATCAATAAAATCATATAAAGAACCATTTACCACTTTAGGGTTTCTCACAACCCTTAATCCAAAAATCAGCATGTATCCAAATCATTGTGAATTCTTGATTAGTTAAACGACACAGATCACACCAATAATCAATAACCCCATATACTTTCTTTGAAGATAGTGACCTGATGTTATCGAACATAAAGCAAATCTTCACTAATAAAATCCACAACCATTTGCCATACAAAGCTTCAACATCAATGAACTCCTATCTACTGTTATCATTCATACCAACTTTCATGCAATCGATACTATCTCCATAATATTCGAACAACCCTAATTAACTAGCAGCATTAAAATTCGTCGGGCAGTAGTAACTCATATAGAGCAGCATTAAGTTGATACGAGAGCAACATTAACTTAGAATTTATTCAATGAGCAGCACTAACCTAAACGCAGTAGCACTAAGTAGAATTCATATCAGCAGTAACCTTAACGCAACAATATTAAGTAAAATAATAGCATTAAAAATTAGCAGTACTATCTTGTTATACCTTGAAGCATTAAAGACCAATAAGCAGCACTAAAACGTATGTAGCAGCAGTAAGTTTAAAGCAGTAGGAAGCAAGCAGCAGTATCGAGTAGTAGTATCTTTAATGCATCTCCAAACCCTAATATACTTAACGTATTGTCAAACATCAAAAACCAATCACCAAGGCTAATACAACTCCCTTCAATAGCGGACATAACATCCAATCTGATCATGCAAAACCCTAATAATGAACAGCAGTATTAACCTAGAACGATACTTAGGTATTGCTTCCTTCATAACCTCAACCCTCAAAATATTAATAACATCTTTAGAACCAGATCACACAACCTGTGTCTTCGTCATAATCTTCAAATTCAAGAGACTTATTGAAACAGTCATTTAGGGTTATGTTAAACTTGAATAACGATGATACCAGTAACCCCAATTTAATAAAACCACACAATAAAATGAACAATTAATAGATATACTGCTTTCATAGGCTTACTCCTATCCAAATATTCGTGATCAGTAACCTTAGTCCATAAGAAGTAGAGTTATTCATTCCAGCAACCATGCCACCATATCATTATTAAATGTATTATCGTCATGAGTGGGTTTACTTCAAAGAGAAGTAGAGTTATATGATATACAAGTAACCTTAAAAACATACTCTCAAGAGAAGTAATCGTATTAACTCGCCAGTAATGTTAGTACTAGGGTTACTATTCCACAAATAAACCACGAGACCAAACAACCTGCTCATTACTCACAACATACGACCAGCTCTTTAAACAAACTTAATCCAAAGCTGCTGTATTTGATGACAAGATTAGGGCATGAATTTGACTTCCAGTCTTCTTCAAAAATCTTCTTGCCCTCATGGTCAACATATCCATCTGCCACTTCAAGTCCATCTCTTCAAGATCATCTGGATGGATCTGTTCCAAATCTTCATGTATAATCTGAGGACTAGTAGATTGACTAGCCAAGAAAGCATAGATAACAGCATCACTCAAGTTATCAAGGGTTGAAGACCCAGCAACATTAACTTGTGTGCCAGCAGTACTAACTCCATGAGCAGTATTAACTGTTTCATTAGTATTGCTAGAACTGTTATTGGAGGAGGACACAAAAGCTAAGTTTTGTGTGCTTGTTGATGAGCTTGATGACCCTTTAACTTCTGGTTCATAGACTTTAATATTGTTGTACAAATCATCTAAACTCATGGTATCAAGATCATCCTTGTTTCTCGAAACCACAGTGTGTGTATTCCACTCTGGTGACAAGCTTCTCAGAAACTTTTGATTAACATCTTCTTGAGGAATTGAGACTTCCACAAGTGCTAATTGACTGATGAGTTTCTAAAGTCTGTCAAAAGTCTGATCAAGATTTTCAAAACTTGGAGCAGCAAAATTCTCATATTGTTGCTTTAAGAGGTTCTTCCTGGCCTTTTTGGTAGCAGCATTCCCTCCAAACCTTTTCTGAATTGCTTGTAGCAACATTTTAGCATCCTTGATGTGATTGAAGGTCAACTAATGGTCATTAGGAATCCCCATCATAAGAGTGCTTCTTGCCTTTACTTCCATCATTCTTTGTGCCTTGTCTTCAGCAGTCTTAGGTAGTTGATTGCCATTCTCTATGACCTCCCACATAGAGTAATCAACCATCTGAATGTACTGCTCTATCCTCATTCTCCATAGCTCATACTCTCCAGACTTGAGCATGGGCACCTTTGATGCAGTAATCATGTGAGTAGATTTTGAGTCCATGTCTTCCTTTTTCAGTGGTATGAGTTTAAATAGGTTCTTCTTGATTCACAGTCTCTAGATCACAAGCACTGATACCACTTGTTGAGATCGTTTTAAGCTCAACTAGGATACACAATAACAAAGATAATAATATGCATAGCGGAATTAACAAGGTTTTACAAATACACGCTACAATTCTATTCGATCACAATAGAACGTGTTACCTAACTATAACAAGGATCAATAATATTGATCTTGCAGCGTTGAACCGATCCCAAGTGGTGGGATCGGTGGTGTTTTCTAAAACATAACTTAAACACACACAAAACTATGTCTAGGGATCTCTTTATTTATAGAGTTCCATCTAGACTTACAAATGAAACCTAATTGTATTAGGAAACAAAATCTTTCCTAATCTTTATCTTTTTCTTTCTCCACAAGTCTTCTAGAATTCTCCATCTTTTCTAGAATTTTATATTGGCGATCTTGGTTCTTTTGTTATCATCAAATCAATAAATCCCAACAGTTAAGTTACACTGTTATAATAAATCTGCTATACAGATTGCTGCTAATCCAGTTATGCATGAGAAAACAAAACATTTTGATATTGATGTGCATTTAGTTAGAGAAAAAGTAGCATTTGGGTTGATAAAAAATGTTAAGGTTGATTCAAAAGATCAAACTGCAGATGCGTTGACTAAAGCTCTTGGTTCTATGCAACATGGTGTTATGGTTAAAAACCTAGGCATGGTTAATCTCTATGCAGGTTCATCAGTTTGAGGGGGGTGTTAAAAGTATTAACCACTCTTTATAAAAATATTGAACCTTCAGGGATTAAATATGTAAATATTTTATAACTGTTTTAGCTAACCTATAACTTTGAGTTATGTTTGTTAGTTTTGTGTATGTTCAGGGTGTGAACTGTGAAGTGGAACTTTGGGCTATATAAGGGATGATCTCAGCTAGGGTTTCATTATTGCTTTCTCACAACTTTCACACACATTTGGTTTTCTCTCTCGTTTACTGTAAAGATCTTCTTCTGGGTTTAGTCATTAAGTTTGGTTATTGTATTTGGTTTATATCAAGATTATCTTGATCTTGATAGTTAGATTGTTTAGCTTTCTGAGTTTGGTTTAGAGTGTGAGTATTGTAAGTGTTTTAGTAGCACCTACTAGGGGGACTACTACTTATTTCTATTGTATTTTTTGGCTTGCATCCGTGTTGGGGACAAGTCATCTATGTATATTGTTTTAAAAAAAAAATAAGATCACCAAGAGGTGGTTGGTTGGGTGATTAAGTATCTGTTAGTTGTTTTGATACCATTTTAACACATGAATCAAGAAAACTTAGTATAATGACATCAAGTTAAAATTATAATCAAATACTGAGTACGAAGAAGCACCTTAAGCAAAAAGATGAAATCACGATTGTTGGAGAAAAAGATGTCCTTTTCCACCAATACAATACAATACAAAGACGTACTACTAGTTTGATACCAAAATTCCCATGAACTTAACATACATGCTTGAGAAAACCATGAAAAACCATTGATGTTACACATGATACACAAACAACTTTGAGTGAATCTTGATTCTAAACCAACTGGAACACTTAATATTTAACCGACTTGAAACAACTTGACCTAAAGCTACTTGAACACCTGCACTACAACATGAACATAATAGCTCATTGAAAACTTGAAAAAAATGAAGAAACGAAGTAACTAACCTTCCCTATCGAGATCATAACATGTGTTAATACAAATAATGTCAAAAACTTTATTTGCAATATTCGGTCTCTATACGTTTTGATAATCACAAAATATAAAAACACGTTACGTAAAACTACGTTTAATAAGTTTGCAACTCACCGGATGTTCTTCATCCTAATAGAATTTGTGTTCGTGAACTCCGTCATTTTCTTCAACCCATGGCGGTTATCCTGCGATAAAACGCTTTGTGTCTAGTAAAAGATCGCGATTATATACCGGCATGTGTTGCACATATGCTTTATTTCATTCTCACCAGACAACCGTACAATCTCACTTATCTCTTCGCTATGTGAATTATGCATCTCAAGGACGATAGAAAATCAATGCCCTATGGGATGTTTCTAACCCGTCTCTTTAACTACATCATGAGAACATATAATATTACCTTAGAGATCGAATTTTGGAACCGATGACTGGGTCACGTATATCATCCTTTATCAAACCCATGAAAACACCCATTAATGATATATGAAAAGAGGAAATGAGTAGCTCCTTAGTGCAAAGGATCTGGGGAGACCGAGGTCATTAGAAAAGAACAAATTGAAGATTGTTCGATCAAAGAAGTCTTTTGTGTTGTAGTATTTTGTTTAAACTTATGAAGTTTCCATCACGACTTGATTATCCTAACATTATTATGTATGCATCTTATTTGAATTGTTTGAATTGTATTTTATTCATGTTTAGACTTGATTGCATTAAGACAAACTAAATGTTTCTTATCTTAATTGCATGATTGTTTATTAGTCTTTGTTTGAAATATAGTTATGAATGATTCTGCAAAAATCTGAACCAATAGATAGTATGGTAGTTATAGATTGCAGAAATGAAAAACTGGGTGGAAATCTGGCAACCTGCTGCCGACGGTCCCGCAAACAATATGACGGTCCCGGATAAATAAAGGACCGTCCCATATTTAACGGACCGTCCACCATGGGTCACGGATTTTTGCACTATTTCTCATTTTTTTGCAATCTTGACCCTATTGCAGGCTTATCACCACCATTTCCATGTTTAGTTAAACAAATATATGTGCCCTAATATGCTTAATGCATGCTTTGCCCAAATGTAAGTCCCATTTAATTATTTAAACCTTCATCATCACCCTCCTTCTTCATCTATATCTCATATTCTTCATCTTCTACAATGGCCTCTTCCCCAAGCTTATTGCTCCTCCCAAACAAAAAGCCTAAGATCACCATCATACCACCACAAACAAACTTCATTGATCTTACCCAAGAGGACACAACTCCATCACCAAAAGATATGCCAAACTCTCCTCAAGCTCTAAGTGCTCCACTGATGAAGCGAAAAGTGTACCGCTTTTAGGGGGTCATTTAAGCCCTAAATCGTATTTATTTGATCAAATATTGCCCTAAATCGTTCCTTTTGTCATTTTAGGTACTTTGGAGAAGAAATCTGGAAAAGGACGCATTTTGGACGTTTTTGGAGCATAAAAGTGAAGAAAACGACAAAGTCTCCAAAGCTGCTGGAAAAGTACACTTGACGGCGTCAAGTATTGCTCTTGACGGCGTCATGGCTTGGCAAAAGAGGTGGATATGACAAAATACACGTGACGCGCCAGAGAGTTTTGCAATGGAAAGTCTGACGGCATCACCCTTTTAAGGTGATCAAGGCCATCACGGTTTAAGTTAAAGAGAGACGGCGTCAAGCTTTATTCTGACGGCGTCAACCCTTGATAGGCCAGAGCGGATTTTGGAGGATTAAAGAGGGACGGCGTCAGGAAGACCATCCGGGAACCCTAGCCACGGCGAGGTGACGGCGTCAAGTCCTACAACGTGACGCCGTCAGCCACTAAACTCTATATATAGTTTTGCAATTGTTATTCATTGTGTGCAACTTTGTGAGGAGAAACCCTAAGACGAATTTTCTGCCATTTTTAAGGGTTTTATACCCTTGGATCTCCCATGTTTAATTGAAGATAAGTATTCATTTAATCAATCAATATGTCTATGTGTTGTTTGATTATATCTTGTTCTTGTCTTTTAATTAACATGCTAGGCTAGATTTATCTTGTGTTTGCTTAGATCTAATGAAACCTAACTATTGATTATTGGTTATTAGTGTGTTATTACTTGTATTGGATGATTGTTTATCAATGTTAGGCTTAAGAAAACTGGCTAACCTCCTATACGGTAACTTGCTTGAACGTCTTAAGAAACATGAACCAATGCGTACTAAGGTTTTTATGGTTGTATTTAATGCATGAGCGAATTCTAGTGATCCCATGTTAGGAGCTTCTTAGCCGGCTCGACATAGGAGTGAAGTAGGAGCTTGTAGAGTTGGGGAAGTGCGTACGCCACCCCACGATTGGTATTAAGGAATACACCCGTCATCCACGCAATTAATACACACTAATTAACCGGTAAAAGATAGTTAGGGAGTAAGGAAATCTAAGTAAACACATTTCTCTCCATATAAGTTCCACCACCTTTTCATTTTCAGTTATTTTATTTTATTTGCAATTGTAGTTATTTGGGTTAGTTGACTAGCAACTAATTCCGCCCACTCTTTCAAACCCGAGATTTTACTTGCTTTCATAAAATTATAAAAATACAAAAAGAATCTTCCCTCACCCTTAGACCTATTAGAGTAGTTTTTCAATCCTAACGACACTATTCCCCTAGAGAACGATCAATCCCCCGGTACTTGCCACTTCACTATACTACATCGGTCAGGTACACTGCCTGGTGGGGATTGCAAGCCTCTTGAGATCCCTCGAGAGGTAAAACCTGTTGTAAGGTCGCAAAACCACGCATCAAGTTTTTGGCGCCGCTGCCGGGGAATAGTTATTGTTTAGGTTGAATTTTTATTTTATTAGGTCTACTCACTAGATTCCTTTCTAGTGAGATTTTTATTTTATTTTTCTAGATTTTCTTTAGTCTATCTATTTTCTTCGTGCTTTTGTTCGTATAAGATTTTCATTGACTATTCAGTTTGCCATTATGGAAAACGCGAATCCACCCCTTGCACCTGACGAAGTGGCTTTGTTGCGTTGCCAAATTGAGGATGAGATTAGCGAGCTCAGAGAGCTCAATAGAATGATTGATATAGAGCTTGATTATGCCTTGAACAACTTAGAGACCGCCATATACTCAGATAATTACTTAGAACGTAATAATCTTACGGTTGAGGAGTTGATTGAGAAAATTGATGAAGTGAAGGTAGATCCTAGGTTGGATGATTATTTCAATGAATACCCCACTAAGGAGGAGATTGCTTACTATAACAACCTAGTTGATAACCCTCGACCACCTTTTGTTAGAATTGACCCAAAGATTAAGAGGGGTGATCCTGGGAATGTGAAGATACCATGTATGATTGGGTACCAATACGTTGAGCATGCTTACATTGACTGTGAATCCCCAACCAACGTGATGTCATCAGGCATTTATAGCCAAATCATAAACACACCACTTGAGCCTAGGAAAGACCCCAAGTGCCCCGGCGGAGTTTGCAACTTCGTTGGAAGGATTAAGGATATGCATATCCTTGTTGGAAATTTTACCTTTGTCACCAACTTCATGATCTTAGAAGATTTGGCAAGTGTTGTTGACTGCCGCCTATCTCGCGTGGTGTTAGGTAAGCCGTTTATTGAAGCATCCAATTTAAAGTATGATCGTTTAAGAGGCACGGTTCAGTTTTCTAATCACATAGATAGGATCACATATAGGATGCCTTATCGGGTAAATGAATTTCGTTTTGTGCCTCGATTTGACAAGGACAACATTGGTGCGATTGAGGACATCAATGATGAGGATAAACAAAAAGGCATGGACTATGTTTGGAATAAGAGAAGCCTTTATTATAAAGATTGCTTGAACCTAGGACCTAAATACAAAGTTGATATGGAGGTTGTTAGGATGATTAGAGGGGCAATTGAGAAGCAAAACGGAAAAACGTAGAACCCGTGACTTTGAGTCTAGCTACAAGACTCGTTAATAAAGAAAAGCGCTTCTTGGGAGGCAACCCAAGCTTTATTTGCTTTGTGTGTTTATTTATTTGTTTGTTTGATTTTATTTGTTTCCGTATGTATGTTTAATTTTTATTATTATTGATTCATGTTCAAAACTAAATTGTGAAAATGCTTTATCTTGTTTTTAACTTCGTCTTAACTACATATAAAGGTATTTTGCAAAAGATAAGTGTAAGGGAAATCCAAATCGATTTATTAGAACAAATGAACATGAATCATAACAATAATAAATTAACATACATATTAGTATTTGTTTGAGTCAAATGCTTGTATCGAGTCATAATGATATTTTGCAGGAATTCCAGGAAGTAAGGTATAGGTTTTTCCAGAAATTTTCCGGAAACTTAACATGAGAATTCTGTTAGATCATTTCTGACGGCGTCAGGCCTTACAACCTGACGTCGTCAGGTTTTAATTTTCTGAAATTTTTGAAAGTTTTGTTTTCATAAAAAGTTTTTATTAAATCTCTAACTTATAAACTCCAGGAATCTGCAAAATTATCATTCCACAAGCATTATATCCTTATATAGATTTATCCCGCCGTTGTTATGCAGGTTTTCGTGTTTGTTTTCTCAGGTTTAACAGGTTATTTTGGACAAGGAGATGTATGTGGAATCTAGCTTTTGGCGATGCATTAGTCTTGAAGCTTCTACATTCTCTTGGAAGAAGATTTAACCATGTTACCTCTTTATCCACCGAGCAAATCAGGGGAGTGTTTGATTTCATTCTTTTACCTTATTTACTTTTACATCTTGTTATTTGAACATTGGGGACAATGTTCATCTTAAGTGTAAGGGGGGGTAAAGTACGATACTTTAGAGAATGCAATTATGCTTGATTTTTGTTTGCTTAATGGTAGATGTGTAATAAAACTGAGATAAATACCTGTTAAGGCAATTTTAGTGCCAAATTTAAAATTTTTTACAACATATAGGAGTGAAACTTTGGTCTTAATGAGCGTCTCACGGATAGGAGTTATATGACTAGCACAAAACCGTACCACTAAAATTTTTTTTCCACCCCCAAATATGTGAGGTTCGCCCCTAGAATTGGTAGGAAAAGCATTTATGCTATGATGTGTGTACCGGTAGCACTTAGATTCTAGAACTTGCGTTAGGACCATTCCGAGGCCACAAGTGAGACTACATTCGTGTAGTTAGATTTACTACATGATAAGAGGCATTAGGATTAACCCATTGTTTTACACCTGTGTTTTTGTTATAATTACGTTGGCTACATTGGTCAAGTAATTCTCCCACACCCTTTGCGTTGTACTCATTTTTAGTACACGATACCCCTAGTACACCCCTCAGAGCCTATCTTTTCGTTTCGACCTTTAAGCATTTTACTTAAAGGAAGAATTTGTTTACACCCCACTTAAATGTACACCCAAATCGCCTTAGCCTTCCTTGTGTGCACTCATTTTTAGTGCATTATTGTTAAAACATTTGTTTAAACCCCAAGTTAATTATCTAATTGATTACATGGTTGCTAAGTCGAATCATATCCTTGTACATATTGTTTTGGGACGATTGGGACTCATGGGTAAAGTACTAGTGTAATGGAGTAATGGGGAAGAACAACATTATTACCCCCATATGTGCTAAATATTTCAAAAAGTACTCCAAGTGTTTCGATTATCTTAATTCGAGTCATTAGAATAGTTATTTGTAAAGTTATGTAAAAGTTCAAGTGTAAGGGGAATGCAACGCACCTATGATGTATTATTTTGGATGGTAGGGCAAGAGTGTATGAAAAAAAAAAAAAAAAAAAAAAAAAATCGAAAAAATCAAGAAAAATACAAAAAAAATGAGAAAAAGAAAATTAGAAAAAACATACGGACTACCATCCCATTTCATTTTATGTTTATTTTATGTTTTTGTTATTTTGTTTTTAGCTTAAGTCGAGTCTAGTCTTGGCTTAGCAACGCCATATTGTACATGTAATTAATCAAGATCTTTAACTCGCACCAGTAAAATATCCCTTAATCCAACAAAACCGTGTTTATCATATCCCTACACCTAACGTTATAACCCGTTTAAAAGCCCTCTTTGATAGTTTATCTTAGGTGCTTACGCCTAGTGGAGGAGGTTTTTGATCCTTTCCCAAGCCTATGGTAATCTATTTGCTATGACAGGTAGTGAGAGATATTATCAGTTTTCATTTATGAGATATACTTTTATGACACCTGAGAGATGTGAGTATCTAAACACTACTTGTGAGGTGCTAGTGTATAATCTCCGTGCTTATTATGATTAAAGTGGAATGACTATTTGTTGTAATTACTTTTATATTAGCGTTAAATGACCCCTAACTTGTATTTTGATTAGAATAAAAGCGCATTTGCTTGAGGACAAGCAAATCTCAAGTGTAAGGGTATTTGATGAAGCGAAAAGTGTACCACTTTTAGGGGGTCATTTAAGCCCTAAATCGTATTTATTTGATCAAATATTGCCCTAAATCGTTCCTTTTGTCATTTTAGGTACTTTGGAGAAGAAATCTGGAAAAGGACGCATTTTGGACGTTTTTGGAGCATAAAAGTGAAGAAAACGACAAAGTCTCCAAAGCTGCTGGAAAAGTACACTTGACGGCGTCAAGTATTGCTCTTGACGGCGTCATGGCTTGGCAAAAGAGGTGGATATGACAAAATACACGTGACGCGCCAGAGAGTTTTGCAATGGAAAGTCTGACGGCGTCACCCTTTAAGGTGATCAAGGCCATCACGGTTTAAGTTAAAGAGAGACGACGTCAAGCTTTATTCTGACGGCGTCAACCCTTGATAGGCCAGAGCGGATTTTGGAGGATTAAAGAGGGACGGCGTCAGGAAGACCATCCGGGAACCCTAGCCACGGCGAGGTGACGGCGTCAAGTCCTACAACGTGACGCCGTCAGCCACTAAACTCTATATATAGTTTTGCAATTGTTATTCATTGTGTGCAACTTTGTGAGGAGAAACCCTAAGACGAATTTTCTGCCATTTTTAAGGGTTTTATACCCTTGGATCTCCCATGTTTAATTGAAGATAAGTATTCATTTAATCAATCAATATGTCTATGTGTTGTTTGATTATATCTTGTTCTTGTCTTTTAATTAACATGCTAGGCTAGATTTATCTTGTGTTTGCTTAGATCTAATGAAACCTAACTATTGATTATTGGTTATTAGTGTGTTATTACTTGTATTGGATGATTGTTTATCGATGTTAGGCTTAAGAAAACTGGCTAACCTCCTATACGGTAACTTGCTTGAACGTCTTAAGAAACATGAACCAATGCTTACTAAGGTTTTTATGGTTGTATTTAATGCATGAGCGAATTCTAGTGATCCCATGTTAGGAGCTTCTTAGCCGGCTCGACATAGGAGTGAAGTAGGAGCTTGTAGAGTTGGGGAAGTACGTACGCCACCCCACGATTGGTATTAAGGAATACACCCGTCATCCACGCAATTAATACACACTAATTAACCGGTAAAAGATAGTTAGGGAGTAAGGAAATCTAAGTAAACACATTTCTCTCCATATAAGTTCCACCACCTTTTCATTTTCAGTTATTTTATTTTATTTGCAATTGTAGTTATTTGGGTTAGTTGACTAGCAACTAATTCCGCCCACTCTTTCAAACCTGAGATTTTACTTGCTTTCATAAAATTATAAAAATACAAAAAGAATCTTCCCTCACCCTTAGACCTATTAGAGTAGTTTTTCAATCCTAACGACATTATTCTCCTAGAGAACGATCAATCCCCCGGTACTTGCGACTTCACTATACTACATCGGTCAGGTACACTGCCTGGTGGGATTTGCAAGCCTCTTGAGATCCCTCGAGAGGTAAAACCTGTTGTAAGGTCGCAAAACCACGCATCATTCACTCAAAACACCCTCAACCAAAGGCACTTCCTCTTCCTCCTTAAGGCCAAACTCTTCTCCATTCTCATCATTCATTACGAACCTATCACCTTTGCTCACTCACTCTAGCTCCGCCGCTTACACACCATTCGTGAGCAATCTTTCACCTTCTTTTACCACCTCACCAAATGGGCCTTTGGATCCACCACCATCTCCAATCATAGGGTATCCTCTTCCCTAAAACTTCGTGAACAACCACACCGTTGGTTGTGCATGTTTTTATCAAAACTTTCATCTCATCTCATCTCATCTCTAAGAGATGAACTTCACCACATGTTTGGCCACATTGAGTATCTTCTTTCTCAACCCAATGTGCAACCAACTCCTCTTGCAACCGTGCCACCTTCTGCTCCACCATCTTATTCTCCACCTTCTAACTAAACAACTCTACATGTTTAGTTAAAAATAATCAATGATTATCTTTTGGGCCAAGCATGTTCTAGGAAGCTATGTTATTCTAGAAATAGCTCATAGGTTGATTATATAATGTATGAATCCTTATGTGATGTATGCTTTCAATTATGTATGCTTTCATAATGAATGTATTATGTTTAATGAAATCCATGCTATTATGTTGTGATATTTGTGATGGTTGTCTTTAAAATGTGTGATATTAACCAACCTTAAAATGGGAAATACTAAAATCACAACACATCTGTCTAAAACACGCCCACTGGCAGCAGTCCTTTATACAGGGACGGTCCCCAATATTTGAGGGACCGTTGGTGTATATACAGGACCGTCCCCAGTCAGTATTAAAAACCTGATTTCTTTTCACTGCATTGTACTCTAACTTGTTTTTGTAGCACAACATCATAGATCGATTCCCCGGTGCCCTCATCTAGGGGGAGCATTAGTACCATCGATTTCTTTCCTCTCTACGTAAAAAAGGGGAGATTGTTAATACAAATAATGTCAAAAATGTTATTTGCATTATTCGGTCTCTATGCGTTTTGATAATCACAAAATATAAAATCGGACGGTCCTAAAAATAGGGCGACGGTCCCTTATATATAAAGGACCATCCAACTTTAAGGGACCATCCCCCGCACCTCCTGGTGCCTATAAATACTGCAATGTTTTACTCTGAAAAACAACCATCTTTGCACAAAAACATTTTGGTCTTTCTTCCTCTCTTCTTTGATCACTATAATGTGTCGATATGTGTTTATAAGTGATCCTGTCACCCTCTATATCAAAGTGCAAGAGAAGAACGCTCGTATTCATCAAGAAACAAAGTGTTATAGATTGGTCATCACACACACGTTACTTGTGTTATGATTCTCTTCTTCCTCCAACTCTCTCATTTGTACATATTGTAAATTTGTTTATCCAACTTGTATGTGAGTCGTGATTAGGTATGTTAGGATAAAAATGGACAATGTGTAAGTCCGTGAAGGGGTGTATCTAGATTAGGACTTTGTGTAAGTTCGTGTGTCGGTGTGTGAAGACTTGGACCGAGTGAAGGTTCGTGAAGACTTGGATCAGGTGAAGATTCAAGTGGACGGGTTGATCGTCCGTGTGAAGATTTGGATGGGGTGATCGTCCGTGTGAAGGCTTGGATTGTGTGTAAATCTAAGTGGACAAGAGTGCTTGTTCGTGTAGCCACGTGGGCTTTGTGTAGATTGGTTCTAGCTAGGATTAGAACTCGACATTCTGTTTAGTGTCGTTAAACTTGGTGTAAGCTTTGTGTACGGTTTGCTCTGCCTGAAAGGAGTGTGTTAACATAGTGATTGTGAACTCTCGAGTGTGGTACTCTAGGAGTGGAGTAGGGCGAAGAGTGAGCTTCGTGCCGAACCACTATAAATCTCTGTGTCTCGGTTCGGTTGTGTTCTTCCTTTATCTCTTTACTTTACTTACATTAAGCATTATTACTATGTTCATAGATATCACATAACTTTGAATCAAACGGTTTTTCAAAAAGGAACAAAAGGAATTAAAAGATTTAAAAACATAATTATAAACGGTGAACTATTCACCACATCAGGACAAAAATGAGAGCGTCTATCGGACGGTCCCACAAATAGGGCGACGATCCCTTCTATATAAAGGACCATCCAACTTTAAGGGACCGTCCCCCGCTCCTCCTGGTGCCTATAAATATTGCACTGTTTTACTCAGAAAAACAACCATCTTTGCAGAAAAAACATTCTGGTCGTTTTTCCTCTCTTCTTTGATCACTATAATGTGTCGATATGTGTTTATAAGTGATCCTGTCACCCTCTATATCAAAGTGCAAGAGAAGAACGCTCGTATTCGTCAAGAAAAGAAGTGTTATAGATTGGTCATCACACACACGTAACTTGTGTTACGATTCTTTTCTCCCTCCAACTCTCTCATTTGTACATATTGTAAATTTGTATATCCGACTTATGTGTGAGTCGTGATTAGGTGTGTTAGGATAAAAAAGGACAACGTGTATGACCGGATCTACACACACTCCTTGTGTTAGATGTGATACTAAGAATTATACGTTGTCTAGCACGCGGAATTTACTAGCTAGCACTTAGAAGACCTTACGTGTTTTGTATGATTAGAATAAAACAAAGAACACAGAATAATAACTTTCAACGATTCAATATTATTAGAATAATAATACGAGTGATCTTCTATCACTAGGGTTTACGACCTTGAATCTCTATAATACGTATTAACTCACTCACCTCTCTGTATGTTAACCTAGGCAATCCTTTTATAGACTAAGGATTCCTTTACAAGATAACTATCAATCTTATTCTATACGGTATACACAATATCTTTTCCATATTTATCTACTTACACAAATCATAAACCGTACTAACTTCTTCACTCAGCAGTCTTAACTGCTCATGTCTTCAACACTCTTCAGCAGTCTTAACTTCTTCCTTCAATAGTCCTAACTGTTACCTCCAACAGTCTTAACTGCTTAAGCTTAATTTCCTAACAATCCTCCCCTAAACTTATGATTTCTATCCAAATCACTAAGTTTCTTCAAATTAAGCTTCTTCCTCTTAATGCTGAAAATTCTTTCAAATACCCATCAAGCCAATCTCTTAGATCTAACTTTTACTTCTTGTGCAAGGTTGAATATCTTTTTCACTAGCATATCAGCCATCTCAGACTCTTCAGTAGCTTCCAGTCTAACACATGCCATCATTGTCAAAACACCTGGTCTGAGTGGATAATTCTTTTCAACCAGCATATATATCTCTATCCTACCCTTTGTAGATACTCTGTGTACTCCACATGCTCCAAATAACTTCCAAGAGATATCCTTGACTTGAGCTTGAAATCTCCATATCGATTCTCCACCATCTGGTTCATATATTCTCTTCAATTGAACCCATAGTTCCTTGTCTTTATCTTCAACAGGATCAATATCTCTGAATTTTTCTTTCACTAAACTCCAAAGTTGATTTAGATCTTCTCTGTCAAAGCCTTTGAGTAAATCTTCAAACAACTTATATCTTTCAGAAATATCTCCAAGTCTAATAATCTTCCATCCCTTCATTCTACCATCAGTAAACACTTCCCAGTCAATGATTGGATGCTTTACCTGCAAAGGTTTAATATAAGAAGACTCTGGAATAATCACCATCATGCTTCTGATCTTCTCATTAGTTAATCCTTCTTCATCAGACTTTTGTTTCTTAGCAACTTCTGATTCCATAAATTCTGCTTCCCTCTTCTTACCTGTTTTGACACTTCTTCTTGGAGAATTCAAAATAGCATAAGTTTCACAGAATTCTTTTTCAATTATAGCATAAGACTTTCCCTTGAAATCATTCATTGAGTAATTTGCTGAGTTCTTCAAATAATGCTTCATATCCTCAACAAGTTCCTTCTTTGTTGGTAACTTTGTCTTGTACCCTGACTTCTGTCTTTCTCTTATTCTATGAATCAGATCTTCCCACATTGCAACTCCATTCTTCTTGAGTATAAATTCTTTAATTTCTACTGTCTTTTCATCTTCATTCAACTCTTTATCTTTAAGAATCATTGAAGCTTGTGCTCTAACAAGCACATCAGAATCCAGAAAATATTGCAACTGTTCATTGAATTCTTCTTGATTTACTTCATTTGATCTTTTTCTTTCCATGAGTTCAGATATATTCCTTATATCATCAGCAGCCATTTTCCTTGCAAATTCTTCATCATGAGCAATCTGAGCTTGTTTAGCTTCCTTATCAGCCAAATCTTCTTCTAACATTTGTCTTGCGACCTCTGCATCATGATCTATCTGTTCTTTAGTTTTTGGTTTCAACCTTTTAAGCCTTTCAAGTTCTTGAACAGCAACCACTTCTTCAGATGTCATATGTTTCTTTCCTTTATCTGCTCTTCTCCTTTCATATTCTTGTTCAGCAGAAGTTTCTTCAGTTGGAACTGCTTGTTGCTCTGACTCAGCAGTTAGAACTGTTTCTTGCTCTGTCTCTTGCTCTGTCTCAGCAGTTTGAACTGCTTCTTCATTTGGAACTACTTGATGTGTCTCAGCTGTTTCTTCATGAACATTACCAGAACCTGAACCAATATCAAAACCTTTATCTTGTTCAGAACCTTCTTCATACCTTAAAAACTTTGTTTTACTATCAACATTTGATGTGTCTCAGTTGGTTTTGTAAGCAGGTTTTTCTTTTTATTCAAAATTGTTTGAACAAACCTGGGATACATTAAAAACTTTGTTTTACTATCAACATTTGATGTCATACCCTCAAAAATATATTTTGAAAAGTTAAAAACTCTGTTTGTAGACAAGCAAATGAGAGCAATAGCAATATTGCTACTGAATTGTTCCCAAGCAGTCTTTTTATTGCTTAAACAACATAGAAGAGTATGTATCAAAAATCTCCATTGGGGTGAAAAACATGCTTTTTGAAAAGTCAATTTATGTTCAGATGTATTATACCCCAATTTTGTAAGTTCTTCCCAAATTTCAGTATTTAGCATAGTGTAGATATCATCTGAGTCATTTAATTTAAGATGTCTCCTAAGTATAGACTCGGTAACAACAAATTTAATGCCATCTACATTAGTATGAATTTCTAAGTTTCCATCATCACTTGTCAAGATAGATGAATTCTGCCAGAACTGTGTGATGTGCGAAACATAAAGAGTAGGAGAAACAGTTAGAGCATACCTTATGTGAGAGTGGTTGAGAAAGTCCACAACCTCATAAAATTTTGGCCCATCTCCTTGCTCTATTTTCTCTAAAAATGCAACCTGGTTGTGACGTTTAACAAATTTCAAAACATCCATTCTTAGCAGTAAATATTAGTTAACAGCCGTGAAGAGTAATAATTTTGAGTGAAAAGATAGAAGATGAAAGCAATATTGAGAGTTTATGGAGAGAGTTGTAGGGTTTCAAGTTGACCGACTTAAAGAATATGGTAACTATTTATTTTAGTATAAGAATATAATAGAATAAAAGTTAAAATATCTACAAGAGGATCCCTCTAAATCCGTAATCCATCCAGTAAAAATCGCAACAAACCGCCAACGGCTAGTTTTTACCCCAAAATTAATTATAGACACGTCAGTCATAACGGCTAGTTGAACCGTACCAATATTTTGTACTAACCGTCCCAACTGTTGAAAAAATTTTATTGAGCCGTACCAACCTTTTGAAATAAAATTTTAAAATAACATGGCTCAAAATCAGTTTTCAGCAAACTATCAGCTATCAACGGATTTGATATGTCTTTACCAATAGCCGTTTGCTTTGGACTAGCCAACTCTTCACATTTAGATATGGTGAGCTGATAACCATACAATTTTTGGTAAATTGTCAACTATAAACGGATTTGATTAGTCTTTACCAGAAACCGTTTGCTCTGGACTAGTTGGTTCTTATGTGGATAAGACATGGTGAACCAATTACCATTTGTTGTATGCAAGGATCACATACTAATCTCCAGAACACCATTTAGTCCAAAACATCAAGCATTCTTAATCCCTTGGTGTTTTCTCTCCAATCCTGCAATTGTTAGTCCAAAAACAAAGAAACCAAATACAAGCATATGACTAACAATGCACACAACAAGAAAAATTAATTTCCTTGTGGAACCCAAGCCAAAACAGACTTAGGCTTTCCTCTAGCATCAACATAATTCATTCTTTTCAAAACAGTCTTAGCACCATTGGGTTTAATTGGTCTCCATACCCAACATGCTGAAGCATTCACACCATTACCCATGTTTCCCTTAGCAGTGTTTTTATTCACACCAATTACCCTGCTAGCAGTTGGAACTGCTGGCTTGGCAGTTGTTACCTTAGGTTTCCAAACTTGGTTTTTCACCACTGCTTTCTCATAAAAAGTTCTTTTACCAGTTTTGTATGATGGTTTAAAAACATTTATTGGATTTTGAACTGGTGGCCTTGGGTGAATTGGTCTCATAGGTCTGACAGTCGGAACTGCTGGTCTAGCAGTTGGAACTGCTCTAGGTTCAAACCTCAAAAGAACTGATCTGGGTATCATCTTGTCATTCCTAGGAAGAGTTTTAGGTCTTTCTAGACACATGCTTTTGTTTGAATACCCTCTAACATACTTATCACAAAAAGCTGCAAGATGGTCAAAGCTACCACAAGAGTAACAAGCTTTCCTATAGCAAACAAAATCCTTTCCTAATTGGTGGGATTTGAGGTCATTCCAATTCCTCTGGTTACCTCTTGGCTTGTTTGTGGTTCTATACATTTCTGCATACCTAACTGTTGGTCTAAAAGGTTTGGCATTTGATCTAGGCCTAACAGTCTCAGGTTTAACCATCTTTGGAACTTTTGATTCCTCCACTTTAGCACTAACAGGCTTAACCACTGCCTGATCATCCTCATCATCAGAAGTCCATTCCTCAATTGTTGGAGCATCTGAGTCCTTAGGTGAGGACCTATCAGAAGACACCTTGTCCTCAGATAGTGATTTATCACTTGCACTTTCAAAAACAGGTTTATCAACTACATCCTTCTTGGGTTGAGGACCATAACTAAGCACAGGTAATTGAAATTCAGGGAGTCCTGTATGTTCTAAGTCTATACCTTTAGGTGATGGAATTCCTCTATAGGGAGGTGGAACTGACTTATATCCTAGGCCTGACTTAGCTTTATTTTGGATCTGACTCTCAATTATCTTTTGAACACCTTTTGATGTGTATTCTAGTGTGTCTACACTCATCTGAATGTTCTCCTTAGCTTTCTTAACCTGTTTTAGCTCATGTTTTAAAACAGTAATCTCATTCTCTCTAAACATTAAGTCTCTCTTAACAATAATCATATCATCAGAAAACTTAGACTCATTGTTTTGATAATGAACAATTTTTTCTTCTAACACAGCTAAAGCTCTCTTATGATTTGCTAAGCTAAAAGCAGTTTCTTTTAATTCTTTCCACTGACTCTCATATCTTGTTTTAAGTGTTTCTAGTTCTTTTAAAGCTTCACAAGATTTAGAACATTTTGAAACTTGTACCTCAGAATCAGAAAATGCCATGAGAGCAACCTCTGTAGATGCTTCAGCTTCCTCCTCTGCAATATAGCTCCAGTCAAATCCTAAGCCATTAATAGCAACCATGGCTTTCGAGCTTGAATCAGTAACCTCCACAACTCTTGACTTGTTTCCATATGCTCTACTCTTTCCATCTTGTTGATTTGGCAATCTGCACTCCCTTGAGTAATGACCTTTCTTGTGGCAGTTGTAGCACTCAATCTTGGACTTGTCATACCCTGCAACATCATTACTGTTTATTACAATCTTCTTGCCAGTCTTCTTCAAGAATCTCCTAGCTCTCAAACTGAGAAGAGAGAGAGCTGCCACTTAATATCCATCTCTTCAATATCATCTTCATCAATCTCTTGAAGATCTGAATGAGTCAACATAGTTCCATTGTGCTGAGTAGTCAGGAAAGCACAATAAGTATCATCATTCAAAAGTCCACTAGTACTGCTTGAGGTTCCAGCAGTACCAAGATTTGTACTAGCAGTACCAACTGCTCCACTAACTTGCACTTCTTCATCTGGACTTGAGGAACTGGGAGTTGATACAAAGGCCAAATTGCCTGAGCTTGAGCTTGAGCTTGATCCAGCAGACTTCTTAATCTCATGTTCAACAATCTTGAAGTTGCTATATAGATCCATTAAGCTCATGGAATCTATATCAGGCTTGTTTTTCCATACTACCACATGCATAGCCCATTCAGCAGGTAGACTTCTCAGAAACTTGGAGTTGAGATCTTCCTGAGGCATCTCAATTCCTAAAACAGCCAATTGACTCACCAACTTTTGAAGCCTATTGAACATATGATCCATCGACTCATTGCTTGTTGCAGTAAAGTTCTCAAACTGATGCTTGAGAAGGGTCTTCTGGGTTTTCTTGGTGGCTTCATTCCCACCATATCTTGCAACAATAGCTTCAAAAAGAGATTTAGCACACTTGAACTTGCTAAAATTCAGCAACTGATCATTGGGAAGGGTCATCAGAAGCAAACTTCTAGCCTTAATATCATTCTTGTATCTTGCCTTCTCTTCATTAGTGGTCGGCTTTGTCTGCACTGTACTCTCAGATTTACCATCAACAACAGTTGTTGTTGTTACAGGTGTAAAAGAGTTTCCATCTTCAATGATCTCCCACAGTGCATAGTCTTGCACTTGGAAAAACTGCTCAATACGAAGTCTCCACATGTCGAATTCATTAGTTTTAAGCATAGGAAGCTTAGCAGCAATGTTGGTTGTGGATGGTGTTGTTTCCATGTCCATCTTTGTTCTTCTTGGATCTTCTAAATCTAGGTATCAGAAACCTGTCTCTGATACCACTTGACCGGATCTACACACACTCCTTGTGTTAGATGTGATACTAAGAATTATACGTAGTCTAGCACGCGGAATTTACTAGCTAGCACTTAGAAGACCTTATGTGTTTTGTATGATTAGAATAAAACAAAGAACACAGAATAATAACCTTCAACGATTCAATATTATTAGAATAATAATACGAGTGATCTTCTATCACTAGGGTTTACAACCTTGAATCTCTATAATACTTATTAACTCACTCACCTCTCTGTATGTTAACCTAGGCAATCCTTTTATAGACTAAGGATTCCATTACAAGATAACTATCAATCTAATTCTATACGATATACACAATATCTTTTCCATATTTATCTACTTACACAAATCATAAACCGTACTAACTTCTTCACTCACCAGTCTTAACTGCTCATGTCTTCAACACTCTTCAGTAGTCTTAACTTCTTCCTTCAACAGTCCTAACTGTTACCTCCAACAGTCTTAACTGCTTAAGCTTAATTTCCTAACAGTGTAAGTCCGTGAAGTGGTGTATCTAGATTAGGACTTTTGTAACATATTCATAACACATAACACACCCTAAGATTGATGTTTAGGTCAATTTGTGTAGAGAGAGAAAGAGAGAAAAGTTGGGAGTTTCTAGTGAGAGAAAATGTGTGATATTAGATTAAGATAATGAAAGCTCCAACCCTTCCTATGGGTGGGAAGCTACTTATAGTTCTTACAAAACGCCCCTACACGGGCTATGGACCGGGCTGATAGTGGGTAAAGACCCGACCCGACTCCATGGTGAAACGATATCTAAACTAATATGATTAAACCTACGAGCTACTTAATACTAATAGACACTTGGGGTGACCGAGTCTTTCATGTGAATATTTATATTCCTAACAATCTCCCCCAAGGGAGGTCACCCCGGAAATTACACTTGGAATTCTAGCATTCTATAACATAAATTTGAGTTTCTAGCCCGCAGTCGTTGATTCTTCTAAATCTTTAATCTTTGTGCTTTCAGCAGTGAACTTTTGATGATTGTTCTTTTGTCTTGGATGATCTTTGAGGATTCTTTGAGGTCATCGTCTAACGTACGTCTCCAAGTCATCTTTTTGCAGTATCGTCTCCATGTAATGTTGTGATCTTTGAGCATTCTTAGAGATCATCAGCCACCGTAACTCTCCAAGTTCGTCCATTGTGGTATCGCCTTCATGTGATGTAGTGACCATTGGACCGACATGCTCACACTTTTCTGGATCAGGAGACCTTACATCTGAGTTGCGGAAGCATTGTTGTAAGTCTCTAAACTTTCATGATTCTTTCATAATGAATTGGTCGTGTGAGCATGGGGTGTGGATTGACATGTCTCTGCTGGAAATGGGTACCACCATCACCATCTTTATATCAATCTGAAATAAAACAGTTAGCAATAAAGTTGGAGAACGAATATGGCTTTGTCATTCATTCGGTGTGGTTGGATTAACCTTCGGTTCCGTGAGGACCGACCTGTGATCAGGTAGAATCCTCTTTAAAGAAAATTCTCCTTGACAGGAATTTCCAGCTTGTTGTAAAAAATCATACAACGAATTAACATCGGAATCATCATACTAAGCATGTTCTCATACCGGAACGTCTCAAAGCAGACAGCACGGTAGAGTGAATCAGTGAACTAAATACCCACTGATTGATGAGACCGTTAATTCATTTCCTGGAACAAGTTTGATTCAAATGCGAATCGCCCCATCGTTTCTTTCCAGTTGTCACAAGTTTGATCCATGAAGGATCTCACATGTCACCCACCAAGAGCTTGTTTGATGTTGGCTCTAGAAGGATTTCCATCTTCATTGTGAATACTTTATGTATCAGTCGGATGTTCTGGCAATATCACAAGGATAATGCTTAGGACTCTTAATGTATGTTTTCTTACTTTTCACGGTGTATGAAATAGCAAGCATATTGGAAATGTGTCCTAGTGAGATTTATGGATGATCTCTTGGCTCTAGACTCAATAATGGGTTTTGATTTAGTGATCGGAGGCTGGAGAGGACTGCCACCTTTCAATATCGTCTAACTCAGAGTGAGAGAGACGATAGAAATATATTGATCTCCATGACAAATGAATTAAGAGTCCTTTGAGGGACCTTGAGTGGCTAGGGAAGGTTGTGTAGCGTATCACTGGGTCCATGGTACTTGTCTTCAATGTCAGCAATCAATTAAGTGATTCTGACAGCAAATGTATTGACCCGGTTTCTGCCTAAAGTGTAAGGAGGGCTTCTTTCTTTTCACCCTTTATCTTTACATTTCTTTTTCAATTTTCAACCCCTTCAGCGCTTACCGAGACTTCATCACTAGTACCTTGTTGGGTTTGTTCCAGTACTAGCTCCATCTCAGTCGGCACTCTTCCCTTATTCTCACTTTTCTCCTTTTTAATCATACCTAAGGACTTCTACACTAATAAGTGGATTGTCCCTGGGTAGATCCCTCCGGTTCTGGCGGGATCGTGGGAACTTATACCTAACCTTACCATCCTTATAACTCCAGTACATTAAATAAAATAGTCGGTCTTTGGTATTCTTCAACAATTGCCATCATAAATCATTCGCTCCCCCTTAATATGTGCATCAATATACGAAAGAGTTTAGCACATATAGGAGAGCCTACACTTGAGTCCAAAAGATCACATTTTTTATCAGGTTTCATATTTAAATCAAATTCTCTCCCCCGATCAAAAATTTCAAACCTTTTGAGATTTATGATCCCAATTGATTTAAATAAGTTAGAAATCATGGGAGAAAATGTGGTCATGTTGAACATGTGCTGATACTGGAACGATACACTGCTCCCCCTCAATCTAAGAAGGAGATTCATTACTTATTATGCGCAAAGGTTACATGGTGTCAGACGTCATAAATTTTGAAAGTACTCACCCCCTCAATCAATGGCCCGTTTTCAATTTAAAGAGTTGTAGCCATTGATTGAGTACGAAAAGGAAAAAAAAATATGACACCTTTAGTTAGATTAATATTACACTAATTTTTACCACACCATACATTACAAATACTTTCCTGAAGAATCATAGAAGGAAAAGTATTTGGGATACAGAGAAGATTTCTCTTCTGATACAAGAAGTAATGCATTGAAGCGTACATTAAATCAGGAAAACATGGATATAAAGTATAACACCCCCAAAAATCATATTTTACAGCGGAAGACTTGTTTTACAGCGGAAGACTTAATTGGGTGTTATTTGTGGATCGAAGTTGAAATCATAGAAAACATCAAAATAATTTAAAGATGTTTTTAAACAAAGTTCTCATTTGATAAAATCAGAGTTTAATGAATTTAAGTCCCAAAAGTTTTAAACAGGACAAGAGTCCAAAAGGTTCATAATTTAGACACAACATAAGCTTTTGAGTTCCATCTAATGTGAAATAACACGTGTCCATCCATCCATGTCCTTGCACGCCCATCCAAGCATTTAACACTTTGCGAACCTGAGATAAACATGCTAAAAAGTCAACACAAAGGTTGAGTGAATCCATAGAGTTTAATAAATAATAAGTTGAATACAAGTATTTTTCATCAGGTGACAAGTAACAAATACAAGTCGTGTAATATGATTATAGTTTGAGCTCATGGCACCGAACCTTAACTGTGATAAGTAATGTACCCCAAGTGGTAAGTTTGCAAATTTTACCAAGATCTTCTAAATATTATGCTACCCGTTAGACCAATGAGAGTTACTCATCCGGACAGGCTTGTCAGGCCCAATATGCATATTCATAATACTAGCGTTCCCAATGGAATTAACGGTTCATGAAATGTGGGGCTTTAAGCAGCAAAAGTTTACTCAATAACTATAATCATGTAATCGGGTCCAGCATACCAAAAACTACTTGTATTCAGTTTGTAAAACTAGCATGTATCTCCCCCAATGGGTTTATAAACAGTTTAAGAATTAAAGTGGGGCTATGAACTCACCGTGAGTAAAGGAAGTAGTGTACAACAAACAAGTGGAGAAAAATAGTCACGCAAGCTCTACGATGAACCTAAATAGATACACGTTTGTCTTAGGTTTATGAAAATAAACATTGATGCAATTTAGCAATATATATAAATTATGATCTTAATTATGCTTGGTACATAATTTCTATATACTAAACAAGTTCTAATAAAATGGTCTTTAAGTATGACAGGTACATTTCTTACCAAAAATCCAAGTTTATAGTCCATTTTTATTCCTAAGTCCAAAATAAGTGCTAAAGGTCCAATCTAAGTCTAAGGGTTCAATTTAGTCAAAGGGGTCAATTCTTAGTCAAAAGGGTCAGTTTATGACTAAAGGTCCATATTATATTAGGTGGTTCAAAAAGAAACTTAGGGGTCCAAATTCATAAGTTATCAATCTTTTCATAATTTTTAACTCAAAATCTGATGGAATTTTATAACTTTACCATTTCTAAAAATTCATATCTCTCAAACCGTAAGTCGAAAAATTATGTTCTTTATGTCCCCGGAAAGGTATTCATCTGTACTAACAAGTTCTGTAGGTCCCACTAATTTAGAAATTTCGTACAGTAGTGAATTTATTATTTTTCCCCTTACTACCCAGTTCAGAAATCACCAATATCACAACAGTCCCACTAAAAATACAATATCTTGAGTTCTACAGGTCCAATTAATTCTCCGTTTGCGGCCACGTTTAAGTTAAGATGTTATCTACAACTTTTATGTTTTGAGTAACAGTGGGTTATTCACAAAAAAAATGACTTTTATACGTTTCAAATCTGTTACTCAGAATGTAACATGTTTCACTAAAATATTTCTAGTTTAATCATCGTAATGAGTTATTCAATGAAATACCCGTCAAAACGACCACAAGACATTGATCTACAACTACATATTTTTAGTTTATGTCCAAAGTTCACTGATAAAATCAGTTAATTACGTCTTTACCCCTGATCAGAAATAACTGTTGCATGTCTAGTCCTTTAGTGTTTTTATTGTTTTCTAAGCTATGTACCAAGCCTAACCAAGCATAATAATTTATATAATATTCAAATACATCAAGATATGTAAGATTTACAGAAGTGAAAGTAAAATAAAATGGAGAGTTTGTGAGGAGTTTCTTACAAAAGAGATGAACAACAAAATCTTTCAAGAACCAAGATCAATGATCAACCAAATGACACCACCAAGGATAACTCTTGAAATCTTGAAGGAAGATCTTTATGAGGTCGTGTAGGGCTTCAACCTACAGCCACAAAAACATTTTGTGAGCTAAAGAAAATATAGGAAGAAGAATGGTTCATAAAACCTTCAAAAACATCAACAAAACCTTCAAAAACGTGATTCAAACCACCATTCTTTGAGAGTATCTTCAAGATGATGTTGTATGGATGATTTTATGCTAAAAATCAAGATGAGATGAGGTGTTTTAGTGTAGATTTTCGGCAGCAATGGGAGATGAGGTGTTTTAGTGTAGACGCGAATTACGCAGTACCGGGTGACTTGAAAACGTGTATTTTAGATAATTGTTATAAAAATATTATGAAATTGATATGAAGTGTTAAAATGACTAATTTGAATATTTCATGGGAGACTTGGGTTTTCCGGGGTGTTAAAACGAAATTAAAAATCAAAACGCAGATTGAAAACGCGAGTTATCACCAAAATTTGACAAAATCGTGAAACGAAACAGAAAATGTGAAATATAAAAGTTTTGAATATTAGGAGTATATGATGGAATATTAAATCACTTATGATATGAAAACGGATAGGAATCCTAAACACAGCTCGTGAATGGCTAGAAACGCGAAAGTCGCTAAATCGGGTCAAAAGTAAAAATGATATTTTTACTTAAGTGGAAAATAGAAATAGAATATGAATTAGGTATTGACCTTGAAATTACGAAATGTCACAGTATGTACCCCTTAAGAGAGCGATGTCCCGGCGCTCAATTCGCCTTAATCGCTGTATGGTTTAATTGTGAAGAGATGACGATATAGACAAGTCATTGTCGAGGTTTCCAACGGGAGTTAAATGGTTAAAATCCAAAGCATCAAATATATTCAATGAAAAATAGTGAATGGATTGAAGAATTCTAACAAGTAGTCAATTCTTGAAAGTGGATAATAGCACATTACTATTAGCTTGTGAAGGTCGCGGCGGTCGATACAAATTTGGAAAAGTCCACGTAACAAATTACGAGTCGAGAGGAGTTCATAGCCCATAGAATGATTTGTACGCACGCTATGACGGATACACATAAGCCTACTCATTTATAATTCGTCACTTACATAAAGAAGCGTCCCAATCCATGTAAGTAAGGAATTATAAAATTATAGTTCGGCGGTTTATAATTTTCTTATTCAAATGAAGAGGCGTCCCAATCCATTTCAATAAGATGATTATAAATCATCCTACTTATGTATTGCCAACACAACACACAATAAAAACAACAACAAATGTTGTTCTTCAAAATCATAAGAAGTAACAAGAAAAAGAATGAGACGTTAGTCAATCACGTTTCAAAGGTAAGTGTCAAGAGACAGCACGATCCGAGGTAACAAATTTAAAGTCATATTCCCATCAACTGGAAGAGTTCAAAACAATGGATTACGAAGCAATATATACGATCTTGAAATGTAGTGAAAGGATAGTTTATAAAATAATAATAAGATTATTTACAAAACGATAGTGAAATAGCAAGTGCAATGGGCAAAAGTCGTCGCAACATGTTTCGATACGGTTATGAAAGAGTTTAGAGACCATTGCAATCACAACAATGTCTGATAAAACTTGAAGATGTGTATAAATTTCCGGATGGAAATTTACAATGCTCACGAATAGCATATAATACACCAAGGAAGTTTAGTGCACAAAAGCTTACATACATAAGAAGTGATACTTTCGTGGATTATCGGACAAGTTAAGAAATAATTATAGTGCTTCTATAATTATCCTTAATATAATAAAGATATATACTCAATGGAGTAATAGGAAATTTAGGAAGTAGGCGCGCATGGATATCGGACAAGATGATGGAACTCATAATTTTTGAAAAGTTAAAGGTTATAGTCTAGGTTTTTAAAAGAAAACGACCTAGTTCACTATAACTTATGCTCTGATACCAATCTATAACACCCCCAAAAATCATATTTTACAGCGGAAGACTTGTTTTACAGCGGAAGACTTAATTGGATGTTATTTGTGGATCGAAGTTGAAATCATAGAAAACATCAAAATAATTTAAAGATGTTTTTAAACAAAGTTCTCATTTGATAAAATTAGAGTTTAATGAATTTAAGTCCCAAAAGTTTTAAACAGGACAAGAGTCCAAAAGGTTCATAATTTAGACACAACATAAGCTTTTGAGTTCCATCTAATGTGAAATAACACGTGTCCATCCATCCATGTCCTTGCACGCCCATCCAAGCATTTAACACTTTGCGAACCTGAGATAAACATGCTAAAAAGTCAACACAAAGGTTGAGTGAATCCATAGAGTTTAATAAATAATAAGTTGAATACAAGTATTTTTCATCAGGTGACAAGTAACAAATACAAGTCGTGTAATATGATTATAGTTTGAGCTCATGGCACCGAACCTTAACTGTGATAAGTAATGTACCCCAAGTGGTAAGTTTGCAAATTTTACCAAGATCTTCTAAATATTATGCTACCCGTTAGACCAATGAGAGTTACTCATCCGGACAGGCTTGTCAGGCCCAATATGCATATTCATAATACTAGCGTTCCCAATGGAATTAACGGTTCATGAAATGTGGGGCTTTAAGCAGCAAAAGTTTACTCAATAACTATAATCATGTAATCGGGTCCAGCATACCAAAAACTACTTGTATTCAGTTTGTAAAACTAGCATGTATCTCCCCCAATGGGTTTATAAACAGTTTAAGAATTAAAGTGGGGCTATGAACTCACCGTGAGTAAAGGAAGTAGTGTACAACAAACAAGTGGAGAAAAATAGTCACGCAAGCTCTACGATGAACCTAAATAGATACACGTTTGTCTTAGGTTTATGAAAATAAACATTGATGCAATTTAGCAATATATATAAATTATGATCTTAATTATGCTTGGTACATAATTTCTATATACTAAACAAGTTCTAATAAAATGGTCTTTAAGTATGACATGTACATTTCTTACCAAAAATCCAAGTTTATAGTCCATTTTTATTCCTAAGTCCAAAATAAGTGCTAAAGGTCCAATCTAAGTCTAAGGGTTCAATTTAGTCAAAGGGGTCAATTCTTAGTCAAAAGGGTCAGTTTATGACTAAAGGTCCATATTATATTAGGTGGTTCAAAAGAAACTTAGGGGTCCAAATTCATAAGTTATCAATCTTTTCATAATTTTTAACTCAAAATCTGATGGAATTTTATAACTTTACCATTTCTAAAAATTCATATCTCTCAAACCGTAAGTCGAAAAATTATGTTCTTTATGTCCTCGGAAAGGTATTCATCTGTACTAACAAGTTCTGTAGGTCCCACTAATTTAGAAATTTCGTACAGTAGTGAATTTATTATTTTTCCCCTTACTACCCAGTTCAGAAATCACCAATATCACAACAGTCCCACTAAAAATACAATATCTTGAGTTCTACAGGTCCAATTAATTCTCCGTTTGCGGCCACGTTTAAGTTAAGATGTTATCTACAACTTTTATGTTTTGAGTAACAGTGGGTTATTCACAAAAAAAATGACTTTTATACGTTTCAAATCTGTTACTCAGAATGTAACATGTTTCACTAAAATATTTCTAGTTTAATCATCGTAATGAGTTATTCAATGAAATACCCGTCAAAACGACCACAAGACATTGATCTACAACTACATATTTTTAGTTTATGTCCAAAGTTCACTGATAAAATCAGTTAATTACGTCTTTACCCCTGATCAGAAATAACTGTTGCATGTCTAGTCCTTTAGTGTTTTTATTGTTTTCTAAGCTATGTACCAAGCCTAACCAAGCATAATAATTTATATAATATTCAAATACATCAAGATATGTAAGATTTACAGAAGTGAAAGTAAAATAAAATGGAGAGTTTGTGAGGAGTTTCTTACAAAAGAGATGAACAACAAAATCTTTCAAGAACCAAGACCAATGATCAACCAAATGACACCACCAAGGATAACTCTTGAAATCTTGAAGGAAGATCTTTATGAGGTCTTGTAAGGCTTCAACCTACAGCCACAAAAACATTTTGTGAGCTAAAGAAAATATAGGAAGAAGAATGGTTCATAAAACCTTCAAAAACATCAACAAAACCTTCAAAAACGTGATTCAAACCACCATTCTTTGAGAGTATCTTCAAGATGATGTTGTAGAGATGATTTTGTGATTAAAAACAAGATGAGATGAGGTGTTTTAGTGTAGATTTTCGGCAGCAATGGGAGAGGAAGGAGAGGAGTGCCTTTGAGAGAGAAAATGTGTAGGTGTGTATGGAGAAGTGAAATAATATGATGGAGTATTGAAAAGTGGGAAGAGTTAATGTGTTGTTTTGGGTTTGATATGCCCTAGGCCGGCCACATGGGGTGGGGAGGGGGTTAATACTTTATTATTTTATAAAAATACATTATATACGTGTTTTGTACAAGTATCATAAGTCACGGAGTGAGTTTGGAGGCTAACGGGGCTAAACCGGTAACGTTTTATGCATAGTTTGTGAAGATAAATGTCTTGTAGATAATATTTTCATAAAAATGTCACATTTAATTTAAAATGACCCAAATTAATGTTTCATATATTTCCCGAGCCTTTCGGGGTGTTAATATGTCTTTAAAGCTTAAACCGCGAGTCAAAAACGCGAATTACGCAGTACCGGGTGACTTGAAAACGTGTATTTTAGATAATTGTTATAAAAATATTATGAAATTGATATGAAGTGTTAAAATGACTAATTTGAATATTTCATGGGAGACTTGGGTTTTCCGGGGTGTTAAAACGAAATTAAAAATCAAAGCGCAGATTGAAAACGCGAGTTATCACCAAAATTTGACAAAATCGTGAAACGAAACAGAAAATGTGAAATATAAAAGTTTTGAATATTAGGAGTATATGATGGAATATTAAATCACTTATGATATGAAAACGGATAGGAATCCTAAACACAGCTCGTGAATGGCTAGAAACGCGAAAGTCGCTAAATCGGGTCAAAAGTAAAAATGATATTTTTACTTAAGTGAAAAATAGAAATAGAATATGAATTAGGTATTGACCTTGAAATTACGAAATGTACATAAAGTAATCCATGCCCAGGTGAACTTCACCCAGTGGGAGGAACAGCCGTCTTTTTGG
Source organism: Artemisia tridentata subsp. tridentata (assembly GCA_021014915.2). Classification (NCBI taxonomy): domain Eukaryota; kingdom Viridiplantae; phylum Streptophyta; class Magnoliopsida; order Asterales; family Asteraceae; genus Artemisia; species Artemisia tridentata. The sequence goes on from CP139504.1 coordinate 205,620,922, forward strand.
AGACGAGCTTTCCCCATAATGAGGAACGGGTTACAGTCTGAAGTAATTGCAAGCCAGTATGACATGTTTTAACAATTTATTTGAACTTCTGCTCAAGCTTCATTTAAAGTCCCGTGTCATTATTGAATGACATTTCTAGGACCGTAAATGTTATCAATAAACAGAAGACATGCCTAGAGCAATTATTTTTGGTATTTTTGTGTTTTTCTGATTTTTATGATTTTTATTGGTTGTATATTTTTCTATTTTCTTTTTTGTTTAAAATATATACAAGGATACATGAAGCAAATCCCTTACTCCTCATTTTATTCTTGAAGACACTTGAGGGTTTCTGGCATCAAACTCTTCATGCCAAGTCGCGGGAGAATAAATTGGAACCGTTCTCTCGGGAGTGCCTTAGTGAAGATATTAGCCAACTAATACTCAGTCCTCACGAAGTAAAGTTCAACAACCCCTTTCTCAACCTGTTCCCTTATAAAGTGATGCCGGATATCAATGTGCTTTGATCGGGAGTGTTGGACATTGTTGCAGCAAAGAGCTATAGCACTTTTGTTATCACAATACAGAGGAATCTTGTCGTATGCAAAGCCATAGTCCAATAGTTGAGATCTCATCCATAGGATTTGAGCACAGCACGCAGACATAGCAATGTATTCATCCTCTGTGGAAGATATAGATGTACTCATTTGCCTCTTAGATGACCAGCTTACTAACTTTTCCCCCAGAAACTGAGCACCTCCCGGCGTACTTTGACGAGTATCTTGACACCCCGCATGGTCTGCATCTGCATAGGCCGTGAGTGCCATGGCGGTGTCCTTAGGATACCAGAGACCCATGTGAATAGTCCCTTGAAGGTATCTAAAGACCCGCTTTACCGCTTCCAGATGCTTTTTGGTGGGCTTAGACTGGTACCGAGCACACATGCATACTGCGAACAAGAGATCTGGCCTACTAGCGGTGAGATACATTAGGGATCCAATCATACTTCGAAACTTGGTTTGATCAACAGGGATCCCAGAGAGATCTTCATCCAACTTCGATCTCTCAACCATATCAAATCCAAATTTCTTCAATATTTCATTTGCATATTTGGATTGATTAATGAAGATGCCTCCGGGACTTTGAGAGATTTGTAAACCTAAGAAGAACGACATTTGTCCCATCATAGACATTTGGAACTTAGAACTCATCTCGTTAGAAAACCGATCACATTCCATAGGATCAGAGGAGGCAAAAATAATGTCATCTACGTAGATCTGAACGTGAAGTAGATGTTTGCCCGTTTTCCTAGTGAATAGTGTAGGATCAACAACACCTTTGGAGAATCTGTTTGCCAGAAGAAACTTAGACAAAGTGTCATACCATGCCCTAGGTGCCTGCTTTAAGCCATAGAGGGCCTTCTTCAAGCGATAGACGTGAGTAGGACGATCAGGGTCCACAAATCCTTCATGTTGACTTACATAGACTTCCTCTTTCAAATCACCATTTAGGAATGCTATCTTTACATCCATTTGGTAGACTGTCATATTCTGACTGGCAGCATTAGCGAGAAAGATTCTGATGGCTTCAATTCAAGCAACCGGTGCAAATGATTCTTCAAAATCTATGCCCTCTTCTTGACGATACCCCTTTGCAACAAGCCGTGCCTTATTTTTCAGAACATCACCATGCTCATCGAGTTTCACTTTGAAGATCCACTTTAGAGCGATAATCATTACACAATCTGGAGGAGGCACTAATTCCCATACTTCAAGTCGATCAAACTCATAAATTTCTTCTTGCATTGCAGTAAACCAGCAGTCTTTAGACAAAGCATCTCTGAAATCTTTGGGTTCGAATTTGGATAGTACGGAATTAAAGAAGCACCACAATGCATCGGTGGCAAGTTGCTTTCGTGTGGATACCGGACGAGAAGGATTTCCAATGATGTTGTCAATTGGATGATCATTGGTCCATTTTCTGAGATGATCATGTGGTTGAGGGTAGGGGACTGATGTTGTCGTGTTAGGATCCCCTGAAGAAGATGTCTCAGTAGAAGATTCAGGAGCAAATATATTCTCGAATGGAGCATCATCAGCAGGAGCAAAAGGATTCACTTCAAAAGAATTGTCAATTGCAGAGCCTAGCTGTACCGAAGAAGATTGAACATTTGATGATGATGGTGAGTGACTGGCAAATGGTGCGTCTTGACTAATTGAGACAGATACGGATGGACCATCTAAGTTGTGTGGAATTGGAGCATCAGCAACTTGAGGTAAAGGTGGAGCTTCATTTGTAGTATCAACATTTGGTGGCTCAAAGTATTCATCAAACATCGGATCAAACAAATTCTTCAACTCCTCACTGGTAGGGGGTACATAAGGAACTGCAGGAGTGGGATGATGTACAAGACCTGAACTAATTGGGCCAGGAGACAAAAGATTAGGTGCGGGTCTAAAACTTGTGTGTCCAGGAGCTGTTTGCTCAGTCAGCTCATCGAATGTCACGTGAATGGTTTCCATAATTTTTCAGGTTCGTTTGTTGTAGATTCGGTACCCCTTGCGATCTGGTGCATATCCAACGAAGAATCCTATGTCTGCTTTAGCCTTTAGTTTTCCCAAATCCTGACTGTCATTTGTTGGGTAGCATAGAGCACCGAACACTCGTAGAAAGGAGAGATCTAGTTTCTTGCCATGTATCAGCTCATAAGGAGTTTTTTTGTGAAGAGTATGTATCAAGGATCGGTTTTGGGTGTAACACGCTGTGGAAATTACTTCTGCCTAAAGAAACATCGGTGCCTTGGAAAATATTAGCATGGTTCGTGCAGCTTCCAAAAGAGTACGATTTCATCTTTCAACAACGCCATTCTGCTGAGGAGTGCGTGGAATACTTTCTGGTGAGTTATGCCAATACTTTCATAAAATTGAATGAGTTGTTTGTTAATAAACTTAGTCCCATTGTCTGTACGGATGATTCTGATGGTTTTGTTGAGTCTTACTTGTAGCTGTTTGATAAGTTTGATGATAACCTCTGGAGTTTCATCCTTGGTTCTCAAAAACTTCACCCATATAAATTGAGAGTAGTCGTCGACCACCACAAGAACATATTTCTTCCCATTTATACTCTGCACTCTCATTGGTTCGCATAGATCCATGTGAAGAGTGTGAAGAACTTCCATGATGGTGTTGACAGTTTTGGGTTTGTGAGTATACTTCTTGCTTTTGCCCAGTTGACAAGCAGAACAAAGATGATCTTTTTCAAACTTTAATCTGGATCATACCTTGTACAAGATCCTTGCAAGTAAGTTCATTTATGGTACCGAAGTTTAAGTTATTTAAATGACGGTGCCAACGCCATGATTTATTCTTTGAGGCCTTTGACAGCAAGCAAATGGGAGAGGACCGCATCATGTATTCAATAGAGATGGTGTATAGATTAGTGCCACAACTACCTTTAAGTAGATCAATATAATCCAATTCTCTAACGAAACATGTGTGTTTTCTGAAAGCAACTTCAAGATCGGAATCACAAAATTGACCAACAAAGAACAAATTGTGCCCAAGTCCTTCCACGTAGTATACCCTGGAAATTACACTGTCACCAAACACATAATCTCCATAACCCATAATCACCCCAAAATGGTTGTTCCCAAATCTAACTGTCCCGATAAACTTATTCACGAAATTCTTGAGCCGTGAGCGATCCCCGGTCATATGTTTTGAGCAGCCTGAGTCCAAATACCAAAGGACGATTTGTACGACCTGCATTTGAAAACAGACAACGATGGATAACTAAAAAAGGTGGATCCCCACGTGCAACTGGGGTCCGTTTGGTTAGCACAAACAAACTGTGGAACTACAGGATTCATAGATGCCAAGGTATTCACAGTGTAAACTTCACTAGTAGCAACAATTGACCTAGTTACAGGGCATTGTGTCTTTAAAGGGAAACCAGTTGGTTTCCATTCCTTAACAGTCACTACCTTATGATTAGTCATTCTAGTTGAGGGGCACTGATCTCCTAAAGTGAATTTTCTTCCAGTGGGTCTCCATTGATAACCAACATGAGCAAACATTTATCCTGTTGCTTTCCAAATTTGCTTATTCAGTTTAGGTTTCCTAACATTCTTAACTGGGGATTGTTGAGAGGACATCAAGAATGACACAACATATTCATCATGATTACCAGAAATTAAGCATTCATTACATATCTTACAAATAGCATTAGAATTCGAATTAATTACAGTACACTTAAAGCTAATACTAGAATCAACACGATTCGTTTCGTTCAAGCTAAACTTATTGTTCCTAAGGTGAACTTCTACTTTCTTCTCATGAGCACTCTTAGCTGGCGCAGTCCTATCTTTCTTTGTATTGCGACTAGGCTTTGACCCGCTAGCTTTAGTGTCAATGTTTACTCCTGTAGAAGCAATGATGGGAACATTAGTTTGTTTCACTACCATTCGTTTTTCTGGTTTTGATGTGCTAGGTTCAGATGTCGTTAATGGTACATCAAAGGTAACATGCTTGTTTTTAGTCATTGAGGATGATGCAATAAACCATCTTGCTTGTTATCAATCTTAGGACATGTGCCAATGACGTATTCTAAGAGTTCCTGAGATCGTTTAGTGAGGAAGCAGGCATCTACAACTGCACTATCAAGTGGTTTATCTATCTTATCCTTTTCTACAATCTCACAAAGGGTATCAAGGCTATCCTTAAGGTGAATGAGATATACTTGATGAGCAGACCTATTGTTCCTAAGGGGACGCGAAATAGGCACAACATCACTTGCATACTTACTACAAGCAGAAACCTTTGGAACAACATTATCGCTGTTGATGACTGGCATTTTCCCTTTCACCTGAGTCTTTAGATTCTCAATCTCATTAAGCAAAGAAGTTATTTTTTCATTGGTTTTATCACGTGTGATTTTAATCGAATCATATAACTCTTTGTAATGCTATTTGATTTTTGAAATTTCAGCTTGAAAACAATCATTTTCATGTTGTAATTTATTGATGATGTCTTGATAGTGAAAATTCTGAGAATCTAAAGACGATGGTTTATGGGTGCAAGTCACATCACTCTTATTCGATTTTAATTGTGCAATTTGGGCCCTCAATTTTCGAATCGTGTTAGTGTGAGCTTGATGTTTTTCATCTCGTTTGCTTAATTCAAAATATGCATCAAAATCAGGAGCATCCAAAGATGTCTTGGCATTTGATATTTTAATTCTTTCTTCTAAATGTTGATATTTTAATTGCAAATTAAGATTATCAACCTCCTGTTTTGACAAATGCCTGACCATGTTATCATGGTCATCGTTTTGAATTTTCTCATGCAATTTTAAATTCTCCCCCTCAAGCTCAACAACACGATTCTGGGTAACATTCAGAGCAATAGACAACTCATGAAATTGACAAGCAGTTAATGCTGAATCAGTAGCAGTATAAAATACATCTTGTGCAATACATCTAGCAATCATATTCTCATTGATGATGAGAATGTTCTTTTTGTCAATCTCACAACATTTAAGATCAATAGCATGTTGTTTTCCCATGTTTTCCATATCTTTAAACACTTCTTTCATTTCTTTTACTTCAGTTTTAAGGGTTTTTTGCATGCCCTCAAAATGTTGTTTGAGAAGTTTAAAAAATGGAATAACCTCAGTTAAGTAGCATTGATTTGTTAGTTCAAAACCCCTTTCCCCTTCAGTAATTCCCGTTGGCGTAATTCTCTTCTTACATGTTTTATCAAATCAGCAAATAGTTGACAAAGAACATATATGCTAATTAAAGTTTTACATTTTGTGGGAAGAGTTAAAGAAACTAAGTGCATGGGTGTATTGGGTGGGTACACCGTTGCAGCCGCTATTTTTCTAAGGGGTGGAGTTTTGGCTTTAAGTTCTTCAGCCTTTCTTTTTTCTACGTCCAAAGACCAAAATATTTGTTCTGGTGTCAACTTAATTTGAGGTGCAAAGATAGTCAATCGGTTCTCCTCATAGTAATCATGTGGTTTGATTATGATTCGATTTGCTATACATTTAGGATCCTTCATTTTTTTCAGCCATTCTTTCTCTATTTATTACTTCTATCTCATTACTCTCTTCAAATGATGACACATCAGGAGGGGCATGACCAGGCTTAAGCAGTTCATTTCCATCACATAAGGAAGGTTGGGCTACTTTAGCACTCCTAAGGAAAGCTGATTTAGGTTCACCTACATTCTTTTCACTATGTTCATCACACAACTTTTTATGCTTTTGAATCATTTGAGCAGTTTGTTTGGTTTGGTCTTGTGTGTACAACTTGTTTTCAATCTTGTTCTTTAACGTTTTAAGTCTGGAAAAATCATTTAAGAGTTTAATTTCTTTTTCTTTGAAATCATGTTTTAGTGTAATTACACTTTCTTGGATATCCTGTTTTTGTTTAACAGTTTGATCAAGTTGTTTTCGTAAAGAATATAACTCCTTTTTCAATATTTCTTCCCTTAAATTACGTTTTGTTATGAATGTACGCATTTGACTATCCATTTTCTGCTCACGTTCAGTTAGCTCAAATTTTGCACGTTGTTCATATATGGCCACCTGATCTTTATAGATGTTAAGTCTAGTAGTCAAGGTATCATCAAGGATAAACACGGTGTTCTCATGCAACTCACAAGCATTATCTACAACAGAAGATGCACAACTTGGTACGTCAGACACTTCGTTGTGATTCACGTATTGTTCACATGGGATAACATTAATATTTCCCATATCAACATTATCTGATTCAACAACATCTGTCTGTTGTACTTTGTTGGGAATCTTCTGTTCATCTACCATGTTATATGTGTCATACAGCTTTAGTACCTCAGATATGATAGATGCATTGGAAGGACCAGCTTGTTGTGGTGATGAGACTGTAGAAGACAGATTAGCCATGAAGATGGTTTGAGCAGAGGGTTCATCATCAACGTCTGAGTCAAAAGCATCGCAGTCATCAGCTTGGAAGATGATGGGATCATTTAGTGCCAAGTCCTGAACTGGTTGATCATCTACATCAGCATCAAACATGTTCCCCTCATTACCAGCAAGAAACAATAACTCTTCTTCATCCAAAGCTGCTCCATTCTCTTGAGCTTGCATCAACAGCATCTTATCTTTGAAGTAGTCAGAGTTCTGTGGACGCTTTGGTTGAGTGCAGTTCCTTGCTATGTGCCCTAGTCCACCACAGTTGTAACACTTGGTTTGCCTTCCCTGTCCCTGATTAGCATTCCCAACTCTGTTCTGTATATTACCCCGACCAATGTTCCTTTTATTCACATTCTGCCTTCCCTGAACATTCTGAACCACAACCCTTCCATCCTCCACAGTTGCTTGATTACGTGGGTTTGATGAAGTTCGAAGTTGGTTGTTGGTTTGAGGGAGTGTTGCTCTGAACTGTTGGACAGGTAAAGAAACTTGGTTGGAGAGATTATCAATCATCTTGTCAGTATGAGAATATCCTGAATCCAGTTGGGAGTTCATAGCAGATGGTGTGTGCAACGATGATTGGGCAACTAATGTCTGATTTTGTGGTGAAAAGGGATGGTGATAACCTTGATCAAGTGAGGATTGATGGAACGGCTGAACATTTGAGACAAATGCAAGAGGATCATTAGATGTTGTTGGATTGAGTTTTTCCCTCAATTGACGATCATAGACAGCATGCTTTTCATGTTGTTGTAAGTAAGCATACAACTGTTCATAATTAGTTTGTCTCAATCCTTTGTTGAGCTTCACGGCTATGACAAATCTATCCCACTCGGGTGACATGTTGTTCACAAACTTAGAATTGAGCTGGATATTTGGCATTGTCATCCTGATTATCCTCATATCATTCACAAGCTTGTGAAATCTCACATAATAGTCAGTAATGTTTTCACTAGGATTCATATTGAAATGCTCAAACTCATCATACAACTGAGATTCACAATCTTCTTTGGTCAGTTCAGATCTAGCCAGAAGCATTTTTACATTGTGCCAAACAGCTTTGGCTTCCATGTTGAAGTTGATAAGCTTGTAAACGTCTTTGGGAAGTCCTTGAATCACAATGTTAGAAGCTCTAATGTCAGCATCATAACGCTTCTTTTCCTCCTCATTATGATCGTTGTAAGTACGTGGCTTGTCGATTCCAAAAGTGACAGTTCCATCCTCAGCAATAGTGACAGCATCTCTAGTGGTGCCCATTTGAAAAGGTCCTTCATCAATGGATTTAAGAATGTTAACACCATTCTCTTTTCCCAAGCAATAAAGTCGTATTCTTTGTGCCCATGATTCATAATCTGTCCTATCAAGCATAGGAGGGCGGGTATCAGACCCGGCAGCTTGAATGTCATCAGAAGTAGTGCTTGCCATGATGTAGACTTGCACGGGATTTTACAATTCTATGATTTAAACCGAGAAATAGATTCTTTCTCGGGATTTTACAAAAATCAAGAATAAACCGCGATTTGATTACTTGAATGTGTTATGATGAAAGTTTGGATCGATAATGATTAGTGATTGTTTGTAAGATTCGGTGAATTGTAGCTACGTTGTGATTTGGTTTGATTGTTTTGAGTTAACGTTATGAAGTGGATTAGTCACAATCAATAGTTCAAGACCAAAACTCAATGGAACAAAGTTTGGTCAAAACGCAGCCAAATCTTGAATCAAACCACAATCATGAAATGACAAAACTCAGTAAACCAAAACGCAGAACCCAAAATGCAGAATTCCAAACCACAGTAGCTCAAAACGCAGAACCTCAAAACGCAGAATTCCAAACCACAATAGCTCAAAACGCAGAACCTCAAAACGCAGATAACCAAAACACAGAAGTTCAAACCGCAGTAGCTCAAAACGCAAAGAACCAAAACGCAAAAGTTTAAAATGCAACAATCCCAAAGCGCAAGCTTGGCAAACAGCAGAAACCACAAAACGCAGAAACCTCAAAACGCAACAGGTCAAACCTCAGTCAGAACCAGACAAAACACAAAGGACAAAGATGTCGCTTTCTCTGCGATTTGTCTTTTCCCTTTTCAGTTAAAAACCAAACCGCAACCCGAAACCAGATCAACCCGCAACACAAAACGACTTTAAATATCACAAACCGCAATCACGAAATTCACACTGAGGGTCAAACCGCAGTGAGGAAACTCACTTAAATCTTCCAACAAAACCACAAAATAAGCCGTGTATCACCACTAAACGCTACTAGATATTGTAGAACACCTAAGAGTACAAAGTATTAACCAATTTAATCACAAACAATGATTAAACCATGGTGTTTTCTTTCTATTCTAGTCGACCCACCAAAACAAGACAAAAACGCCAAGAACACACCACAAATCTGTGAACATGCAATCACTCGAACCTAACCATGGCTCTTGATACCAATTGTAACATATTCATAACACATAACACACCTTAAGATTGATATTTAGGTCGATTTGTGTAGAGAGAGAAAGAGAGAAAAGTTGGGAGTTTCTAGTGAGAGAAAATGTGTGATATTAGATTAAGATAATGAAAGCTCCAACCCTTCCCATGGGTGGGAAGGGCTACTTATAGTGTAACACCCCCTAATTTATTTTGTGGCAGCGGAAAGGTTTTTAGGGTGCTACGGTGAGGACCGAAATCATAGTTATAGAAAACGACTCGAAAGAGACGTTTTGAAAGTTATATGTCATTCAAAATAATAATTTTTGACAAAAAAGTGGAATATTTGATCTGAAAACCTCCTGAAAGGATATAATAATTTGGAAAGAATGACATATTAAATTTTTACACCATGAATTTTATCAGAGTATAAGATGCCCGCTCCGTGCCTCGTCTTGCTCCATTGTTTACCTGAGATAACATGCGTAAAACGTCAACACAATGGTTGGTGAGTTCGTAGAGTTTAATGGGAAAACAATTTGTATAAAATCAGGAGTTTGTTGTAGTATTTGATAACCTTGTATAAATATAAGTGATAAATGATAGTTCCGTAATAATGTAAGGTCTGAAGCAAACGCTTCTAGTGATGTATCAATTAACGGGATAAAATCCACAAGTATGTCACATATAATAGCAGTCAAGTAACAAGTATGGTAATCATGATTCTAGTACATAATGCTTTTCATGTTATTAAAATGCTGAGGTCTGGGGAGTGGTAAAATACCAAATACAGTTGTATTCAAATACATATGAAAACGTATATATTCATAAAGTTATATTGCCCTAAGCCTCATGATACGCAAACGTTAACAATGTATCGCACAAACGACATGTATTATACCGCACAAACGATATGAATATATCGCACAAACGACATGTATTATACCGCACAAACGACATGTATTATACTGCACAAACAGCATGAACTATACCGCACAAAGCAGTATGAAATGTATCGCACAAACAACATGTATTCAATGAAAATCAGTGTCATGTTATGACAAGTAGTTTAGAGTGCTTTTATCCAAGTTCAGCATGTAAGGTACGCAAGTAAAATGAGCATATAACTCTACTAGGGAGTATATCGTAACATGTAACCAGGAGTAGTAATTCATAGAAATCTTCCAAGTATAAAGTAATTGAAAATCATTTGAGCATGTATCTCCCCCAAAAACACATAACTTGTAAATAAATAAAAGTAGGGCTACGACTCACGGTAAAACGTGAAAGTTTCTTAAAGTGTTTGTTCAAGTAATTAAATATAGTTTGAAGCATGTATCTCCCCCAAAGAGTTATTAAAACAAGCATTAAAAAGAGTAGGGGCCACGACTCACCTGAAGTAACTGGAAACGAGAAATATGAAATCGAGTAAGTTACGGGAACAGCTCCAACACACGACCTGGATTAATGGTGAAGTTTGAGATTCGACAGATGTGGTTCAATATGAGTAATGAATGTGAATCGGATAACGATTTGATGATGAATGAGTTTGATATGCTTAAAATGCCTAAAGTTTAAAAAAAACAAGAGTTTATATTATTTCTCATGTGTTTGTGTTATTGTAACTTATGTGGATTCTTCGTAAGTTCAACAAGTTTTCAAGTGTGTGTTATGAAAATGTTTGTGAGTATTGGCTCTTGCGATAATTATGAGAATATATACAGTATATTCATATAAGAGTTGGCTCGAATATTGGCTTAAGTACGATTGAAATGGGAATAAATACAAGTCAAATTGTATTTATTAGATTTGTTTGGCTTCGGGGTCTGAAAATACATTTGCAATATATATTTATCGAAGTCGTGGTTAAATAATATGTTTGAAAAAAATATATTATTTAGAATTTATTTGTGGTGGTCGTCAAATAAAAGAAATATGTGTTAAACATGTTTATCTAGACGAAAAATTGTAAAATATATAACTTTATTAACTTATAAAAGTTTTGGTGAGGTGTGTCAAAGCGTCCAATCTTGAGGGGTTGAAAGCGTAAAAATTTATATATGTGACAAGTTTACATAAGCCTTAAGAAAAATGATAAGTGATTCGAAGTTTAAGGATTGAAACTGCCAAGATGCGAAAGTTTGCAAAAATAGCAAAAATGGTAAAAATTGCCACTGCTTGGGATCGAACTCGGGTTGTTTGTGTGGTGGCGGAGCAATGTTACCATCAAGCCATGAGTTCTTTGTTGTTATGTTTTATAGTTTAACATATTTAATTAGCACTTATCTGTTTTATTTTGTATCCAATTTTTACTCAGTAACTAAGCATGCGTGTACTAGTTGTGACCTTGTGTAAATATTATAACATATTTATACAATTGGTTATAGTGATAACACATGCATATTTAAAAAAAACATGCTAAAAGTGAAATAGTCCCAAAAATAATTAAATAGCAAAAGTGTCAAGAGTAGAAATCGAACTCCAGACCTCTTGTTCGCAATCAAACGTTCCAACCAACAGACTAGCCCAACTGTTGAGTTATACTGTCTATTGATTTGGTTATATAGGTTTTCTGTTCTGTTTTATAACTTTGCATGAATTAACAGACAGTGTGTACGTGAGTTGTATTTAAAGTTTGTATTTCGTTTCAAAACTTGTTTCGCTAACTTAAGCATGCACTCCAGTATCTAAATCTTCAAGACAAGCTATTGTTTTGTTAGGCTAGGCCGATAATGCTTGAACAAGTCGTATGGCTTATGGGTGTTTCGACTCAACTCCAAACGAAACAAAATCTTCAAACCGATAGATAGACAAGTCTTATGTAAAAAAAAATATAAGTACTGCAACAAATGTAAAACGATTCGAACTACAAATAAAAATGATGTCATGCGTATTTTTAATGATTATGAGTGTCAAGTAGTGCTCAAAATGGTTCGTTTCAAATGTCAAGATGAGCTTATGAGTAAAATCTTAAAATACGAAAAATGTTCTATGCCATGTAGACTATTGAAAGGTGTAAAAAAAATACACACGTTATATGTAGAATTACGAAGTAACGATGGTGTGAAGTAGGTGGTTCGAAGCAGTTTTTAACAACTAGAAATACTTAGTTAAATTTTACCCGGTTTGAGACTTGATATGTGTATTGCGTTCGAATTGACCTTTGAGGGATTGTATATACAATATAATGGTGTCTATATATGAGTTCTTTAGTTCATCATGAAAGTGTTTTCGAATAACTTGTAGTATATAGGTCACATACTACGTATTGAATAAATGACAAAATTCATATCATTCGAATTTAACATGTATCATGCATGTGGCTATGTTGTACGTAAATATGAGATGTTAACAATACGGAAAGACTTACAAGGGAATAAGAATGGTCTGTGGTACGTTAGGATGGATAGAAACACAAGAAGACACTAACAAAAGCTTGAACCGTATGATATGAAATAAATTCCTTCGACTAGAAAAATGTACCCCGATTGACTTTGAATTCTTCAGGGTCTTGTATTCTTCTCAAAATGAGTTATAAAACTTTGTATGGTATTGTGATAATTTTAGAGTGAGTGAGACTTGATATATGCTCCATTCGGTTATAACAGTTTCTTGTGTAGTTTAAGATTAAGTGGAGACAATTGGAAGATGAGAATATTGGAAGATGATAGGATGGTGTGTCAGTGAGCTTGTGATATTCACGAATGAAATTCGAGAGAGGATAAAATAATTGCAAGTTGTGTTGTAAATATATGCACTATACGTTTATATATATAGAATGAGAAAAGAAAAAAAAAAGTTATCTTAGTTGCAAATGATTGGATGGAAATCTTGATATTGTCAGTAGGATAAGATTTTTTTGGATTGCATGGGATAAGATTTTTCGGATTGCATGCTACTCATATCTTTTAAGGACAATTTCAGATCTCATTAGATCTTTGGTAGAGATATGGTGAGATTTAGAGAGATTTTGTTGTCCTTGGAAGATTTTAGGGCCATGTGTGGATAATGGGAGCAAAAAGGAATGTCGACATATATTTGATTTAGATGACGCCAAGTGAATGAGATTTGTGTCGAAAGGAATAAAAGAAAGAGAATGAAATGGGCTGAAATTTTATATGGGTTTAAATAGTATTAGACCAAAAATATAACTAAAGGTCCGCTTGGTGTTTATTGAATATATTTAGTATTCGTGGTCCGCGTGCTAGCTCGTTCCGTTATCTTGTAATTTATGTGATAAAGTTTAAGGAAAAATTTAAATTTTCCCGTAAAAATGGTGATTAAAAATAGTGACGAAGATTAATATATAATTAAACGTCGTTAATTATAGTAAATTTTTGCAGTTTGCTACAGTACCCACTCCTTATTTTTTGAATCTCGTCCCGAGATTCAGTCTCCGTTAACTCTTAAAAGATGTTAACGAATAGTCGATGTGTAAGGTTTAAAGTATTTATGTTCGCTTACGTGTCTAGGGTAGAATATGACTTAACTAGGAAAAACGTACCCATCATTTGTTAGCTGTATTCAATCTATACTTAATGTTCTCACAAAAACCCCGCTACTAGCTCTTATCCTAAAGGGGTCAATTTCGATTGACGTACGCATGGTTACATACATCCACGTGAGTCGTGACGCACTTATAATTATGTTGGCCACCATAATTATAATTGCCTCCTTCCACACGTGTACATATCATCAAATACACATATCTCAATGTTACATAAAAGAGTAGGGTGATCATCTCTCAAAAATCCTCGAGTGAACTCATCAATTTTTCTGCGGCTAAGTGATAATCTTTATTTAACTTAATCTCATGTCTCATCAAACAAGAACTGTCATCTAGTTGGATTTCCTTCATTTGGATGTTGGGTAAAAGGTGTCGGTGCTTATAGAATGTTGGCTACAGGGGTAGTTTATCTTGTCATAAAACTCGCTTTTGAATGAAGATCGTTATTAGAAATTTTGAAAAGATGACCGTTTCTTTCATGACATGATTCTTCCCGAATTTGACATAGGTAGCTAGGCTATGTAAAATTGAGGACCAATGATGTGATGCTTGGCTCAGTCAAAGTAGTGTTATTTTTTTTTCAAGAGGTTTTAGATGGTGTTCAACGTGTTGTTTTTGTAAAATGGCAGTCTAAATAATTTTCCAAGGTAACAAGAAAAATCGGTTCACATAATGGTGATGGATTAGAAATTTCTGAGATGGTAATAGGATAGCTTTGAAATGGATCCTAGTGTTCATGTGAGAGTTCTTACAAAATGGTAGTAGTCTACTGTTGGGTCAGAAATGGTATTAACCAGATTTCTAAGGTCCTATATTTTTAGTAACGACTATGAATAGGGCGAATGGAATAGAAATTGAAAATAAACGTCGATTATGATTATTATGGAGATATTACAAGGTAGAGTTTTCATACGGTAGAAGGATAATTGTTACACTTAGGTTACATCCATCATACATAAGGTGAATACAAACGGAGATACAACTTAGATGGTTTTAGACTAGAGTTTATTTATCCATGACAGGAATTTATCCTTTGCTTAACATTGGTGTCATCCTTCGGCGTTGTTAAGTTCCTAAAGAGTTTCCATTCTCTTCCACGGGTCTTGTCGTTCTAATTGGTATTTCGTTTTGGGCATCGGTTCTTGTAGTGCCCCTGCTCGCCACAGCCGTAGCACACTATTTCTATTGGCTGCAAGTTTGGATCCGTGGCTCTGCAGTCCTTAGTTTTATGGCCCATTTTTCGGCACTTTCCGCATCGGTCAGGACAAGGTCCATTGTGATGCATCCGACATTGGTCACACTGGGGTAGTATCCCGGCATAGCCCTTTCCTTTAGTGGGCACAGCCACATAAGCCCTGGCGGTTTCCTGACGGCAGTTTTGCTGGTGGTGGCGGTCGTTGCGGTGTTGCTGATAGTTGTTGTGGTTGTTGTTGTTGTCGTTCTTCTTCTTGTTGTTGTTGGGAGTGGTGGTTCCATGATCATTTATCTTTCTTTATGATCATTACCGTCGAAGATAGAATTTCGTTTGATTTCTCGATCCAATAATCGCTGTGCAAGTGTGATTGCATCCTCAAGAGTCTTCGGGTTGGATGCGGTGACGTCCCCCTCGATGCTTTGGGGTAGTCCTTCCACATAGCGTTCTAGCGTCTTTTCTATGTCTGGCACCATGGACGGGCATAGCAGAGATAATTCTTGAAATTTTCGGTTGTACGTCCTCAGGTCATTATTTCTCACCACTAGTTGATGAAATTCATCCTCTAGTTTCCTAACCTCCGTCCGAGGACAGTACTTCCTTAACATCTTATTTTTCAATTCAGTCCAGGAGATTTGGAATGCTGCATCGGCCCCCATGGTTTTGACAATAGCATTCCACCAAGATAGGGCATCTCCCCTTAAAGTTCCAGTAGCAAAAGTGACTTTGTTGTTCTCTGCGCAGTTGCTTCTCATGAATACAGTTTCACTACATTCAAACCACTGAGCTAACTCTGTCACTCCTTCTATACCCTTGAAGGTGGTTGGCTGACAACTCATGAAGTCTTTGTAAGTGCATTTACGTTGTGTAGATGCCTCACCTTCAGTCGTTGCTCCTATGTTATTGCTTGTGCGGGTGGCAGCATCGGCCTCGCGTGCTGCGGCGATGCCGGCATCAATCATTCTTTGGACACCCTCTGGCGTTAGTGCTGCGGTAGGGTTGGTAGTTTCGTGTCCGGTACGCACCATTTTCTATTAAGGCCATAAGGAACACGGATTTAGAATTTACATAATGGTCTTGTTAGAACGATTTGAGTAATGGGGAAGCGAGTATATGAGTTCTAACAATCTTGCCAAAACGTGAGGTTATGATTAAATTGAAGATCACAACAATTACGACATGTTTGGGTACCATCGTAAGTGAGTGATCAATTCTTGGTATAGAATTGCTAAGGAACAAACTTATTCATCTACAAAAGCTGAAGTTCAGCAATTTTTTTTTTTTTTTCATTCATCAAGTTTTCTTCCGAAGATTGTTCTTAGTGAATTCTATGGTTGTAGCCTAGCTATGGCAGGTATAAGGAATCTTAACAATCGTAGGTTATATTATGGTAGGTCTGGATATAATCACTGTAAACATCATAATATTAATAACTTGATCGATTGTTTTTACAAAATCAACGATACAAGGTCTTTTATTAATGTTCCATGAGGTAAGTTAAGGTGTCTCTGTCAACGACGTTCAGGAGTGTATTGATTTGTTCCTCATGATGCTCCAGTTGCGTCATGATAGTGGGAGGAGTAGGTGTGTGGGCAACTGCTGTCCTGAAGCTCTTTCCAGTCTCGAGGACTCGGGCTGGAGGAGTGGAAGCAGGTGGGAAATAGTAGTGATGAAGGAGACCTGAGAGAGTAAATTCTCTCTAGGAGTCGGCTCCCGTTGGTGGGGTGTAAATGGTTAAGTCTGGACGAGTAGTTTTAACGAGTAGCCGGGTCCAACCGACGGTGGAGGGGATGATGATAGTAGTGGTGGTAAGGTATGGTGACATTATCCTGATCATGTCTAGGGGTGAAATAGGGGAGTAAAGTGGAAATGGTGGTACAATCGGTACTAATCGTAGGTGTATCTTGTTAATAAGTCCATTGAGGTGGCTCCAAAATGGTGTCATAAAAGATTCGGGCTCATACGGTGCTAAAATCCTGACTTTTCTGCGCCGGGCTACCGGGGCAGGTGGGAGTGGTGACGTAGGTAATGGAGAATTTGGCTCAACATCTTTCCAAATTGTTTATTGGTGTGAATTCTGTCCAACCTCGAATGTTGTCGGACAACCAATTAACTCTTCATCTGAATAAGATTCAGCAGTTCTCCTAAGTTTCTGACGTAGAGGCGAGTATGTAGGTGATGATGAGAGTGGTATATGAGTGAGTTCCGTATTAGGCTGGGGTTGTGACATTAATGCATAAGGGTCTTCAGTATCTGGAGCGATCTGATAAGTAGGTGATGTACGAGTAGTATGAAGGGTAGTTTTGGTAATATCAACGGGTTTGGAAGACATGGTACTGTAGTAGACGAAAATAGTAATTATAAGTAATTCAACGTTAAAGGTGTAACAGTGAACGTGAAATAGTAAAGTGTGTAACGTGTGGAGAGTTATATCAAGCATGTAAAGATTAGTGTAAAGTAATCTTAATAGGTAATGTATTGAGCACGGCAGTCTGCAGACACGGAGGGTGTAAAATGGTATGGTGTAAAATCATTTATTTTGAAAGTGTAGTTATAGTTTAATGTTTGAAAACATTTGGTCCTCTATAACCATAGGCTCTGATACCAATCTGTAACACCCCCTAATTTATTTTGTGGCAGCGAAAAGGTTTTTAGTGTGCTACGGTGAGGACCGAAATCATAGTTATAGAAAACGACTCGAAAGAGACGTTTTGAAAGTTATATGTCATTCAAAATAATAATTTTTGACACAAAAGTGGAATATTTGATCTGAAAACCTCCTAAAAGGATATAATAATTTGGAAAGAATGACATATTAAAATTTTACACCATGTGTTTTATCAGAGTATAAGATGCCCGCTCCGTGCCTCGTCTTGCTCCATTATTTACCTGAGATAACATGCTTAAAACGTCAACACAATGGTTGGTGAGTTCGTAGAGTTTAATGGGAAAACAATTTGTATAAAATCAGGAGTTTCTTGTAGTATTTGATAACCTTGTATAAATATAAGTGATAAATGATAGTTCTGTAATAATGTAAGGTCTGAAGCAAACGCTTCTAGTGATGTATCAATTAACGGGATAAAATCCACAAGTATGTCACATATAATAGCAGTCAAGTAACAAGTATGGTAATCATGATTCTAGTACATAATGCTTTTCATGTTATTAAAATGCTGAGGTCTGGGGAGTGGTAAAATACCAAATACAGTTGTATTCAAATACATATGAAAACGTATATATTCATAAAGTTATATTGCCCTAAGCCTCATGATACGCAAACGTTAACAATGTATCGCACAAACGACATGTATTATACCGCACAAACGATATGAATATATCGCACAAACGACATGTATTATACCGCACAAACGACATGTATTATACTGCACAAACAGCATGAACTATACCGCACAAAGCAGTATGAAATGTATCGCACAAACGACATGTATTCAATGAAAATCAGTGTCATGTTATGACAAGTAGTTTAGAGTGCTTTTATCCAAGTTCAGCATGTAAGGTACGCAAGTAAATTGCAAGTAAAATGAGCATATAACTCTACTAGGGAGTATATCGTAACATGTAACCAGGAGTAGTAATTCATAGAAATCTTCCAAGTATAAAGTAATTGAAAATCATTTGAGCATGTATCTCCCCAAAAAACACATAACTTGTAAATAAATAAAAGTGGGGCTACGACTCACGGTAAAACGTGAAAGTTTCTTAAAGTGTTTGTTCAAGTAATTAAATATAGTTTGAAGCATGTATCTCCCCCAAAGAGTTATTAAAACAAGCATTAAAAGAGTAGGGGCCACGACTCACCTGAAGTAACTGGAAATGAGAAATATGAAATCGAGTAAGTTACGGGAACAGCTCCAACACACGACATGGATTAATGGTGAAGTTTGAGATTCGACAGATGTGGTTCAATATGAGTAATGAATGTGAATCGGATAACGATTTGATGATGAATGAGTTTGATATGCTTAAAATGCCTAAAGTTTAAAAAAAACAAGAGTTTATATTATTTCTCATGTGTTTGTGTTATTGTAACTTATGTGGATTCTTCGTAAGTTCAACAAGTTTTCAAGTGTGTGTTATGAAAATGTTTGTGAGTATTGGCTCTTGCGATAATTATGAGAATATATACAGTATATTCATATAAGAGTTGGCTTGAATATTGGCTTAAGTACGATTGAAATGGGAATAAATACAAGTCAAATTGTATTTATTGGATTTGTTTGGCTTCGGGGTCTGAAAATACATATGCAATATATATTTATCGAAGTCGTGGTTAAATAATATGTTTGAAAAAAATATATTATTTAAAATTTATTTGTGGTGGTCGTCAAATAAAAGAAATATGTGTTAAACATGTTTATCTAGACGAAAAATTGTAAAATATATAACTTTATTAACTTATAAAAGTTTTGGTGAGGTGTGTCAAAGCGTCCAATCTTGAGGGGTTGAAAGCGTAAAAATTTATATATGTGACAAGTTTACATAAGCCTTAAGAAAAATGATAAGTGATTCGAAGTTTAAGGATTGAAACTGCCAAGATGCGAAAGTTTGCAAAAATAGCAAAAATGGTAAAAATTGCCACTGCTTGGGATCGAACTCGGGTTGTTTGTGTGGTGGCGGAGCAATGTTACCATCAAGCCATGAGTTCTTTGTTGTTATGTTTTATAGTTTAACATATTTAATTAGCACTTATCTGTTTTATTTTGTATCCAATTTTTACTCAGTAACTAAGCATGCGTGTACTAGTTGTGACCTTGTGTAAATATTATAACAGGTTTATACAATTGGTTATAGTGATAACACATGCATATTTAAAAAAAAAATGCTAAAAGTGAAATAGTCCCAAAAATAATTAAATAGCAAAAGTGTCAAGAGTAGGAATCGAACTCCAGACCTCTTGTTCACAATCAAACGTCCCAACCAACAGACTAGCCCAACTGTTGAGTTATACTGTCTATTGATTTGGTTATATAGGTTTTCTGTTCTGTTTTATAACTTTGCATGAATTAACAGACAGTGTGTACGTGAGTTGTATTTAAAGTTTGTATTTCGTTTCAAAACTTGTTTCGCTAACTTAAGCATGCACTCCAGTATCTAAATCTTCAAGACAAGCTATTGTTTTGTTAGGCTAGGCCGATAATGCTTGAACAAGTCGTATGGCTTATGGGTGTTTCGACTCAACTCCAAACGAAACAAAATCTTCAAACCGATAGATAGACAAGTCTTATGTAAAAAAAATATAAGTACTGCAACAAATGTAAAACGATTCGAACTACAAATAAAAACGATGTCATGCGTATTTTTAATGATTATGAGTGTCAAGTAGTGCTCAAAATGGTTCGTTTCAAATGTCAAGATGAGCTTATGAGTAAAATCTTAAAATACGAAAAATGTTCTATGCCATGTAGACTATTGAAAGGTGTAAAAAAAAATACACACGTTATATGTAGAATTACGAAGTAACGATGGTGTGAAGTAGGTGGTTCGAAGCAGTTTTTAACAACTAGAAATACTTAGTTAAATTTTACCCGGTTTGAGACTTGATATGTGTATTGCGTTCGAATTGACCTTTGAGGGATTGTATATACAATATAATGGTGTCTATATATGAGTTCTTTAGTTCATCATGAAAGTGTTTTCGAATAACTTGTAGTATATAGGTCACATACTACGTATTGAATAAATGACAAAATTCATATCATTCGAATTTAACATGTATCATGCATGTGGCTATGTTGTACGTAAATATGAGATGTTAACAATACGGAAAGACTTACAAGGGAATAAGAATGGTCTGTGGTACGTTAGGATGGATAGAAACACAAGAAGACACTAACAAAAGCTTGAACCGTATGATATGAAATAAATTCCTTCGACTAGAAAAATGTACCCCGATTGACTTTGAATTCTTCAGGGTCTTGTATTCTTCTCAAACTGAGTTATAAAACTTTGTATGGTATTGTGATAATTTTAGAGTGAGTGAGACTTGATATATGCTCCATTCGGTTATAACAGTTTCTTGTGTAGTTTAAGATTAAGTGGAGACAATTGGAAGATGAGAATATTGGAAGATGATAGGATGGTGTGTCAGTGAGCTTGTGATATTCACGAATGAAATTCGAGAGAGGATAAAATAATTGCAAGTTGTGTTGTAAATATATGCACTATACGTTTATATATATAGAATGAGAAAAGAAAAAAAAAGTTATCTTAGTTGCAAATGATTGGATGGAAATCTTGATATTGTCAGTAGGATAAGATTTTTTTGGATTGCATGGGATAAGATTTTTCGGATTGCATGCTACTCATATCTTTTAAGGACAATTTGAGATCTCATTAGATCTTTGCTAGAGATATGGTGAGATTTAGAGAGATTTTGTTGTCCTTGGAAGATTTTAGGGCCATGTGTGGATAATGGGAGCAAAAAGGAATGTCGACATATATTTGATTTAGATGACGCCATGTGAATGAGATTTGTGTCGAAAGGAATAAAAGAAAGAGAATGAAATGGGCTGAAATTTTATATGGGTTTAAATAGTATTAGACCAAAAATATAACTAAAGGTCCGTTTGGTGTTTATTGAATATATTTAGTATTCGTGGTCCGCGTGCGAGCTCGTTCCGTTATCTTGTAATTTATGTGATAAAGTTTAAGGAAAATTTTAAATTTTCCCGTAAAAATGGTGATTAAAAATAGTGACGAAGATTAATATATAATTAAACGTCGTTAATTATAGTAAATTTTTGCAGTTTGCTACATATAGTTCTTACAAAAAGCCCCTACACGAGCTATGGACCGGGCTGACAGTGGGTAAAGACCCGACCCGACTCCATGGTGAAACGATATCTAAACTAATATGATTAAACCTACGAGCTACTTAATGCTAACAGATACTCGGGGTGACCGAGTCTTTCATGTGAATATTTATATTCTTAACAACTTTGTGTAAGTTCGTGTGTCGGTGCGTGAAGACTTGGACCGGGTGAAGGTTCGTGAAGACTTGGATCTAGTGAAGATTCAAGTGGATGGGGTGATCATCCGTGTGAAGATTTGGACGGGGTGATCGTCCTTGTGAAGGCTTGGATTGTGCGTAAATCCAAGTGGACAAGAGAGCTTGTTCGTGTAGCCATGTGGGCTTTGTGTAGATTGGTTCTAGCTAGGATTAGAACTCGACATTCCGCTTAGTGTCGTTAAACTTGGTGTAAGTTTTGAGTACGGTTTGCTCCGCCTGAAGGGAGTGTGTTGACATAGTGATTGTGAAATCTCGAGTGTGGTACTCGGGGAGTGGAGTAGGGCGAAGAGTGAGCTTCGTGCCGAACCACTATAAATCTCTGCGTCTCGGTTTGGTTGTGTCCCTCCTTTATCTCTTTACTTTTCTTACTTTACGCATTATTAATGTCTTCATAGATATCACATAACTTTGAATCAAACGGTTTTTCAAAAAGGAACAAAAGAAACTAAAAGATTTTAAAACGTAATTATAAATGGTGAAACTATTCACCACATCAGGACAAAAATGGTTGTCGGACGGTCCCGTAAATAGGGCGACAATCCCTTATATATAAAGGACCGTCCAACTTTAAGGGACCGTCCCCCGCTCCTCCTGATGCCTATAAATACTGCACTGTTTTACTCAGAAAAACAACCATCTTTGCACAAAAACATTCTGGTATTTCTTCCTCTCTTCTTTGATCACAATAATGTGTCGATATGTGTTTTTAAGTGATCCCATCACACTCTATATCAAATTGTAAGAGACGAACGCTTGTATTCGTCAAGAAATGAAGTGTTATAGATTGGTCATCACACAAACGTAACTTATGTTACGATTCTCTTCTTCCTCCAACTCTCTCATTTGTAAATATTGTAAATTTGTATATCCGGCTTGTGTGTGAGTCGTGATTAGGTATGTTAGGATAAAAACGGACAACGTGTAAGTCCGTGAAGTGGTGAATCTAGATAATGACTTTGTGTAACTTCTTGTGTCGGTGCGTGAAGACTTGGACTTGGTGAAGGTTCGTGAAGACTTGGATTGGGTGAAGATTCAAGTGGATGGGGTGATCGTCCGTGTGAAGATTTGGACGGGGTGATCGTCCGTGTTTAGGCTCGGATTGTGTGTAAATCTAAGTGGACAGGAGTGCTTGTTCGTGTAGCCACGTGGGCTTTGTGTCGATTGGTTCTAGCTAGGATTAGAACTCGACATTCCGCTTAGTGTCGTTAAACTTGGTGTAAGCTTTGTGTACGGTATTCTCCACCTGAAGGGAGTGCGTTGAAATAGTGATTGTGAACTCTCGAGTGTAGTACTCGGGGAGTGGAGTAGGGCGAAGAGTGAGCTTCATGCCGAACCACTATAAATCTCTGCGTCACGGTTTGGTTATGTTCTTCCTTTATCTCTTTACTTTACTTACTTTACGCATTATTATTGTATTCATAGATATCACATAACTTTGAATCAAACGGTTTTTCAAAAAGGAGCAAAAGAAACTAAAAGATTTTAAAACGTAATTATAAACGGTGAAACTATTCACCACATCAGGACAAAAATGGGAGCGTCTGTCGGACGGCCCCGTAAATAGTGCGACGGTCCCTTATATACAATGGACCGTCCAACTTTAAGGGACCGTCCCCCGCTCCACCTGGTACCTATAAATACTGCACTGATTTACCCAGAAAAACAACCATCTTTGCACAAAAACATTCTAGTCTTTCTTCCATTCTTCTTTGATCACTATAATGTGTCGATATGTGTTTATAAGTGATCTAGTCACCCTCTATATCAAAGTGCAAGAGAAGAACGCTCGTATTCTTTAAGAAACAAAGTGTTATAGATTGGTCATCATACACACGTAACTTGTGTTAAGATTCTTTTCTTCCTCCAACTCTCTCATTTGTACATATGGTAAATTTGTATATCCGACTTATGTGTGAGTCGTGATTAGGTATCTTAGGATAAAAATTGATAACGTGTAAGTCCGTGAAGTGGTGTATCTAGATTAGGACTTTGTGTAAGCTCGTGTGTCGGTGCGTGAAGACTTGGACCGGGTGAAGGTTCGTGAAGGCTTGGATCGGGTGAAGATTCAAGTGGACGGGGTGATCGTCCGTGTGAAGATTTAGACGGGGTGATCGTCCGTGTGAAGGCTTGGATTATGTGTATATCCAAGTGGACAAGAGGGCTTGTTCGTGTAGCCACGTGGGCTTTGTGTAGATTGGTTCTAGTTAGGATTAGAACTCGACATTCCGCTTAGTGTCGTTAAACTTGGTGGAAGCTTTGTGTACGGTTTGCTCCACCTGAAGGGAGTATGTTGACATAGTGATTGTAAACTCTTGAGTGTGGTACTCAGGGACTGGAGTAGGGCGAAGAGTGAGCTTCGTGCCGAACCACTATAAATATCTGCGTCTCGGTTTGGTTGTGTTCTTCCTTTATCTTTTTACTTTACTTACTTGACGCATTATTATTGTGTTCATAGATATCACATAACTTTGCATCAGACGGTTTTTCAGAAAGGAACAAAAGAAACTAAAAGATTTTAAAACGTAATTATAAAGGGTGAAACTATTCACCAAATCAGGACAAAAATGGGAGCGTCTGTTGGACGGTCCCGTAAATAGGGCGACGGTCCCTTATATATAAAGGACCTTCAAACTTTAAGGGACCGTCCCCCGATACTCCTGGTGCCTATAAATACTGCAATGTTTTGTTCAGAAAAACAACCCTCTTTGCACAAAAACATTCTGGTCTTTCATCCTCTCTTCTTTGATCACTGTAACGTGTCAATATGTGGTTATAAGTGATCCCGTCACCCTCTATATCAAAGTGCAAGAGAAGAATGATCGTATTCATCAAGAAACGAAGAGTTATATATTGGTCATCACACACACGTAACTTGTGTTGCGATTCTCTTCTTCCTCCAACTCTCTCATTTGTACATATTGTAAATTTGTATATCTGACTTGTGTGTAAGTAGTGATTAGGTGTGTTAGGATAAAAATGGACAATGTGTAAGTCCGTGAAGTGGTTTATCTAGATTAGGACTTTGTGTAAGTTCGTGTGTCGGTGCGTGAAGACTTGGACCGGGTGAAGGTTCGTAAAGACTTGGATTGGGTGAGGATTCAAGTGGACGGGGTGATCGTCCATGTGAAGATATGGACGGGGTGATCCTTCGTGTGAAGGCTTGGATTGTGTGTAAATCCAAGTGGACAAGAAGGCTTGTTCGTGTAGCCACGTGGGCTTTGTGTAGATTGGTTCAAGCTAGGATTAGAACTCAACATTCCGCTTAGTGTCGTTAAACTTGGTGTAAGATTTGTGTACGGTTTGCTCCGCCTGAAGGGAGTGTGTTGACATAGTGATTGTGAACTCTCAAGTCTTGTCCTCGGGAAGTGGAGTAGGGCGAAGAGTGAGCTTCGTGCCGAACCACTATAAATCTCTGCGTCTCGGTTTGGTTGTGTTCTTCCTTTATCTCTTTACTTTACTTACTTTAAGCATTATTATTGTGTTCATAGATATCACATAACTTTGAATCAAACGGTTTTTCAAAAAGGAACAAAAGAAACTAAAAGATTTTAAAACGTAATTATAAACGGTGAAACTATTCACCACATCAGGACAAAAAAGGGAGCGTCTATCGGACGGTCCCGTAAATAGGGCGACGGTCCCTTATATATAAAGGACCATCCAACTTTAAAGGACCGTCCCCCACTCCTCCTAGTGCCCATAAATAATGCAATGTTTTACTCAGAAAGACAACCATCATTGCACAAAAACATTCTGATATTTCTTCCTCTCTTCTTTGATCACTATAATATGTCGATATGTGTTTATAAGTGATCCCGTCACCCTCTATCTCAAAGTGCAAGAGCTAAATGCTCGTATTCGTCAAGAAACGAAGTGTTATATATTGGCCATCACACACACGTAACTTGTTTTACGATTCTCTTCTTCTTCCAACTCTCTTATTTGTACATATTGTAAATTTGTATATCCGACTTGTGTGTGAGTCGTGATTAGGTATGTTAGGATAAAAAGGGACAACGTGTAAGTCCGTGAGGTGGTGTATCTATATTAGGACTTTGTGTAAGTTCGTGTGTCGGTGCATGAAGACTAGGATCGGGTGAAGGTTCGTGAAGATTTGGATCGGGTGAAGAATCAAGTGGACGGGGTGATCGTCCGTGTGAATATTTGGATGGGGTGATCTTCCGTGTGAAGGCTTGGATTGTGTATAAATCCAAGTGGACAAGAGTGCTTGTTCGTGTAGCCACGTGGGCTTTATGTAGATTGGTTCTAGCTAGGATTAGAACACGACTTTCCGTTTAGTGTCGTTAAACTTGGTGTAAGCATTGTGTACGGTTTGCTCCGCCTGAAAGGAGTGTGCTGTCATAGTGATTGTGAACTCTCGAGTGTGGTACTCGGGGAGTGGAGCAGGGCGAAGAGTGAGCTTCGTGCCAAACCGCTATAAATCCCTGCGTCTCCGTTTGGTTGTGTTCTTCCTTTATCTCTTTACTTACTTACTTTACGCATTATTATTGTGTTCGTAGACATCACATAACTTTGAATCAAACGATTTTTTCAAAAAGGAACAAAAGAAACTAAAAGATTTTAAAACGTAATTATAAACAGTGAAACTATTCACCGCATCAGGACAAAAATAGGAGTGTCTGTCGGACGGTCCCGTAAATTGGGCGACGGTCCCTTATATATAAAGGACCGTCCCCCGCTCCTCCTGGTGCCTATAAATACTGCACTGTTTTACTCAAAAAAACAACCATCTTTGCACAAGAACATTCTGGTCTTTCTTCCTCTCTTCTTTGATCACTATAATGTGTCGATATGTGTTTATAAGTGATCCCGTCACCCTCTATATCAAAGTACAAGAGAAGAACGCTCGTATTCTTCAAGAAACGAAGTATTATAGATTGGTCATCACACACACGTAACCTGTGTTACGATTCTCTTCTTCATCCAACTCTCTCATTTGTACATATTGTAAATTTGTATATCCGACTTGTGTGTAAGTCGTGATTAGGTGTGTTAGGATAGAAACGGACAACGTGGAAGTCCGTGAATTGGTGTATCTAGATTAGGACTTTGTGTAAGTTCATGTGTCGGTGCGTGAAGACTTGGACCGGGTGAAGGTTCGTGAAGACTTAGATCGGGTGAAAGTTCAAGTGGACGGGGTGATCGTCCGTGTGAAGATTTGGACAGGGTGATCGTTCGTGTGAAGGCTTGGATTGTGTGTAAATCCAAGTGGACAAGAGTGCTTGTTCGTGTAGCCATGAGGGCTTTGTGTAGATTGGTTCTAGCTAGGATTAGAACTCGACATTCCGCTTAGTGTCGTTAGACTTGGTGTTAGCTTTGTGTACGGTTTGCTTCACCTGAAGGGAGTGTGTTGACATAGTGATTGTGAACTCTCAAGTGTGGTACTCATTGAGTTGAGTAGGGCGAAGAGTGAGCTTCGTGCCGAACCACTTTAATTCTCTGCGCCTCGGTTTGGTTGTGTTCTTCCTTTATCTCTTTACTTTACTTACTTTACGCATTATTATTGTGTTCATAGATATCACATAACTTTGAATCAAATGGTTTTTCAAAAAGGTACAAAAGAAACTAAAATATTTTAAAACGTAATTATAAACAGTGAAACTATTCGCCACATCAGGACAAAAATGGGAGCGTCAGTCGGACGGTCCCGTAAATAGGGCGACGGTCCCTTATATATAAAGGACCGTCCAACTTTGAGGGACCATACCCCGCTCCTCCTGGTGCCTATTAATACTGCACTGTTTTACTCAGAAAAACAACCATCTTTGCATAAAAACATTTTGGTTTTTCTTCCTTTCTTCTTTGTTCACTATAATGTGTCGATATGTGTTTAAAAGTGATCCCGTCACCCTCTATATCAAAGTGCAAGAGAAGAATGATCGTATTCGTCAAGAAACGAAGTGTTATAGATTGGTCATCACACACACGTAACTTGTGTTACGATTCTCTTCTTCCTCTAACTCTCTCATTTGTGCATATTGTAAATTTGTATATCCGACTTGTGTGTGAGTCGTGATTAGGTGTGTTAGGATAGAAACAGACAACGTGGAAGTCCGTGAAGTGGTGTATCTAGATTAGGACTTTATGTAAGTTCGTGTGTCGGTGCGTGAAGACTTGGACCGGGTGAAGGTTCATGAAGACTTGGATCGGATGAAGATTCAAATGGACGAGGTGATCGTCCGTGTGAAGATTTGGACGGGTGATCGTCCGTGTGAAGGCTTGGATTGTGTGTAAATCTAAGTGGACAAGAGTGCTTGTTCGTGTAGCCACGTGGGCTTTGTGTAGATTGGTTCTAGCTAAGATTAGAACTCGACATTCCACTTAGTGTCATTAAACTTGGTGTAAGCTTTGTGTACAGTTTGCTTAGCCTGAAGGGAGTGTGTTGACATAGTGATTGTGAACTCTCATGTGTGGTACTCGGGGAGTGGAGTAGGGCGAAGAATGAGCTTCGTGTCGAACCACTATAAATCTCTGCGTCTCGGTTTGGTTGTGTTTTTCCTTTATCTCTTTACTTTACTTACTTTACGCATTATTATTGTGTTCATAGATATCACATAAATTTGAATCAAATGGTTTTTCAAAAAGGAACAAAAGAAACTAAAAGATTTTAAAACGTAATTATAAACGGTGAAACTATTCACCACATCAGGACAAAAATGGGAGCGTCTGTCGGACAGCCCCGTAGATAGGGCGACGGTCCCTTATATATAAAGGACTGTCCAACTTTAAAGGACCGTCCCCCGCTCCTCCTGGTACCTATAAATACTGCACTGTTTTACTCAGAAAAACAACCATCTTTGCACAAAAACATTCTGGTCTTTCTTCCTCTCTTCTTTGATTACTATAATGTGTCGATATGTGTTTAAAAGTGATCCCGTCACCCTCTATATCAAAGTGCAAGAGAAGAACGCTTGTATTCATCAAGAAACGAAGTGTTATAGATTGGTCATCACATACACGTAACTTATGTTACGATTCTCTTCTTCCTCCAACTCTCTCATTTGTACATATTGTAAATTTGTATATCCGACTTGTGTGTGAGTCGTGATTAGGTGTGTTAGGATAAAAACGGACAACGTGTAAGTCTGTAATGTGATGTATCTAGATTAGGACTTTGTGTAAGTTCGTGTGTTGGTGCCTGAAGACTTGAACCGGGTAAAGGTTCGTGAAGACTTGGATCGGGTGAAGATTCAAGTGGACGGGGTGATCGTCCAAGTGAAGATTTGGACGGGGTGATCATCCGTGTGAAGGCTTGGATTGTATGTTAATCTAAGTGGACAAGAGTGCTTTTTCGTGTAGCCACGTGGGCTTTGTGTAGATTGGTTCTAGCTAGGATTAGAACTCGACATTTCACTTAGTGTCGTTAAACTTGGTGTAAGCTTTGTGTACGGTTTGCTCCGCCTGAAGGGAGTGTGTTGACATAGTAATTGTGAACTCTCAAGTATGGTACTCGGGGAGTGGAGTAGGGCAAAGAGTGAGCTTCGTGTCGAACCACTATAAATCTTTGTGTCTCGTTTTGGTTGTGTTCTTTCTTTATCTCTTTACTTTACTTACGATTGGAACATGTTTGAAAAGAATGTGATGATATTAGAAGGTGATGGGTTGGACACATTTCTCTGCTTTTGCTAAACACCTTAAGGTTCACTCTACACTATCAGAGTATGCCTTACCCATTTCTATTCCTATGAGAAATCTTGTGGTTTTTAATCACGAGTATAGGAGTTATTCATCACATTTTCATTTGTTTGTTTGAAATCTCAGCTTGAATTAATTGATGAAGTTTTTATCGTTTGGCATTTCTTCCGTATTTATGTCATCTTCGTATTGTGTTTTATGTACCTTTCCTGAGAGGCTACACTGTCATCCGTTACATATATGTTTCGCATCCGAGAAGATTTGTCATTTGTTGGTGAGCCTGAGGCTATTTTGGATCTTTAGAATCAGGTCATGAGAAACAAACCTTTCCGTTCGTTAAAAGTCTTCAAGAGAATCATTTCGTGACTTGGTACGTTTTCGTTTGACCTTTTTACTTCAATTTCACGGACGAAATTTTGTTTTAGAGGGGAAGAGTTGTAAAACCCGAAATTTCCGGTTTCACATTTTTACGTCTAATTTAAATTTTAACCTAAGTTTCTAATATGATTATGAGATAAATTAAACTAATGAGATAAATTAAACTATGTATTATGAAATATGTACCATTTGAATCTAATTAAACTATGTGTTATAATGAATACTTAAACTAAACTAAGGTTACTAAGCAAATTGTTCCCTAAACAACCTATACTACATATACACGATTTATTTTGTTTGTATAATTCATGGTTCCTTTAAAATCTTAAAATCTGGAAATCGACTCAAGCAAATAAAAATAAATAAAGAGATAAGAGCTAAGTATAATATGTGTATATCCTCAAATAAATAAAAGATTTTCCTTGTCTATCTTGGGCCCTAAACTACACGTTATTCCCTCAAACACAATATTCGGTATTTTATTTGTTTCCCATCTTAGTCACACGGTTTCCCTTCCTCCAATTAACACATATATCGGCTCTTATTTTTCCCCTCACAATACCGACCCATGAACAGCCCCTATTCCCTCCATGTTTTCCCTCAAGTCCAAGAAGAAGAAGGTGTGAAGATTGGTGTATTCGTGGTCATTGCTTTCTCTTTTGATTTCTCCTCTATTCGGCTATAGGTACACATGAAATCACAGAATAATCTTGCTAATATGTTGAAGTTGACCATGGTTTATTCTTTCTGTTTTGACCTGCGTCATTCCAGCCCTAATCATTGGCATTAAAATCAATAATAAGATCATTAAAGACACATTTAATATGTATTAAAATCTGGAAAACCCTAGGAATTAATTATGGGTCGATTAGGGTTTAAAGGGGTTAGGGTTTGGTTGTGATTCTATGTGAACATGCTGTCCAGAATGTGGGTCGGATTCAAAGGGGTCTAATTTGATGATGCCAACGTGTTTTTGTATGATTCCTGAGTCTAAAATTAAGTTTAAGTTGCCTACTTTCTGAATATATAAATTTCGTGGTTATTGGAGGTCAGGGAAGCAGTTTCTTGAATTTTAGAAGATTAAGTGTCAAAACTGAATTTCGGGTCTAGAAATTCAGTCACATTTTATGATTTTTCATTTACAAACTATAAGGTCTGGGAAGCCCCAATTTTGTCAGGATAATATTTAATATGTCTATTAGTTACTGGAATTTTTGTAGATTTTTCTGAAGGGTCTTGATATGTTTTTAAAATACAAACTTTTCGGGTATACCATCAGGTCACATTCTGGAATAGGTTTGAAAAACGATTTTTGTTTGGATGACTTGCACTAGGAGATAAAATCTGTAAAAATTAGGAGAAGTATTAAACATATATAAGGGTCTTTGGTAAAAATTATAGAACCATAGGAGCTTGTTTGATGTGTCATAAAAATCATAAGAATATGAACCAGAATCATATGAGAAACCCTAAACATGTTATTAAATGATAATAAGTACTAAAACCCGTTATGACATTAAATGAACACATAAGTATTAAATGATCCCTAATCCGTGTAGATTTGTTGAAGGAGGCGTGACGTTGTTTCCTAGTGATCACTTTTCTCGTTGCTTTCATTCCATTTGCTAAGGTACAGATATTCCACCATTTTTCAGTAAGGGTATCTCATGACTTTTGATTCCTTGATATTTTCTATTCTGAGTTGTGATTCATTCGATATTCGTTTGGTTATTCTGTCTGATATGGTTGATTATTCGTTCTCTCTTGTGACTTCAATATTCGTATTAGAATCCTTTGATACTTTGTAACCCATTTAATATTATAACTTCGTGTGAAAATCTTTCTTAAATATATATCTTGATGATGTTTTGAGAAAAACTATTTTAAAATGATTTCTATGAACACGATGCGACACCATTTTTATATGACGGTTTATTGACTTTTATGAAAACTACTTTTAAAAGATTACTTTTATGAAAATGATGTTTAATAGATTTCTCGCGGTCACATAAATTATTTGTACAGATAATTGTTTTGCTATCCCGTTTTGATATGATATTCAGTTTAGTTAGACATATCTTTGTTTGGACATATTATAATTGTTTCGTTATGTTTGTGTTGTTTCCCGAGCTAACTAGTCATGGAGGTATCATGGTCATGTCATTGAGGCACCAATGGCATGACACTATCTATGGTGGTGTGATTGGTCCACGGCGTTCCCTTGTGATGTGTATATTATTATTGAGCTCGTGCACTTAATTGCCATTTTGGTACGCCAATATATTTGTCTGAGTACAGGTGTATGGTGGTGTATATAACTTTGTTTTGCAGGGAGTGTATGGATGCATCCTAGGTATGTTTTGTGATATGATTATGATATGGCTTAGTAGTGAATGGTTTGTGTGTACCATACACCTCATGTCACTTTTGGGAGCCGTACACTCCGTTCGTTATGATATGATTATGTGGTTAAGCGGGTGGCTTGCTTTGTGAGCTCGTGGATATTTTCTTATGATTTGTTGACTTCATTATTCTTTCACTTGATTTATTATTCGTGTGATTCTCATGACCTATGACATCTTGTTCAGCAGATTCTTTTGACTTTGTCTTGTGCACTTATTCATATTCAGTTTATTGTTTTATATCTGTTCACTGGGCTTTTTAAGCTCAGTCGCATTTCTTTTCCTGCGGCAGGTTTAGGTTGGAAGTTGGGGATTAAGTGAAGTGTGCATAGAAGATCTTAGTGGACCACCCTGATGATAGATTCCCTTTGCATTTGGATTAGATTTTGGAGTTATCTTCCATTTAGATTTGTATTCTAGTTTGATAGCGATTATTATTTAGACTTATTATGTCCTTAGTTTCATTTTGAACTTTTGTAACCTTAGTATTTATAAAATTCTTCCGCTTGCGTTTGTTCTGTTGACACCATAATGTGACATTTTGACCATTGTCGGGTTGGGGTGTTACATAACCAATCTTTATAAAATTACTGAACCTTCAGGGATTAAATACGTAAATGTTTTATAACTGTTTTAGCTAACCTATAACTTTGAGTTATGTTTGTTAGTTTTGTGTATGTGCAGGGTGTGAACTGTGAAGTGAAACTTTTGGCTACATAAGGGAAGATCTCAGCTAGGGTTTCATTATTGGTTTCTCACAACTTTCACACACATTTGGTTTTCTCTCTCGTTTACTGTGAAGATCTTCTTCTGGGTTTAGTCATTAAGTTTGGTTTTTGTATTTGGTTTATATCAAGATCATCTTGATCTTGATAGTTAGATTGTTTAGCTTTCTGAGTTTGGTTTAGAGTGTGAGTATTGTAAGTGTTGTAGTAGGACCTATTAGAGGGACTACTAGTTATTTCTATTGTATTTTTTGCCTTGCATCCTTGTTGGGAATAAGTCATCTGTGTATATTGTCTTAATAAAAGAATAAGATCACCAAGAGGTTGTTGGTTGGGTGATTAAGTATCTGTTAGTTGTTTTGATGCCATTTTAACACATGAATCAAGAAAACTTAGTATAATGACATCAAGTTAAAATTATAATCAAATACTGAGTACGAAGAAGCACCTTAAGCAAAAAGATGAAATCACAATTGTTGGAGAAAAAGATATCCTTATCCACCAATACAATACAATACAAAGACGTACTACTTGCTTGATACCAAAATTCCCTTGAACTTAAAGATACATGCTTAAGAAAACCATGAAAAACCATTGATGTTACACTTGATACACAAACAGCTTTGAGTGAACCTTGATTCTAAACCAACTTGAACACTTAATATTTGACCGACTTGAAACAGCTTGACCTAAAGCCACTTGAACACCTGCACTCCAACATGAACACAATAGCTCATTGAAAACTTGAAAAAAACGAAGAACGAAGTAACGAACCTTCCCTATCGAGATCATAACATGTAATAGTGAATTGAAATGAGTTTCCGAAGTGAAATTGGTCAAACTAAATGAACTTCATGAGCAAATACGGAGTGATGGAGCAATTAATTAGGGACGG
This sequence comes from Artemisia tridentata subsp. tridentata, assembly GCA_021014915.2. Lineage (NCBI taxonomy): Eukaryota > Viridiplantae > Streptophyta > Magnoliopsida > Asterales > Asteraceae > Artemisia > Artemisia tridentata. Next base: position 205,655,073 of record CP139504.1, read on the forward strand.
TCTTATTTTCGGAGTATTAAAGAACATACAAAGATACAAAAAGTGTACATGAAAGAGAGGAGAAGGAGTAATGGCTAGCGGTATAATAATGCTATTTCAAATTTTGAATTCTTGATAAAAGAGATATGGGTAGAAGAGACAACTAGATTTTATAAAATAAAAAAATAATAAAAAAAAAAATAATAATAAAAAAAAAAAAAAAAAAAATCTTACATTTCAAGTTTCAAAGTATATACACATGTATACTACTAATTGAAAATAAGGCAAAAGTTTAATATACATCTCATATTTGTCATAAATCCAATGAACTAATCCTAAACATTCATTTTTTTTAATCAAAACAAAAAATATAAACTTTCACCCCTTTTTTAAAAAATTAAATATCTCGCAAACCGTTCATCACGACGAGAATTAAATTATCTTTCTATAGATATGCATTATTATATACTTTCGACGAACTTTTTTTTTTTCAAAATTTTCGCCCTGAAAAATCACACGTGATTTGTAAAAATCACATGTGATTTGATTTTTACAGATCACATGTGATTTGTGATTTTTCTGGGCGAATTTTTTTTTAAAAAAAGTTCGTCGAAAGTATAGAGAAATACATATCTATAGATAGATAATTTAATTCTCGTCGCGATGGTGTATTTTTTGTAACTTGAAGATTTATCGTTTGCAAGATATATTGTTTTTAAAAAAATGGTGAAAATGGTTTTTTATTAATCTAGATGAAAAATAAATGATTAAGATTGGTTATTTTGATCTATGATAAATATGAAATGTATATTGATCTCAACTCTTGAAAATAAAAACAAATACATAGATATGACATCACATAAATCTTCAAAGAGGGCTTAACTACTTGAGGTATGCAAAAAGTCAATTTCAGGACATAATCAAAAACTGCTTTTTAATAGGATTTATACATTAAAAAAAAAAAAAAAAAAAAAAAAAAAAGTTGCCAAAACAACATGTAAAAAGTAAAATGTCAAATTTCAAACTGTCCATAAGAGCACTCGGTGTCTTAACGTGGGAGGTGAGTTAAACCTTCACGTTTTCGCGTTAAACCTGCGTTAACCACACCGGCGATCCACGTTAAAGCTGCGTTAGCTTCTTGCGTTAAAGCTTTAACGCATCGTTAAAGCGAGTTTTAATAAACAAATAAAAAAAAGAAAAAAAAAATCACTTCAACCCCTACAAATTATGCTCATCGAAAAAGCAGAGTTTGTTGTAGGTTGGCAGTTGTAGATGGAGAAGAAAGAGTTGACCAGTCAAGGAGTGACTGTTTTATTTATGAGGGCAGCAAATTTAATGTTTTATTTATGGTCTAGTAGTAAGAAAAGGCCCAACTAAATGTATGGAACTCAAGTTTTAGGCCCATTTAAAGTTTTGATTTTATTTTTTACTAAAAGCCTTATCAGGTGCTAATGTGGTATATTAATTTGCAAGTAGGGCCGTTTAAAGCGCTCGTCGCTTATTCGGAAATTGCTCGCTCGATCCGTCGCTCGATTGTAAATGAGCCTCTCCACTTGGTTCCGTTTGTAAACGAGCCAAGCATGAGCAAAGGTCTGCTCGGCTCGGATCGGCTCGAATATTTTTATTATATATAAATATATTATATATATTATATATATATGTATTTATATAAATATAAATTTATCTTGTAACTATCATTCTATTAGATTTATGGATTAACATTTTTGTATTTAACCCAAATAACACTTAGCCCAATTAAAAGTCCATCCAAAATCCAAAGACGTACACGTACACACTATCCGTTAGTGTTTTTTTTTTAACGCATACTCGATAAGATAATAGTTGAATGTTTCAAATATAAAATAACATAAAACTATATGCAAACTAGTTATTTAACTCAAAGGATACTTTAAGTAGCTTTTAAAATAAAAGCTAATGGTCAAAAGCTTTTAAAACTAAGATTTCGAAAATCGAACTCTAAAAACATAAACTCATCCTAAAGTCTGAAACACACCCTTATACATGATTTTTTATATATTTGCTAAGCAAGATAATTGCTAGTTTCTGAAATCGTCAATCTTTTTGGTTACGTTTTTAAACAAAAGTGTGTATTTTATCATTTTAGTCGTGATATAATTCGAAGTCTTTGTACTAAATTTTAAACAAGCGAGTTCGAGCCGAGCCGAGCTGCTCGATTTTAAACCAAGCGAGCTCGAGCAATGGTTTTCTGCTCGTTTCATTAAGTTCGAACCGAGCAGAGCTGCTCGGTTTCAATTCGAGCTGAGTTTGAGCAGACCCTCGCTCGGCTCATGAAAAACCCTATTTGCAAGGTGTTTAGTGGTGTGAAAACTGAAAAGGTTAAACCTGATGCGCCGGTGAATTGGTGAAATTTTAACCCGACACCCTCTGCTCTAACAACCTAATGATCAAAAGCCATCAAAATTTCCTACAAAACAAATAAGGGATAATTGTTTCTAAATGTATCGAACTTGCCACCTTTTACTATGTTGTGTAGTCAGCTTTTTTTTTTACTAATGTGTGTATCCAAGTTGCCTAATCCGTCTATTCTGTGCATGCTAAGGTGATTAGAGTTTTTCCGTTAGAGTAAATTACATAAATCGTCCTTGTGGTTAGGCCCAAATTGCAAGTTTCGTCCTTTTCTTTAAAAAATTGCTAACGGTCGTTTAACAAAGGCAACGTTAGTCCATTTACCAACGATCATTTGCAACGTTAGTCCTTTAACAAAGGCAACGTTAGTCCATTTACCATCGCCACCACCTGCCACCACCCACCTCTACCACCGCCACCCACCACCCACCACCACCACCCACCACCACCGCCACCTCCACCCACCGCCACCACCACCACCACGGCCACCACCCACCACCACCACCTCCACCCACCGCCACCCACCACCCACCACCTGCCACCACCCACCTCTACCATCGCCACCACCTGCCACCACCCACCTCTACCACCGCCACCCACCACCCACCACCACCACCTACCACCACCCACCGCCACCACCACCTCCACCCACCGCCACCCACCACCCACCACCACCACCCACCACCACCCACCACCACCCACCGCCACCGCCACCACCACCTCCACCCACCGCCACCCACCACCCACCACCACCACCCACCACCACCCCCGTGTAAATACGGATGAAAACGTGTAAAAACGGATGAAAACGTGTAAATATGAATGTAAACGTGTAAAAACGAAAGAAAACGTGTAAATAAGGATGAAAACGTGTAAATATGAATGTAAACGTGTAAAAACGAACTAAAGGGTGTAAATACGGATGAAAACGTGTAAAAATGGATGAAAACGTGTACATACGGACGAAAACGTGTAAATACGGATGAAAACGTGTACATACGGATGAAAACGTGTAAATACGGTGGTGGCGGTGGTGGGTGGTGGGTGGTGGTGGCGGTGGGTGGTGGTGGGTGGTGGTGGCGGTGGCGGTGGGTGGTGGTGGGTGGTGGTGAGTGGTGGTGGTGGGTGGTGGGTGGCGGTGGGTGGAGGTGGTGGTGGCGGTGGGTGGTGGTGGGTGGTGGTGGCGGTGGCGGTGGGTGGTGGTGGGTGGTGGTGGTGGGTGGTGGGTGGCGGTGGGTGGAGGTGGTGGTGGTGGGTGGTGGGTGGCGGTGGTGAGGTGGGTGGTGGCAGGTGGTGGCGATGGTAGAGGTGGGTGGTGGCAGGTGGTGGGTGGTGGGTGGCGGTGGGTGGAGGTGGTGGTGGTGGGTGGTGGCCGTGGTGGTGGTGGTGGCGGTGGGTGGAGGTGGCGGTGGTGGGGGGTGGTGGTGGGTAGTGGGTGGCGGTGGTAGAGGTGGGTGGTGGCAGGTGGGTGGCGATGGTAAATGGACTAACGTTGCCTTTGTTAAAGGACTAACGTTGCAAATGATCGTTGGTAAATGGACTAACGTTGCCTTTGTTAAACGACCGTTAGCAATTTTTTAAAGAAAATGACGAAACTTGCAATTTGGGCCTAACCACAAGGACGATTTATGTAATTTACTCTAACGGAAAAACTCTAATCACCTTAGCATGCACATGCACAGAATAGACGGATTAGGCAACTTGGATACACACATTAGTAAAAAAAAAAGGTGACTACACAACATAGTAAAATGTGGCAAGTTCCATACATTTAGAAACAATTATCCTACACAACAAATAAATGCAGCAGTAATCACAATCTAACAATCCATTAAACATAAACAATCAAGAACCCCCAATTGCATGCAATCTTTCTATTACAATTTCCAGATAACAATTTCAATCAAATTACCCTAATCTTTCCCCAATTAAACATATTAATAAGTTTGATTCTACGGTGAAACGACCCGCAAAATCGGATTAAACCCTAGAATAAGCACAACCATACACGCCCCATCCCCACCGTGTACGATACAATGTCGTCTCGCAAACCCCAGATTCAAGGAAAATCTTGGTTCACAATGATCATAGGACGACGGGCGAAGAAAATTCAAGGTGCTCAATTGTTTTTGCTGGACACACAATCATTACAGCTTCGACATCACACACTTCAGTTTTTGCCCGCAATGCGAAAGATGATAGTGAATCGAAAGTGATGGCTAATCACGAGGGTGGCGTCACCGCACTGGCTGTAATGGACTGCAAAGTTAATATATATGAGTTGCCTGGTAATTCTCGTCTTTTCTTGTTGTCAATAATGTTACCCTATAATGATGTTGTTCAATATGTTATCTCTAAATATTTTTCTGTTTTGTGATTAAATGAGCAATTAATTATCTCTAGTTATCTATGTTTATTGAATGATTATGATGGTCAACTTGTTTAATCAATTCGAGCACTTCTTATGAGTCTGTTTTGTGCGCCTGTGCAAACTCTGAGTTGTGCGTTTGAGTACCTCTGCCCCTGCTTTATTTTATGTTCTTGGCTTTGCTGTTTGTGCGCTTGATCTAAAAATTTTGTTCTTAACTTGATGTTTGTGTGCCTAAACTGAAAGCTTTGAATACTTGTTACCAGATCTTACAAAATAACCAGTTTTGATTGATTTATTTTTTTAACCACAAAAGTAAGCAGTTTGACTTTTTTAATCAGCACTTTGACCACAAATATAAACTGTTTTGACTTTTTCTTAAAACCTGTTTGACCGAATTATTTGACCAGAAAAAGCTGTTTGATTTATTTTTAACCAGAAATAAGCAGATTTGATCGTTAAAATTAGCTCTAGACCTAATTTTGACCTGAAAAAACACTACTGATTTAGCTATCTAATTAAGCACTTTCAATCCGTAATAAGCTGCTGTATTCATGTATACAAACACATTATTTATGTATTATTTACTTACATTGAACTTCTTTGATTCACAAACAATAATAATTAAAAAAAAAAAAAATGCTCTTTCCATGTCAATGTGATGTCACTGTTACCCATCTTGTTAACTAGTTGTCTTTTTACTAGATTCTTGATTTTTAGTTTCGTAGATTTTGCATCAAGTTCTTTTCATTTCATTCAAGTTCACAAAGTTTTTGTTACATTACTTTGCATTGTTAGAATAGAAGGATGTGTCATACCCTATCCTTTCCACTTACTGAAGTAAATCTTCTAATTTTCCCAGGAGGAGACCTTTTGAAAACATTTACCAATTGGAAAAAGCCCATCCAGGCCTTATCTTTCTGTAAATCTGGGACCTTTTTGGTTGTTGGTGGGGAGGATTGCGTAATTACAAGGATCCACATCAAAGATGGTTCTGTTAATTGCAAGTTACATGGCCATGGGTGGCCTATAATAGGGATTGCTTCTGATCCCAGAGGAGAATATTTGGCTTCCGTTGATTCTATTGGAACAGTTTTGATTTGGGATCTTGAAACTGCAGATACTCTAAGCAACCTAGAACGCATAGGAATGAATACGTATGATTCATATGTTTTATCAAATTTGGTTGCCTGGAGTCCAGATGGAGAAAAGTTAGCCATTTCCACCAACAAGTCTGATGTGACTCTGTTTAAACGAGATGGATCTGAGAGGCTACGTACTTGGCTTGGTCTCCTAATGTTCTGAACATGAGGGTGCTGATGTTTCTCTCTCCTTGGCAGGGACATGCAAATACGGCTCCATGTTCGTTCATGGCATCCATTGTGAAGCCATAGGTATCATTGATTGACGGAGGTCGGCTTCCCTTTCCTTGGTCATGATAATCTATTGGCACCCGGACCATAGTATACCAAAACAAAATAATGTTCAGGGAAGAGTGTTACGTTACAAAATGATTTGGGTTACAATGGAAGGTAAGAACTTATGATAACCTTTCAAAATTTGTCATTTAGGAAAATAAATAGCTATCAAGTTTTCTTGACATCTATAACTACAAATAAAGGAGGGGGATAATATAGACCTCTATAAGAGCGTGATCCTTTTTCTTTCGTGTTATTATTTTTCCAAACATGTTGTAGCATAAAAATCGCACATCACCATAAGTAGCGCCCGGCTGAAATGCTTTCTGCCTCAGACCAGTTGATGTCCCTCAACCAGCTTCAACATTGAACAACCTTCTGGAGGATTTGAGCTCTGGACCTGAACTTTACTACTTGGCTTGGTCTCCTAATGGAAGATATATCGCTACATCCGGTCTAGATCGAACTGTCATCATCTGGGATAGTGATAAAAACACAATTATTGACAGTTGCGAATTCGATGATATTGTAGCTTCCATTGCTTGGAAACCGTCGAAAAATGCACTTGCGCTTATTGATGTCAAGGGAAGGTATGGTGTCTGGGACAGTGCTGTCACCACAGGGTTGAAGTCCCCCTCAAAACCCAGAAAGTGTAATGCATTGCTTTTACATGGATTAGTCTCTGATAATGAAGAGGAGAATAATCATCAGATGCTCAAAAAAAACTTAAATATACTGAGCTTCCTCCTCCAAAGACAGAGCATACATCTTCCAAAAGCCTTTACAGTGTTGAAGCTCTTCAGCAAAGTTCAGGTCCAGAGCTCAAATCCTCCGGAAGGTTGTTCAATGCTGAAGCTGGTGGAGGGACATCAACTGGTCTGAGGCAGAAAGCATTTCAGCCGGGCGCTACTTATGGTGATGTGCGATTTTTATGCTACAACATGTTTGGAAAAATAATAACACGAAAGAAAAAGGATCACGCTCTTATAGAGGTCTATATTATCCCCCTCCTTTATTTGTAGTTATAGATGTCAAGAAAACTTAATAGCTATTTATTTTCCTAAATGACAAATTTTGAAAGGTTATCATAAGTTCTTACCTTCCATTGTAACCCAAATCATTTTATAACGTAACACTCTTCCGTGAACATTATTTTGTTTTGGTATACTATGGTCCGGGTGCAGATAGATTATTATGACCAAGGAAAGGGAAGCCGACCTCCGTCAATCAATGATACCTATGGCTTCACAATGGGTGCCATGAACGAACATGGAGCCGTATTTGCATGTCCCTGCCAAGGAGAGAGAAACATCAGCACGGTTGAAGGTTTGTTCATCCATGATTTACTCCCATTTATATAAGTTTATTTTGCTTTTTTCAGCACTTTTGTGTTAGCATATAATGTAATGCTTCTTAAATATCTAATTTCTGTTAAATTATAGTGGTGTATGAATCTTGATGAAAATGAAGAAATAACAGCTGTAGCGCTAGGCAGTTCTTGGGTAGCTGCAGCCACAAATTTAGGATTTCTTCGAATTTTCTCTATGGCTTCTGTACAGGTATGAATTCTAAGGTTCATTGTATGAATATTTGTTTATTTGTTATCTGCATTTATAAATTTATTCTTTTTTCCCCCCTTATTTATCATTTGCAGATGTATACGTTTCTACTTGATGGACCAGTAGTGACTGCATCAGGCTATGGAGATGAACTTGCAATTGTTACCCAGTCATCTCAATCTCACGAGCATATACTAGAGTACAGAGTTTTTAATGTTGCCAATGAAACCCAGCCGATTAGAGGACTGTTACCATTGTCTTTTGGTTCGTCTTTGACATGGTTTGGCTTTAGTGAACAAGGTCAACTTGGTTTCTTTAACTCTCTGGTATTGTCTCAACCAAGCCCATTACTTGATGCAACTATGAAAATACTTAGCTAAAAATTTATAGCAAATTTGATTTTTATATGGCCAGGGTGAATTTCGACTTCTTACCTATCAATTTGGAGTCTGGATGGGGAAGTCTTTCGGTAAACATTACTTAAAACTACCAAATAAGTACATATGTTCAAGTGTTCAACCAGCTTATGCTATGTGCCATATTTTTGTGTGCAGTGCTAGTGCATGTGAAAAGGTAATGAAAGGTGAAACTTGTTGGATGGTTGGATTTGACTCAGGCGAGCTGCATTGTATTCCATGCAAACTCCCTGGATGGAAGTCTTTCGGTAAACATTACTTAAAACTACCAAATAAGTACATCTGTTCAAGTGTTCAACCGGCTTATGCTATGTGCCATATTTTTGTGTGCAGTGCTAGTGCATGTGAAAAGGTAATGAAAGGTGAAACTTGTTGGATAGTTGGATTTGACTCAGGCGAGCTGCATTGTATTCCATGCAAACTCCCTGATGCATTTCCGAAGGTATGTAATACTAACAGTCTAACACGCAGTTACATATCGTTTTTATTTTGCTTTTTATTTCCTGATTTGTTTTTGAAACTAATATTGCGTTATTTATCATTCAGGTTGTTAAGAAAAGTGACACCGGACTGAAGCAAACCCACAACTAAAATATGAAGTATAATAAAAGATGACACACGGATATAACGTGGAAAACCCCAAATAGGGTAAAAACCACGGGCAAGGGAAGATACGTTTCACTATGATGAAAACTAGGAGTTACACCTTCTCTCTAGTTACAAGGATATACACTAATCGTTATATTTCTTGTATTAGGAGATACCACACAAACTCTCTAATAAACTCACACACTACTAGGAGAGAAAGAAACACAGAACACTATGTGTTTTGCTTTGTTTTGGGATGCAATGGAAGCTTGGATGCATTGCCTTTTATAGGCAAAGTTCTTGCCATATGACATCATGGATGACAAATAGAGATCCAAGTTGCAGCCCACTTGTATCCAACTTGTAAGATTCCCTCATCTAGATACATTGTATCTTTAACACAGGTGTCTTACAGAATTTTTCATAAAGTATTACGCACTTCTATTTCCGTTGCATCACACTCTCGGTGACAAGGAACACGAAAGCAGATTAATTTTTGGGAAAATGGAGGTCAAGAGGTAGATTAATTTGTCTTAAAAAATTTTGTCTCTATACATTTAATAGAATAATGGCTTTACGTTGTACAAAATGTTTGATGTTTTGCATTGTTAATTGTTTTTTCTGGACAGTTGCAAAGACGGAATGGAGACAAAAAAGCATTGGATCAAGACGCCAACATGGATGATGAGTGTTTGAAGAAATTAACAGATTTGGACGAAATCTATCTTGGTTCTCTTTCGACAATCCTGCGAAGGTTTGGTGTCACACCCCCAAAATCGGGTTCAGCGGAAGCTTTCACATCGCTGGGGTGCAACTCAATTGGTATCATGACACAAGAGCAAGGAACGGTTTTCTTCTCAACCATTTAGAATAAAATTGTTTAACAAAAACGTTGAATTTACATTGTTAAAAGTAGTGCGGAAATAGGCCCTTTAAAATAAATAAAACGGTCCCCATTTGTTTATCAGAGTCTCCTATAACTATGTCATGCCCTGCCAAGAGCCTTCAGTAGCGTGCTGTTGATTAATACCTGAAAATACATGCTAAAAGTGTCAACACGAGGTTGGTGAGTTCATAGAGTTTAATGTAAAATGTAATGCTTTTGAATGAAGATTTTCCCGGCAAAGGCATTGTAAATCCACCCAGTTCCAAGTCCCGCCCATAACAAGACTTGCAACCTGTGTGTTTACAACCCATTGCCAAATATGATTTGGTTTATGTTACTGAAATGTTATACGGAAACCACAAGTATAAAGTGTATGACAAACTGCCACATAAAAATGATACAATAACTTTTAAACTCATGACCCTGAAGCTAGACTGATGTTATATATGCCCCAAAATGGAGTGTTTTGCCAAACACCCTGAATGAATGAAATGAAATGCGTTCGTATGACAAGTTGGTGCTACCAACCCGAACGGAGGCGTCACCCTCGATAGATCTATCCACCGCACCTTCGCTTGCTCACAATTAAAGGTTTATGATAAATAACAGGGGACTTTAACTTGGCAATGATGTAACTTAAGCAATGTAATGAATTTATATACTTTGGTCCGTATAAAAATGATGGTACAATGTATTCTCCCCCGATAATTTTGAAATGATGTAATAACTTGTAAAGCGGGGCTATGAAAACTCACGTTAATCCTTAAAAGATTAAAGTGCTTGTGAAAAATAATTGAGCGTGTATTCTCCCCCAAAACGTAATCCAAAACGTATAAAGGTAGGGGCTATGGAACTCACCTGATGCGATAGCAACAATGACAGATATGAATATGCTGAAATGAGGCTCGGTCTCTAACCGCGACCTAACATGAATGATATGATCTATTGTAAGCAATGAAATGATGCTACACATGCAAATACGTATTTTAACGATACCACTCGTTATTTTTGAAAATAACGTTTATTGTCGAAAAAATATATTTTGACATCTCGGCAAGTCATATACTATATTTCGTGTAAATATGTTGAAATGGTACTCCACGATCCTCGTTTGGTGTTTTATGGTCAAATATAATGTTTTCGTCGCAAAATACCACTTTTCATACTTTGTGAAATATGCCCAAATGGCCTCGTAAAACTAGTCGTGAAATATTGTACGTTAAGTGTTAGCGGTAAAACTCGACGTTTTTGAAAACCTTGTAACATGATCTTAATGCCGTCTCATTTGAGTTTTGATCATACGCGTCTCGATCATAAAGAAAATCGGCTTTGAATATAGTGTCTTGCAAAACAATTTTTATACTTAGAAACATTTTCTTATAATGGTTGTTTTCGGAGATACTAGAAAAATCATATCTTACTCATTATAAGTCCGATCAACAAACGGTTGATTGATTTGAAAAGTAGGCCGGGTATACTTCGTTTCACCCGAAGGAGCTTATGGCCCAAACCGACTCGATCAACGGGAAAATAGCTCGCAACATGGTGACTTGAAAGGAAAACTGTTTTACACTTGGAATAAATTTTGCTATTAGAAGCTGTCAAAATTAAATAAGTTTCGTCGGGTTTTCAAACGTGTATATCTTGGTCGTTATAAGCCCGTTTGCTACGTTCTTTATATCCACGCGTTCGTCATAACATGAACTAACATATTTTCAGTGGCTCGGCTCAGCTAGACTTCGGCTAACGCCTCGTTCTGTCCCCTGAAGTTCGGCCAACAGCACGCATTTTCTGAAAATAATAGTTTTTGTGTTGCTAACTTTAAAACTTCGTATCTCCTTCGTTATAACTCGGTTTTTAGTGATTCAAACGCCCACGTTTTCGTTTTTGAGAGTACTTTCTAAATATGAAAGCTAAAATAACGCCATGTTTACTGATTTTTCCAGAGTTTGCATTTTTGGACAGCAGGTATATATATACGTTAGAAACTCGTTTTCTTGGTTCGCGGCTTGATCAAACTACTTCAAAACAACTCCACAAATACACACATCCTACCATACACCTTCTTAGGGTGTCATGGGTCCTAGACATCGCTAAAAATAATGGGCTTCGCGGGGATGTTAATAAAACGTACAGATCTAGAGTTTGTGATAGTTTTAATGAAAAATGAACCAAGTGGTATATACAACATAAGTTTTGCATGGATAGCTCTCAAAATAACTAGAAAATACAACAATATAAGAACAAAGGAAGTATGAAATGATCAAAAATGGTGTTCTTGAGCTTACTTGATGATTGGTGAGCTAGGATGAAAAATGACCACAACCTTGGAGTTTTTATTACAAAACTCTAACAAGGAAGGTATTTGGGACTAGAATATAACTTGATCTTCAAAAAAAAATGGGATCTCCTTTGTTCTTGGTTTGTGGCCGTGGGTTAGGGATAGAGAGGAAGAGAGTGTTTGTGAAATTTTGCTAGTTAAAATGTGTTGTGAAATTGTTATGAAATAAACTAGTTTTTACACTAATTTGTGCATTTAAGGATTTTAACTTATTAGGCCAAGTATATGTAATATAAGGGGCGGCACAAGGTTTTTAGGAGGTGGTAAAATGGTATTCTTGGCTTATAAGATATTTTAGAGTAGGATTTAGTTAGTTTAGTGTATAATTTTGGTGTTATCGGGTACCGGGTTAACTGAAAATAAAACGTGACGAATAAAAATAAAATACGAAGAAGTCGTGAAAATTATGAAATCATGTTACTGATAAGAATCGGGTGTTAAAATAGTGATCGTGATGAAATATCGCAAACCGATGGAGTTATAAGCTCTTAACGTAAAATATAGCAAAAGGTTTTAAAACACCGGGTAAATTAATAATATAAATTTTATATCATTAAAATTAGCATGAAACTATATTAGGATCATAGTCGGGAGTGTTTGAGTATAATATTAGTAGTAATGACTGAGTGGTAACGTTTACTGAACAAATGAACATACGTTAATGAAAATCACACAAACCCGTGCATGACTTAATATGGAAATGATAATGATGTTACTGATGATATGTAGACTACTCTAGTCTATGTGACATGTCCTTACTGATGATGCATGAATTTCGCAGCTAAACCAAACTGGTTACGCGAATTTGAATACCCGTAAACCTAGTTTACGAAAAGATGAATGATGATTATGAATAGTGATTTCCCTCCGGGAATGAATAGTGTTTCGTGAATAGTAAAATTTTCCGAAAGTTTCTCAAAATCTCAAACTGACCTCGAAAATGATGAATAGTAAAAGTGAATAGTGATCGATGAATAGTAAAAATAAATAGTAACTCGTGAATAGTAAATTGTCGAGGTTCGGAAAAATGGCCTGAAATTACGAGTTGTCACAGTCTCCACCTGTTACGGGAATTCAGTCCCTGAATTCAGTTAGTGTTGGTCTCCGGAGTGGATTCGGTGAAAGATGTAGATATTTGAGCCGCATCTGGTCTTCCCGCTCCCAAGTAAACTTAGGACCTCTGCGAGAATTCTAGCGAACCTTAACGATAGGAATTTGATTCTGCTTCAACTGTTTGACCTCATGGTCTATGATTTCTGTTGTTTCCTTCACGTAATTGTGCTTATTGTCGAGCTGAATTTCTTCCAATGGAATTTCGAGCGTTTCGTTTGAAAAACATTTCTTGAGGTTTGAGACACGAAACGTGTTATGTATGCTGTTGAGCTCTGACGGAAGCTCCAGTCTGTATGCCAGTCGGCCGATTACAGTTACAGTCTTTAATGGTCCAAGGTACCTAGGGTTCACTTTCCCGTGTTCCCACAATTGTATCATGCTTTTCCAAGGCAAGGTTTTCAACATAACTCGTTCCACAGTTAGAATTCTAATGATTTGCTGCTTAGGGATACCTAATCCCAATGATTTTGCATCCTGAGTTGACCTAACTTTTCTATTGTTCTCTTGTTGCTTGTAACTGATTCTTGACTTGTACAATTTCCTTTGTTGTTTCACGATTGGGTTCTAGACTTGTGAATTGGACTTTCCGATTTTGGTCTGTCAGTAGGTAATTGGTACTTCCACCACAGGGTGTCTTAAAGGGTATAGTCTTTGTATTGGTGTGATGGCTATTGTTGAAGGTGAAATCTGTCAATGTCAAAGGTTTACTCCAAACAATTTAAGGTTAATTCTATGGTGCTGAGCATGTCCTATAGGGATTGGATAATTCTCTTCAATATTCGTTGGTCTGAGGATGGTAGATCGTGCATACATCTGATTGGGTAAGAATAGCTTAAAGGGATTGTTAGAAGTTTGAAGTAAAGCGACTATCTCTGTCGGAAATGATGGAAATTGGTTCACCGTGCCTTGAAACTATTTCCTTGACGTAAAGTCTAGTAAGCTGTTCCATAGTATAAGTCTCTCCGATTGGAATGGAATGGACTGATTTGGTGGGACGATCGATGATCACCCAAATAGCTTCGAAACTGCCTGATGTCTTGGGGAGTTTAATGAAAATATCTATTGTAATGCGTTCTCATTTCCACTGAGGAATTTCTGGTTGCTGAAGTAATCCTAATGGTTTCTGGTACTCGGCTTTTACTTTAGCGCAAGTAAGGCATTTGCTAACATACAAGGCTATGTCTGCTTTCATATTCGGCCACCAATAAAGTTTCGTGAGATCCTGATACATCTTACCAGAACTTGGATGAATGAAGTACTTCGACTTGTGCGACTTGTGCATAATCAACTCTCGTATTCCACCATAGAGAGATATCCAGTTTCTATCCTTGAAGCACAATACTCTGTCTGACCTCTTTACTAACCTATTTGCATTCTTTGGCATACCATAGGGATTTATCATTCTGTCGGTTTCCTTCCTTGAGTGCCTCAACTTGAGTCTCGAGGATTCGTGATGGTAAAGGTGAAATGATTGTCATTCCCAATGATCTGACTCTCAACGGCTTGAGGTTGGGTTATGGTTAGCTGACGTGCTTCTAGACTGCGGTTCATAAGGTGATGCAGGTGTGGATGTTCTTGCAACGATTGTGTACACACACAAGAAGTTTTGAAACCTTTAGAGATCGAGTAGGAATGCAAACCGGACATAATTTTATTATAACTGCTCTCAGTATTGCAAAATTCATCTCTGAGCGGGGCATAGGTAGTCAGCCTATGTCCAACTGTCCCGGGTTGAATATAGGTGACGAGTCTATATTCCACCGAGGTTCAATGAAGTTTAAAATACTCAGCTCAGTTATAGTAATACTAGGTCCTTCACATTTGAAGAGATGTTCTGATAGGCTAAGGCAAAGGACCAAACTCGTGGTCGAATGATGAAACTATGTAAGAAAAAGGCGTAACGCTGAAACGTATACTATATGTATGCATGCTTATATGAAAGACAACTATAGTAATCAACTATAATAAGTGGGTATAAATGATTTGATAATAAGACACAAATCTTATTAAATATGTCAGCATCAAACCACAATTGAGGCATCAACTTGGCAGGCAGGCACGTGGCGGTCATAGGGTTAAGTTTTTGTAAATGCAGCTATAGTCTAGGTTTTAAAATCACCCAGTTCTCTATAGCCAAGGCTCTGATACCAATCTGTCACACCCCCAAAATCGGGTTCAGCGGAAGCTTTCACATCGCTGGGGTGCAACTCAATTGGTATCATGACACAAGAGCAAGGAACGGTTTTCTTCTCAACCATTTAGAATAAAATTGTTTAAAAAAAACGTTGAATTTACATTGTTAAAAGTAGTGCGGAAATAGGCCCTTTAAAATAAATAAAACGGTCCTCATTTGTTTATCAGAGTCTCCTATAACCATGCCATGCCCTGCCAAGAGCCTTCAGTAGCGTGCTGTTGATTAATACCTGAAAATACATGCTAAAAGTGTCAACACGAGGTTGGTGAGTTCATAAAGTTTAATGTAAAATGTAATGCCTTTGAATGAAGATTTTCCCGGCAAAGGCATTGTAAATTCACCCAGTTCCAAGTCCCGCCCATAACAAGACTTGCAACCTGTGTGTTTACAACCCATTGCCAAATATGATTTGGTTTATGTTACTGAAATGTTATACGGAAACCACAAGTATAAAGTGTATGACAAACTACCACATAAAAATGATACAATATCTCTTAAGCTCATGACCCCGAAGCTAGACTGATGTTATATATGCCCCAAAATGGAGTGTTTTGCCAAACACCCTGAATGAATGAAATGAAATGCGTTCGTATGACAAGTTGGTGCTACCAACCCAAACGGAGGCGTCACCCTCGATAGATCTATCCACCGCACCTTCGCTTGCTCACAATTAACGGTTCATGATAAATAACAGGGGACTTTAACTTGGCAATGATGTAACTTAAGCAATGTAATGAATTTATATACTTTGGTCCGTATAAAAATGATGGTACAATGTATTCTCCCCCGATAATTTTGAAATGATGTAATAACTTGTAAAGCGGGGCTATGAAAACTCACGTTAATCCTTAAAATATTAAAGTGCTTGTGAAAAATAATTGAGCATGTATTCTCCCCCAAAACGTAATCCAAAACGTATAAAGGTAGGGGCTATGGAACTCACCTGATGCGATAGCAACAATGACAGATATGAATATGCTGAAATGAGGCTCGGTCTCTAACCGCGACCTAACATGAATGATATGATCTATTGTAAGCAATGAAATGATGCTACACATGCAAATACGTATGTTAACGATACCACTCGTTATTTTTGAAAATAACGTTTATTGTCGAAAAATATATTTTTGACATCTCGGCAAGTCATATACTATATTTCGTGTAAATATGTTGAAATGGTACTCCACGATCCTCGTTTGGTGTTTTATGGTCAAATATAATGTTTTCGTCGCAAAATACCACTTTTCATACTTTGTGAAATATGCCCAAATGGCCTCGTAAAACTAGTCGTGAAATATTGTACGTTAAGTGTTAGCGGTAAAACTCGACGTTTTTGAAAACCTTGTAACATGATCTTAATGCCGTCTCATTTGAGTTTTGATCATACGCGTCTCGATCATAAAGAAAATCGGCTTTGAATATAGTGTCTTGCAAAACAATTTCTATACTTAGAAACATTTTCTTATAATGGTTGTTTTCGGAGATACTAGAAAAATCATATCTTACTCATTATAAGTCCGATCAACAAACGGTTGATTGATTTGAAAAGTAGGCCGGGTATACTTCGTTTCACCCGAAGGAGCTTATGGCCCAAACCGACTCGATCAACGGGAAAATAGCTCGCAACATGGTGACTTGAAAGGAAAACTGTTTTACACTTGGAATAAATTTTGCTATTAGAAGCTGTCAAAATTAAATAAGTTTCGTCGGGTTTTCAAACGTGTATATCTTGGTCGTTATAAGCCCGTTTGCTACGTTCTTTATATCCACGCGTTCGTCATAACATGAACTAACATATTTTCAGTGGCTCGGCTCAGCTAGACTTCGGCTAACGCCTCGTTCTGTCCCCTGAAGTTCGGCCAACAGCACGCATTTTCTGAAAATAATAGTTTTTGTTGCTAACTTTAAAACTTCGTATCTCCTTCGTTATAACTCGGTTTTTAGTGATTCAAACGCCCACGTTTTCGTTTTTGAGAGTACTTTCTAAATATGAAAGCTAAAATAACGCCATGTTTACTGATTTTTCCAGAGTTTGCATTTTTGGACAGCAGGTATATATATACGTTAGAAACTCGTTTTCTTGGTTCGCGGCTTGATCAAACTACTTCAAAACAACTCCACAAATACACACATCCTACCATACACCTTCTTAGGGTGTCATGGGTCCTAGACATCGCTAAAAATAATGGGCTTCGCGGGGATGTTAATAAAACGTACAGATCTAGAGTTTGTGATAGTTTTAATGAAAAATGAACCAAGTGGTATATATAACATAAGTTTTGCATGGATAGCTCTCAAAATAACTAGAAAATACAACAATATAAGAACAAAGGAAGTATGAAATGATCAAAAATGGTGTTCTTGAGCTTACTTGATGATTGGTGAGCTAGGATGAAAAATGACCACAACCTTGGAGTTTTTATTACAAAACTCTAACAAGGAAGGTATTTGGGACTAGAATATAACTTGATCTTCAAAAAAAATGGGATCTCCTTTGTTCTTGGTTTGTGGCCGTGGGTTAGGGATAGAGAGGAAGAGAGTGTTTGTGAAATTTTGCTAGTTAAAATGAGTTGTGAATTTGTTATGAAATAAACTAGTTTTTACACTAATTTGTGCATTTAAGGATTTTAACTTATTAGGCCAAGTATATGTAATATAAGGGGCGGCACAAGGTTTTTAGGAGGTGGTAAAATGGTATTCTTGGCTTATAATATATTTTAGAGTAGGATTTAGTTAGTTTAGTGTATAATTTTGGTGTTATCGGGTACCGGGTTAACTGAAAATAAAACGTGACGAATAAAAATAAAATACGAAGAAGTCGTGAAAATTATGAAATCATGTTACTGATAAGAATCGGGTGTTAAAATAGTGATCGTGATGAAATATCGCAAACCGATGGAGTTATAAGCTCTTAACGTAAAATATAGCAAAAGGTTTTAAAACACCGGGTAAATTAATAATATAAATTTTATATCATTAAAATTAGCATGAAACTATATTAGGATCATAGTCGGGAGTGTTTGAGTATAATATTAGTAGTAATGACTGAGTGGTAACGTTTACTGAACAAATGAACATACGTTAATGAAAATCACACAAACCCGTGCATGACTTAATATGAAAATGATAATGATGTTATTGATGATATGTAGACTACTCTAGTCTATGTGACATGTCCTTACTGATGATGCATGAATTTCGCAGCTAAACCAAACTGGTTACGCGAATTTGAATACCCGTAAACCTAATTTACGAAAAGATGAATGATGATTATGAATAGTGATTTCCCTCCGGGAATGAATAGTGTTTCGTGAATAGTAAAATTTTCCGAAAGTTTCTCAAAATCTCAAACTGACCTCGAAAATGATGAATAGTAAAAGTGAATAGTGATCGATGAATAGTAAAAATGAATAGTAACTCGTGAATAGTAAATTGTCGAGGTTCGGAAAAATGGCCTGAAATTACGAGTTGTCACATTTGGTTCATCCCTCATTCCAGAGTATAATTTCTAAAACAAAGTTTTAATGCTATATATTTCTTCATAAGGGTCTAACTAAATAGGGACAGAAGAAACTATGGTCTTGGTCTACTTATGATTATGATATTTTACAAAATAAAACAAATCAACTGAGTGAAATAATATTTTCATCTTTTTTACTACAGCCAAGAATGATGATAGAGCTTATGCACTTGCCAAGCTTCTATCTCTTGAGAAATATGTTCAAGCTGCTATTCAGGTTGCTACAAAAAAGAATATGAAACAATTAAGCAGCTTGATTGCAAAGGTAGGTAATAGCAATTAAAAAGGATACGTTTATACTACATGAAAGCGTCCATTTTTTATGTTATTAACATGTGTATATCTTTGGTGTACATAAACATAAACGGATACTGGTTTGCGTGTATGCAACCTTTGGTGAACTCCACTAGTTAACACTTCCTAATTCTTGTTTTTTCAGTTAAGAATTTCAGAAGAAACAACAATTCCTAAAGAATCTGTAAATGCAAAAGTAGACTCCACTTCGAAACAACGTAGTGACAAACAAGTAAAATTGAAAGAGAGAAAGGTAAAAGGAAGTATTACCAATTATTTTGGTCAAAAGTGATTAGGCCACCAGATGATGTTGTTTGCAAGCAACTTGGGTTGATTTGAAATGACCAAGGTCCAAGGGGATGGGGTTGTAAACTTGTTCAGTTGTTAATAAGTTCATCTAGATACGGAATTATCACGAAAAAAAATGTTATGGTATCATATTTTAATAGAACTTCCAAAACCTTTTGAAGTTCTATTAAAATATGATTCGAAACTACACTTTATATACGTTATATGGTTCGTTGTTGAGTTTTCTATATTTGTATGTGTAACACCTTAAATGTTTCTTTTTGTCTTCAACGATAACAATGGATCAGTAGAATTAGAAAAATGGATACGTAACAAAAACACCCTAGAAACATGCATGAAGGAAGATTCAGACACAATAAAATCCAAATGCCAAGATATGAGAGATCAAAATCCTAACCTCCAAAGTCATGTATAGTAACAAAAATTTATGGAATTTAAGCCAATGGTCTTGATTGTTTTTATGTCCTTAAGCTTATAACTCGGTGTTAAAAAGAAAGTAATATTCAAAGACACATTATTGAAAAAGATAAAGATGAATTTGGTTATTTCACTAGAAAACTATGAAGTATAATTTACTCATCATAGGTATAAGCATGAGTTGAAGATCACGTGGATGAATAAGTAAAGGCGCACATGTGTCCAAGAAGGAGTCGGGAGAGAAACGACTCGAGGATGTTCCGATTGTGCGTGACTTTCATGAAGATCTGTCTGGACTTCCACCGGTTCGACAAGTGGAATTTCTGATTGACCTAGTTCCGGAGGTGCGAGCAAGGAGTATATGTTAAGGGGCTGGCCAGGATTGTAACATAGTAATGATATACTCCTTCCGTCTCAAAATAAGTGTACAGTTTGACTTTTCTGAGTCAAACTGGTTCAACTTTGACTTTTTTTTTTTTTTTTTTTTTTTTTTTTTTAATACTTGATGAAAATTATACCAATAAAAAATACACTTAAAACCCAATCTATTCATATATTTTGCATCAAGTACTATATAACACCCGCAAAAATAGATGAGGTCAAAGTTGAAACAGTTTTACTCTGAAAAGTCAAACTGCACACTTATTTTGGGACGGAGGTAGTAACAAAGTGCTTGTATGATAACTAAAAAAGTAATCTTTTATATGTGGTAGAAAGCCGATTAGACTAACACACTAACGAGAAAAGTTTCTAAGATGATATGTAGTGTTACGAATTAACATGCTAGTGATGATTATTTAAATCTATATATAAACACTAGTCGTATACCCGCGCACAGCGACGGCGATAAATAGTTATATCATAAATATAGTAAAGAGTAAATTACACCGTTGGTCCCTAAACTTATGCTGGATTTCATACGACATCCAAAAACGCTAATCGTTGCCTTTTTTATCCACGATCGAGAAAATATTATGCCGCTGGTCCAATTTTTTAACGATCGTTACTTTTGCTCGTTATCTCAGTCACATGCTAGACACATAAGGATGCACATAAGACTAGGTTTGTCTGTTTACTATTTTTGTCCTTGTCATTTTTTGTTTATTGTTTTCAATATACTACCACTTGTCATTTCATCTTTTCAATTGTAATATCATTTGTCTTTTTGTTTCCATTTCTTCTTTTCGAATGCACACACGATTAATTAAAACCAACACTTTCTTTTTGTTACTCCTATTAAATATACTTTTCTTGTATTTTTGTCTTTTTATTTATCACACAAGATTAATTTGTATTTGGGTTTGTTTCAAGAACCACCATCACAGTGCAACTACATTGAAGGTGACATTATCACGGGATACACCTCTCCACATACAGTAGTCTGATGATGGTGAATCAGTCCAGTCATAAAGCACGTTATTCACATCTCTAAGTGTGCATGGTGCATTACGGGAAACACAAAAGAAAAAATGAGGTGGACTACTTTTTCCCTCCCCTTTCTTACAGAAAACTAGCGGGAAACACACAAATTGGTATTTTGCGGGACTACACTCCCGAAGAAAAAAAGAGAGACATGAGAGAGAGCTAATGGGGACTTAGGAGAGAGAATATTTATTTTATTCTATTGTGAGAGAGAGTTAGTTGGGACCTAAGAGAGAGAGAGAGTATTTATTTTATTGTATTGTGAATGTGTATTTGTATTTTAGGGGTATTTTTAAATGATAAAAAATAGAAAAAAAATTATTGGAAGAGAATGAATGTGTTGCAATGGTTGAGGGAAAGTTGAAGGAAAAAATAAAGGAAGTGTTTTTTGATGATATAGAGCTGATGTGGCGAGGGAAAACTTTCAACCACACCTTCCACCCTAACACTATGTTCTCAAGTTATTAAAAAGATGGAAAGAAAATGAAAGTGGTGAAATTTAAAAAATCTCATGTTAAGTTTTTTTCTAAGAAGTAAAGTGATAGCAAATGGGTGAAAGTGGGAGATGTTTTGCTTCAAAACTTTCAAGCCCACTTTTGAGGTGAAAGTGAAGAAGAAAAAAAAAGGAGAGAAATGTAAAATAACTCAATTACCATACTTATATCTCTCACTTATAAATGACTTTTTTTTATCTCCAACAATGTCCCTCCTAATTCATTAAAATAATCATAAGATTATATTAATTAAAATATCATCTCAAGCCACATGCTTCAGGTAACAACAATAAAAATATGTCATTATATGAATATAATAATACAAGTCAATGGCAATATTATAACGAGTTACTAAATTCTTCCAAATCTTAGTTAATAAAATTGCTTGAAGTCAAGAAACATGGTATCAACATATATACTGGTACAGTAAGTTTAAAATATTAAGAAACAATAAACATATGTCATTATTTTAGTAGAGTACTACAAATCAAAGAGAATATTCAAATGGGTTACTAAATTCTTGCAAATCTTAATAAATGGCTTCATTAACAATATATGTAACAATATATGCATTAGAGCAAAGGGTGTGTTAACGCAACAAGGGGTGAAAGTTTCACTTTCTTACGTTAAGGGTGCGTTAACCACACCGGGCTCGTGCGTTAAAGCCGCGTTAACTTCCCACATTAAATCTTTAACGCAACGTTAAAGGCTATTTTAAATTTAAAAAAAAAAAAAAAAAAAAAAAAAAAAAAAAAAAAAAAAAAAAAAAATCATTTTTACCCCCTCAAACGTACTATGTAGCCGTTGAGTTAAAAAAAATCCTTTTACCCCCTCTAATGTTTTTAGTATTTGAAAAAAAAAAAAAAAAAAAAAAAAAAAAAATATATATATATATATATATATATATATATATATATAAATATATATATATATATATATATATATATATATATATCAAAACACCCCTTGGTTCTTAAACGGTACTGTTCGAGCGGGATAATCAAATTCAAATTCAAATACGAGCGGGATTATTTAATTTCAAATTGGAGTGGGATTTATTCAAATTCAAGTTCAAAGCTGCCTTTATATACAACTCCACCGGAGTTGTTTATCACACACACAAGTCATACACACAACTCACACACATATTCTCAACAATGTCTCGCAAAGACTTCTCCCAACAATTCCCCAGTCCACAACAAGTGTCAGAAGATATCTTTCCATCAGAAGATGAGGTTTATCACACTCCACCAGAAGATATCTTTCCAGTATTCCAACCGAAAAATGAACCGGTAAACACTCCACCGGTTAACACTCCACCGGTGGACCACCAAAACAATCCGTTTAACTTTACTGAGGAATATCTCCGAGAACTTGAGCAGGATGAGGCAATACTGAGAGAGATACGAGAAAACGAGGCACGAGAGGAAGCTGCTCGTATGGAGCAGGAAGCCAGGGATGCAGAACATCTTAGGAAGAACTGGTTTGACATTATGAAAGCAATGTATTATGCTGGCAATTTTAGGTCCTCTTCGAGTGAGGAGGGTTATAACTCAGATGATTCATTTTCTTAATTTGTAGTTTTATTTTCATTACCGTATCGTAGTTTGCATTAATCGTACTATGTATTTCGTGTTTTCACTTTAATGTTTAATGTAATTCGTGTTTTAACTTTAATGTTTAATATAATTCATGTTTTAAATGTTATGTTTTTTATTAAATGAAGTATTAGTTTTAGTTTAGAGGTTGATTTTGAAAATAGTTGAGTTAAAGTTGAGTTAAGGTTGAGTGATGATAAGGGGTGTTTTTTTTAGTTAAAGATGAAATGGTTAGAACTGATGTGGCGCTGACGTGACAGTGGGTGAAAGTTTCACTTGGGGTTAAGATACCTAATGCTCTTACAAGCATATGAATACTAAAACTGTTTACAAAATTTTTGTTTCAGAAACAAGAAACTAGAACAAGCAGCTTGTACACTATGCATAAAAACTTGTACATAAAAAAAAATAGCCATTCATTTAGTCCATTCTTTTATTTTCATATCCTAAATAAAAATAGATAACATATATTTACTGATCCTTTTTTCCAGAGTAATATTTACTTACACCAAACCATCAACCCATACATTACCTAGACTAAACTAATCAAAGTATCAAACATTGTACATTCATTTGGATTTAGCAATTATGGGCATGTAATTAGTAACTAGCAATATATAAGCATGTTGAAAAGTGAAAACCACCACGCAACCTCTATCCAGCCTAAGAGCAATTGCAATGGCTCCAAGTCTTTAAGACTTTTTCATTGTTTCACATTTAATGTAACAATAAATTTTATCTTTTAACAAGTCTTTTCTATAAACCTCTCAAATGTAACAAAGCTTTTCAAAAGCTTTTCACAAAAAAATTATATAAATCATCCTTACATTTTTATGATTTTACAAACAGCCCCTCCATCTAGTTTATGCATTCAGATTGATATTTACAAATAGAAGTTATACAAAGAAACTAAATGCATGCATGATATGTAGTTGTAGTTATGGTTTTTGTAAATAGATAAAATGACACTAACATAAATAGATAACATAGAGTACAATATGTGATACATTGACAACGTACAGTTAAACCTAAATTCCATATTTAGCTTTAATTTCACTACACAACATATTATGGTACCCTAGTTGTTCGTTGGTCATGCCTTGTGTACTTTGCGATAGGATTCGTAGTTCTTTTATCCTTTTCGAAGACTTGTACGACTCCGTTATCTCTTTGATGTGTTCATTTACCTCATCTATCCGAGCCATCCTCATCGTGTTAGTATTGTTAATTAAATCTTTTAACCCGTCATTTGCTTCGGCGCTTGAGGTAGATCCTTTTCCCTTTAGTTTTCTAGATGCTTTTTCCCCCCATGGGACGAACTTGAGTTTCCTCATCTTCAATGTTGATGCTTGTTTGTCCGTCTGAAGATGAGGTGTAACTACCAGATGCCATAGATTCTCTTCTCTTTGTTTGATCCTCATTTGTGCTTCCCGCGCTCCATTTAGGTTCGTCTTTGACAATTGCCCATGCATGCTCATATTTGAATGCTTTCTTGTGCGTAGAGTAATACAATTTCCTTGCAGCATCCTTTACTTGGTCATCTGACCAGCCACTATGATATTGCCTTTGAACATTAATAGATATTTGGTTGAACTCATTAATAAAGGGGAGTAGTTGATACCAATGCGCCTTTACTTTTGATTGGGTTCTTAGAGGAAACGATTTTCTATATTCATTGTAGTAGTTTGTGATTCGACGCCAAAAATATTTTCCTTGTTGCGCATTTCCAGTTACATTATCTGTGGAAATAGTTAGCCACGCACTCATAAGTAATTCTTCTTCACCCTGTGACCAAAGTTCCCCTTTTTTTCCTTTTACTTTATTGCTTTTTGGGGTGTCAAGATCAATATTTTCAAAACTATTTTGAGAGGAAAATAAGGGTGGCAATGTCCCTTGATCAAGTAGAGTATTTTCAAAACTATTGCTTGTTGGTGTTGTTTGTTATGGATGTTGAAATTGGGCAAAACCAAGAGGTTGTGTTTGTTGATTTGTTTGTGACATGTTAGGTGAGTTCAAGAGATTGGTAAAGAAATTTTGATAATGCTCCATTTGTGTAATAGAGTATGTTTTTTTGGTGCTACTGATATTGGTTTATTGTGTAAGATTTATTAATATAGCATGGTTGATTGTATAGGCTTTCATTTAGTACGAAAAGAATATATTCTTTTACAATGCAACAAAACATCCGATCCATGTCTATATTACTAGATTGAAAAGCCAAGACCACAAAAGATGAATATTAACAGAGAATATTGCATAGTACCAAGCTTGCACTGACCAACAATGATAAAGCTTTGGACCAACTGATGTGGTGAGTTGTTGAATTTCAACTGATGTGGTGAGTTGTTGCATTTCAAAGGTTATGTATTTAAGCACATTGGTCATCTGTGATTGCTTAAATTTCATCCAGGAAACAATATTAACTGTTATGAAAAGCGAAGACAATGGTCAAAAGTGGTTTGCAAGCATACGTTTATATAGACACATGCATAATATAATATAACAAAAAAGCAACCACATGAAATGAAAAATAGTAAAAAGTGAAGAAATGTGTTTAATGGAGGGTATAAGATGGAAATTCAAACAAGTGAACATTTAATGAAAATCGCTTGGTAAATCTTGTATCAAACGCTCGATGGTTTACAAGCTTTTCTCCAATAAGTCATTGACAAACTCTTTATCACAATGTATCAAGTCATGCAATAGCTTTTTGAAACAGTAAAAAGTCATTTAAAAACTACACATTGCAGTTGCTCTAAGTTTCTCCACAAATACCAGACGATAAGAGCACACGGTATCATTACTTTTGAAGTGAGTGGAACCTTCACTTTCCTGCGTTAAACCCACGTTAACCACACCGCCCCCCTGCGTTAAAGGCCAAGTGAAGGTGATGCGTTAAAGCTTTAACGCTGCATGAAGGGGTGTTTTTTTTGTGAGTTAAGCTTTAACTTCCACACCGTGTGGTGAGTTAAGCTTTAACTAAGTTTTTTTTGTTTAATTATGATAAAAGTGGGGCCCAAAATGTTGAGTTAAGGTTGAGTTATGATAAGGGGTGTTTTTCTTTTTAGTTAAGGTTAAGATGTTAAAGCTGATGCGGCACTGAGTTAAGGTTTAACTCAAGTGATGATACCCTATGCTCTAAGTTTCTTTCTTTCATTTTACAACAACAACAACAACAACAACAAAAAAAAAAAAAACAACATTTAAAAAAAAAAAAAAAAAAAAAAAAAAAAAAAAAAAAAACAATTTTTTACATCTTTATCATTGATTCTTATCAATCTTCAAAACATTTTTGAGTTTTCTTCTAGATTTACAAACCCAATTCATAAAGCTGATTAATTTGTTGCTAAATATTACTGCTTTTAAATCTTGATCATCCTTTTGTTGATTTTAGATCCATCTGGTATAAATTTGGTATAGATTAACACTTCCAAAGAAAGAGATAAAAAGAAAAAAATAAAAAAAATCAAAAAATCCCACCGCGTGGGCTAATGGTGGCGGCGCGAGAGGCTAGCAGCCGAGATGGGGTATGGTTGTGGCGTCATGTGGTTGGGCTGTTGCCATGGCACGAAGCCGTCAGCTCACCTTACCCAGAGCACTTATAAAACAAAACCCTACAAATATTTTACAGCTATTACTGTATTATTTCCCCCTCCTTAACTTTTACTCTCTCTTTGCTGTCAGGTTTTTCAGACCCATTTTTGTAGTAACAAGTTTGTCTTTTTTTATTTTTCTTTGTAAACCGAATCTTGGATCAGCGATGGGTTTGTTTAGACCTTCTTCATTCAAACTCTCTTGAGGCTTTTTCAGAATCCAGTGAGAAGTTGATGACATCATTGGGTTAGGGTTAGGATATTGTGATGGGTATGTTGCGGGGTGGTGTATATTTACTGTTTGCTGACTTCCGACAATAGTGGTGGTGGCGCATGGGTAATGTAACACCCCAACCCGACAAGGGTAGAAGTATCACATTATGGTGACATATCAGAACATACATAATAAAAACGCAAGCGGAAGTCTAATCATAAACACCAAAATGTAAGTCAACATGACTTAAAAGAAATACATAGTTCCATGATCCAAAATGAAGGAAACATAATCCAAGTCTAAATAATGAAAATATAGTCCAAAGCTAGGAAGTCTAGGGTAGGTAAGTCCACACACAGCTCCTACTCTCAGCCCAAAGATAGCTCAGCTCCCAGCTTAATAACCTGCCGCGGAAGAAAAGAAATGCGGCTGAGCTTAAAAAGCCCAATGAACAGATATATATAACAAAGTACTGAAACTGAAAATGAGAAATACAGAATATAGTGCATTGTGGAATAACAGAAGGTATAATATAGGTGTATCAAAGGTGTAAGGGTTGTCAGAAATCTACCTCGAGCCCAGAAACATATCATATCATAAACATCATAATCATGGTCTTCATAAATAGCATAAGTAACATAATAGAGTAGCTAGCTCCCAGAAATGTGAAGGACATGTATTGCACACAGTACCAATCACTAGAAATATAACATATAACATAACAGATCAGATCTAGGATGCACCCATACGCCCCTGCAGAAATCATAGTGGCTAAACATATATTCTTGAGCTCATAAACACATAACAGAAAAGGGACGGGGTGGAACATCACTCGACCACCCTAGAGTCATGCCATTGGTGTATCAATGACATGGTCATGGAACCCCCATGACTAGTGATAGCTCGGGTATCAAATTGAAGTGTCCAACAGAATGTCACAGTAATGACACAGAATCTAAGGTCATCAGAAATATCATAATCATAGGTTCATATCAAAAGGTGCATAGCAAAGGCTCATATCAAAGGCTTATATCATAGTGTCATAAACAGAAAGGCTCATAGCAAAGGTATCAAAATCAGAAGCTAAACAATCAAAAGATGTGAAAGGATCATGAGAAACCTTATAAGAAAGGTCAGAATATCTGTACCTTATGCAAAAGACAATGAATGAAATAACCAAGAAGCATACGGAACAGAAGCTACTCCCTCTTCACGGAATCTATACGAATTAATAATCACGTATTACTTATAAGCTCATTTTACAAGTTTACTGCTTATTGTTATTCAGGTTTCTCATTTAAGGTTTCTTTCTATTTTTAGAAACTTTCCATTTTTAGTAACTTGCCATTTTAGTATGTTTCCATATTTAGTAACCTTACAGATTAAGTAACTTTCCATAATTAGTAACTTTTCATGTTTAGCAACTTTCCATATTTAGTAAGTTTCCTGAATTAGTAACTTTCCATATTAAGTACGTTTTAACACGACTTCCCAATTTAGTTAAATTAGGGTTAGGGTTCGGGATTATCAATTAGGTTAATCGTACCCACACACAAGTCAACACGAAATTAAAAAGACACACCCGACATAAGAACATGTATTAGGGCACCAAACATCAAAGTGACACATTTAATACTTATGTAACACATGCAAACACATTAACTGGTTTTATAATAAAATTAAGCCCACTAAACGAATTTTAAAAACGTAATAGAAGCCCAAACTAAAAATCAAAAAAATTCTCACAAGATCCCATATGTCTTAAGAGTATACTTGAATTTTTACAGATTTTATTATTAAGTGGATACCCCCTTTTAAAATTTGTTTATGCTAACATGTCCAGATTCGGATCCACAGATACACTTCAAAAGTATATAATTAACAACCTAACCAAACGACTCCATAAAATTCTACAAAAATTCCAGGAAGTAGAAAACATATGAAATATGATTCCTGTAAATTCGTAGCCTCTAATTTGATACTGTTTGAAAATGAAAAATCATAAACCACGACTGAAATAAAATTCTGCCAACACAGTTTTGACATATCATCACAATAAATTCAAAAATACAACCAAATCAAACTCAAATCTTTCCAAACCAATTGGAATACTTTACTAAGACCCTAAAATGAGTTTTAGAGCAAAATCCAGAATTAAACATTTACAAAACTCGTTGTATGATGCACACATATTCGACTAACAATTATGTCCCGATCAAAACAAAAACATAAACCCTAATTCGACTCACAATTAATTTATAGGGTTTCAAGCTTTTATTGCCATTAATTGTACCTTCATTTTAGGGTTTAATATTGATTATAAGACCATGTTAACAAGTCGTGAACATTACAAAAGAATAGGGCCGATTTAATAGAAAACGATTTAGGGTTCTTTAGGTTTTACCCTCGTTAATATATATATATATATATATATATATATATATATATATATATATATATATATATATATATATATATATATATATAATCGTGTGATGTGTTTTTAGTTGATTGTAGAACCGATTGTAACATGTTTAAAGATGATAATGAGACGAGAATGAGGAGTTCTTGTGTACCTAGTCGTGGCCGCAACAAAACGGAACCAAGGCCAAGAAAAACTTCAAATCGATTACCACAAAAACCCTTGCAATAATCCGCACCAAAACCTTCTTCAAAACCTTCTTTTTGCCTCGTCAATTATGGACCAGAAATTTCCAATACTCTTCTCTTGTTCTTGTCTCCAATCGGTTGTATGTGTGTGAGAGAATAGGGAGAAAACCGTATAAGGAGAATGGGAGAAGAAAAACGTATAATATTGTAAGAAGAAAAAGGGAAAGGAGCGTGGCATAATAAAGGGAAAATATACTTGCTGATTTTTAGTGATCTCTTGAATAAGTTTCATAGTTATCTCTTTATGGAATGAATGTAGACCAACTTTTAGTATAGATGCATGTGTGTGTCGTTTTTTATATTTAAGTAGTGTAGGTAATGTTTAGTTTAATGTATAATGTAAGAGTGTATTAGCATATAAATGATTTAAGGAATTAGTAACTTAGGTTATAGATTTATATTGTTCTTGTATCATTATGTGAGTTCTTATAGATTCAAAATTAGAGGGGTAAAATAGGAATATCAAATGGATGGAAATTTTAGGGTTTTACAACTATTCCCCTCTAAAAAAAAATTTCGTCTGTGAAATTGAAATAGGAAAGTCAAAATGAAACATACCGATTCACGAAAAGAAATGTGGATAACTGGCTCGCATTCATTCTTCGGTCTCCCAAGTAGCCTCGCTCTCGGGATGATTCCTCCAAAGGATCTTAACGAACGGAATAGTTTTGGTTCTCTTGACCCTATCTTTTCGATCCAAAATAGCTTCGGGTTACTCCGAAAGAGACATATCAGCTTGGATCTGATCCAAAGGATAAGACACAACATGCAGCGGACGGTAATTGTATCCCCTCAGAAGAGATACATGGAAGACGTCATGAACATGTGATAACTGCGGAGGTAGAGCCAGACAATAAGAAACCTCCCCAATACGCTCAAGAATCTCAAACGGTCCAATGAATCGTGGACTAAGCTTTCCCTTGATCCCAAAATGTTTCACTCCCCTGAACGGCGATACCTTCAGAAATACACGATCCCCAATACGAAACTCTAAGTCATGTCGATGCTTATCAGCATAACTCTTCTGTCGAGTCCTAGCCTCTTTTAGCTTCTCTATAGTAACGCATGGAATACATACGGACAGAAAACAGATCGGGTGATAAAATCAAACGGTAGAAAGCTCTACAATGAGTCCTAAGATTCTTAACAGATGAACAAAGGTCAACAAATACATGTCAAGAATTCAAACGTAACCAGATGTCTAACGATGAAGGCAGAGTATTCGCACAGGTATAATGACCCTAAGGTCTCACTAATCACGGATAATCTTCATTAAATGTCAGAAATCTAAAGCTCTTCAGGCACTCCTCGAAATATCCTATGATCACAATAAAGGTACGTTATATGACGTAAGTATTATCACGTTAGCTACGCGTCATAATACTAGCATCATATAAATATACCTTCATGATGGTCATACTTTATCTCAAGTTGTGAATAAGCAACCTATCATCAACCTCCTAGTTCTTCTTCACTCTCATAGGCTAACAAAATCAATCGTCATCAACGGAACAAAATAAGGAAACGGAACTTATCATAGAAGCAACGGGAATCTAGTATGTCTATTAGAAATGGAGTACGTCGTCAATTGCATCAATTCTTCCAAGATTCACTAAAATTCTCATAACAAATAAATCAACCAACATACACAGGGTTACCACAGAACGAAATTACCAATTGAGAACTTAAAACATTCAAAGGATTTACTCAATAAAACCACCAGTGTATCATGAAAATGAAAAGGAAAAATAAATGTCAAGACATCTGAATCAAATGAAAATGAAATTAAGGAAACTAGTTGCGAGCACGGTCTCCTGTCTGATTCGGCCTGTTGTCCCTGGCATTTCTGTTGTTGTCGGTTGCACGGTTTTTGGGACAGTCTCTGATCTTGTGTTCTGTGGACCCACATGAAAAGCAACCACCTAAAGCTCTATAACATGGACCCTCATGAGCTTTTCCGCAGGTAGTACAAATAGGAGCAGAAGACGGAGGATCTGTAGGCTTCTTCTGACTAGTAGACCCTGAAGAACGGCTCGGCTGATTACCACGCACCGACTGATCTCTCCACGACCTATGGTTGTTGTTGTGTTGTCTGTCATTCCCAGGCCTAACTGCAAGTCTCTGGTCTTGAACCCTCGGCTCATGTCGCCTCTGATCGTGACCCCTATCCGTCTGACCTCTGTGCTCATAACCCCTGTCAGTCTGGCTTCTCTGCTCGTGACTCCTGTGACTGTTACCCTGACTCCTCGACTGAATGCGATCACCATCTCGGTTCCTCTTGTTTTAACCACCACCCTCATGAAGAATCTCGATATTACGGGCGGCATCGGCAAATAATGACACATCTGCAAAGTCAGTGTTGACGACGCGATCAAGTACCCACTTCTTTAGACCCCACTTGAAATGCCTCGCTTGTCGGCGAGCATCTCCAGCAACTGGCCCCATAGAACAAACCAACCGCATAAACCACTGCATATACTCTCCAGAGGACTCACTCTCAAGCTGATAAATCGAGCTGTACTCACGCTCGAATCTCTGCTGCTCAGATAAAGGGAAATACTGTTGATAAAAGATATCGCGGAAGTTACTCCAAGTATAAGTAGCAACAAAGGCCTCTCCTCCTTTGGCCTGCTTGTAAGCCTTCCACCAATTGAGGGCATCCCCATCAAGTTTGAAAGTAGCCAATCTGGTTTTGAAAATATCAGCATAATTTAAGATCTCGAACAACTTTTCCATATGGGTTATCCAATCCTCTGCCTCCGTAGGAGTGGAAGCAGAGCTAAAGGATAGTGGCTTGAGCTTACCAAACCGCTCGAGCCAAACATGAATGTCTGTAGGAGGATTACCACCACCTCCACCAGACGAACCAGCACCATTGCGGATGTCGTTGGTGATCCGCGTAGTCAACTCAGTAGTCAAATTAGGAAGAATGGTATTGATGGCATTGGCAATCATTTCCTCGAAGTTTGGGGCACCATCATCATCCCCATTGGGTTGACCGTTGTTACGACGTATGTTCACCATCTGAATGATTATCACAACGATTAGCAAAGGCAGAAATAAAATGGAGTACGAAAGGAAAAGACGCAGAAGGAATCCTAATGTCTACCCAATCCTCACAGGTCATAGCCTAAGCTCTACAGGTCAAACCTAGGCTCTGATACCATAATTTAACACCCCAACCCGACAAGGGTAGAAGTATCACATTATTGTGGCATATCAGAACATACATAATAAAAACGCAAGCGGAAGTCTAATCATAAACACCAAAATGTAAGTCAACATGACTTAAAAGAAATACATAGTTCCATGATCCAAAATGAAGGAAACAAAATCCAAGTCTAAATAATGAAAACATAGTCCAAAGCTAGGAAGTCTAAGGTAGGTAAGTCCACACACAGCTCCTACTCTCAGCCCAAAGATAGCTCAGCTCCCAGCTTAATAACCTGCCGCAGAAGAAAAGAAACGCGGCTGAGCTTAAAAAGCCCAGTGAACAAATATATATAACAAAGTACTGAAACTGAAAATGAGAAATACAGAATATAGTGCATTGTGGAATAACAGAAGGTATAATATAGGTGTATCAAAGGTGTAAGGGTTGTCATAAATCTACCTCGAGCCCAGAAACATATCATATCATAAACATCATAATTATGGTCTTCATAAATAACATAAGTAACATAATGGAGTAGCTAGCTCCCAGAAATGTGAAGGGCATGTATTGCACACAGTACCAATCACTAGAAATATAACATATAACATAACAGATCAGATCTAGGATACATCTATACGCCCCTGCAGAAATCATAGTGGCCAAACATATATTCTTGAGCTCATAAACATATAACAGAAAAGGGACGGGGTGGAACATCACTCGACCACCCTAGAGTCATGTCATTGGTGCATCAATGACATGGTCATGGAACCCCAATGACTAGTGATAGCTTGGGTATCAAACTGAAGGGTCCAACAGAATGTCACAGTAATGACACAGAATCTAAGGTCATCAGAAATATCATAATCATAGGTTCATATCAAAAGGTGCATAGCAAAGGCTTATATCAAAGGCTTATATCATAGTGTCATAAACAGAAAGGCGCATAGCAAAGGTATCAAAATCAAAAGCTAAGCAATCAAAAGATGTGAAAGGATCATGAGAAACCTTATAAGAAAGGTCAGAATATCTGTACCTTATGCAAAAGACAATGAATGAAATAACCAAGAAGCACACGGAACAGAAGCTACTCCCTCTTCACGGAACCTATATGAATTAATAATCACGTATTACTTATAAGCTCATTTTACAAGTTTACTCCTTATTGTTATTCAGGTTCCCCATTTAAGGTTTCTTTCTATTTTTAGAAACTTTCCATTTTTAGTAACTTGCCATTTTAGTAAGTTTCCATATTTAGTAACCTTACAGATTAAGTAACTTTCCATAATTAGTAACTTTCCATGTTTAGTAACTTTCCATATTTAGTAAGTTTCCCGAATTAGTAACTTTCCATATTAAGTACGTTTTAACACGACTTCCCAATTTAGTTAAATTAGGGTTAGGGTTCGGGATTATCAATTAGGTTAATCGCACCCACACACAAGTCAACACGACATTAAAAAGACACACCCGACATAAGAACATGTATTAGGGCACCAAACATCAAAGTGACACATTTAATACTTATGTAACACATGCATACACATTAACTGGTTTTATAATAAAATTAAGCCCATTAAACGAATTTTAAAAACGTATCAGAAACCCAAACTAAAAATCAAAAAAATTCTCACAGGAGCCCATATGTTTTAAGAGTATACTTGAATTTTTACAGATTTTATTATTAAGTGGATACCCCATTTCAAAATTTGTTTATGCTAACATGTCCAGATTCGGATCTGCAGATACACTTCAAAAGTATATAATTAACAACCTAACCAAACGACTCCAGAAAATTCTACAAAAATTCCAGGAAGTAGTAAACATATGAAATATGATTCCTGTAAATTGGTAGCCTCTAATTTGGTACGGTTTGAAAACGAAAAATCATAAACCACGACTGAAATAAAATTCTGCCAACACAGTTTTGACATATCATCACAATAAATTCAAAAATACGACCAAATCAAACTCAAATCCTTCCAAACCAATTGGAATACTTTAATAAGACCCTAAACTGAGTTTTAGAGCAAAATCCAGAATTAAACATTTACAAAACTCGTTGTATGATGCACACATATTCGACTAACAATTCTGTCCCGATCAAAACAACAACATAAACCCTAATTCGACTCACAATTAATTTCTAGGGTTTCAAGCTTTTATTACCATTAATTGTACCTTCATTTTAGGGTTTAATACTGATTAGAAGACCATGTTAACAAGTCGTGAACATTACAAAAGAATAGGGCCGATTTAATAGAAAACGATTTAGGGTTCTTTCGGTTTTACCCTGGTTAATATATATATATATATATATATATATATATATATATATATATATATATATATATATATATATATATATATATATATATATATATATATATATATATATATATATATATAATCGTGTGATGTGTTATTAGTTGATTGTAGAACCGATTGTAACATGTTTAAAGATGATAATGAGACGAGAATGAGGAGTTCTTGTGTACCTAGTCGTGGCAGCAACAAAACGGAACCAAGGCCAAGAAAAACTTCAAATCGATTACCACAAAAACCCTTGCAATAATCCGCACCAAAACCTTCTTCAAAACCTTCTTTTTGCCTCGTCAATTATGGACCAGAAATTTCCAATACTCTTCTCTTGTTCTTGTCTCCAATCGGTTGTATGTGTGTGAGAGAATAGGGAGAAAACCATATAAGGAGAATGGGAGAAGAAAAACGTATAATATTGTGAGAAGAAAAAGGGAAAGGAGCGTGGCGTAATAAAGAGAAAATATACTTGCTGATTTTTAGTGATCTCTTGAATAAGTTTCATAGTTATCTCTTCATGGAATGAATGTAGACCAACTTTTAGTATAGAAGCATGTGTGTGTCGTTTTTTATATTTAAGTAGTGTAGGTAATGCTTATTTTAATGTATAATGTAAGATTGTATTAGCATATAAATGATTTAAGGAATTAGTAACTTAGGTTATAGATTTATATTGTTCTTGTATCATTATGTGAGTTCTTATAGATTCAAAATTAGAGGGGTAAAATAGGAATATCAAATGGATGGAAATTTTAGGGTTTTACAACTGGGAAAGTGGTGGTGTATATTTACTGTTTGCTGACTTCCGACGAGAGGGTTTTGATGGTGACTTTGTTACAGTTTAATCCAACATTCAACAATGGTGACTTTCTTACAGCCACATTTGTAGTTCCCCACTAGTTCAATAGAAAAAAAAATAATTAAAAAAAAAATAACAAAAGAACTAAATATGGTAGGCTAGTAACAGCCATGTTTGTACTCAAGATAGAATAGGGAACTCAAGAGCAAAAGGGAGAAAAAAAATATGAATATCATGGTTTGAAACTAAAGATGATGATGATAAATCAGTTGGTGAAAGTAAAAAGTCAAAAGAAATAAAAGAACTTACGAGTAATTAGATGAAATTGAAAAAAGCGTGTGTTATACAAAAAGAAAAAACAAATTACATAATGGAACAAAAAAAGAAACAAAAGGACAAATGATAGTACATTGGAAAAGATGAAATGACAAGTGGTAGTGCATTGAAAACAGTAAACAAAAAATGACAAGGAAAAAAACAGTGTAAAGACACCTACCCTTATGTGCATCCTCATGTGCCTGGCATGTGACTGAGATAACGAGCAAAACTAAAGATCTTTAAAAAATTGGACCAACAGCGTAATGTTTTCTCGATCGTGGATAAAAAAGGCAACGATTAGCGTTTTTGGATGTCGTATGAAATCCAGCATAAGTTTAGGGACCAACGGTGTAATTTACTCTATAGTAAATGAATTGCTAGCCCAACTCTCCCCGCAATTCCTTACCCGCTCAGTGAATTCGTTTCACAACACTCCGAATGTATAATATGTGTTAGTTGTATGTGTTTACTTGGGTTTTCCGTAGCTTTCCCGTGACATCATTATTCCGCATATAGAAATACCCTCGCAATCTCTTACTCGTCAAACACTCCCCCCAAAAGTATATGATTTTGACGAATCAAGATTGTATTGATTGAAATAAAGGTTAAAGTTCTAAAAAATTTGAATCAAAATAAAATAAACCTACTAAAAATGTAAAAACTAAAAACTCGTAAAAATATATCAAAATGGATGTTGAATTAAAGAGCACAAAATTTTAGAAAATATGATGAAATTAGATCATAAACAAAATAATAGATAAAGAGATATTTCAATTTGAAAATAAAGATGATTTTTTAGTTGAGAAGTAACACATGTCACTTCATAATTGGAGCTCTTTATCTTAATTTTTTGTGAAGCCCACAACTTAAATGGTTTATATAATAAATTAATAAGTATAGATATACATAAAATCAATAAGAAGTAAAAAAAGAAAAAGAATGTCAAAATATTTGTTAATAGTTTGTTAGTAGTTTGTCTATTTGGATGCTTCAAACTATATAACATGATGACGGAAACTTAAAAAATAGTCGCACATAACAGGTTGTTCTTTATATTATCAATTTCTTTTGTAAACATATCTCGGTTTCTCTACATTATTTAATGTAATATAATTTTGTTGGAATTTAGAAGGGCTAGTTAAACACATTATTGAAATCATGGACAATGGGCTAGTGGTTTATCAGTATTAAAGGGCTCATTGGAGGGACTGAGCACCCCCTAGCTCCCCCCTCCCTCCGTCCCTGCTTGTATCCAGCTTCATGCTACTTTTTCAATAAAAATTGTCGATATTACAGAAAGGACAAATGTATTATAAAGGTATCATACTTGCCATCATTTCTTTTTTTGGTATCGAACAAATTTTTTTCTTTATACGTGTACTTATCTTTCAAATTCGGCCTTCTTGAGGTACTTTTTGACATTTTTGCCCTTCTAATTATTAAAACTTCTATTAGCTGAAAGGGACAAAAATGTCAAAAAAAACCCCAAGAAGGCCGAATTTGAAAGATTAGTACCCGTATAAGGTAAACATTTTGTTCGATACCCAGAAAAAGAAATGCTGGCAAGTATGATACCTTTATAAAACATTATCCCTTATAAAAACTACATGAAAGTGCCATCCTTCTAGCATTCGTTAATGCAAAATCTTCGCTCAAAGTTTGATATAGTCAATATACTCCAGAATAATTTTTAAGTTAATATAATTGCTAATCCTCGAAGTGTTTCTGCGATGTTGTTAAACATAAGTTAGGTTGTAGTAACTTCAATTTAGAAACCAATTATTTGTCACACAAACAATAGTCAGTAAGACCAGCCGTCGAAAAAGTTATTGAACCTTAAGTCCAATTTCAATTTAAAATACTACTTTTTTTTTTTTTTTTTTTTTTTTTTTTTTTTTTTTTTTTTTTTTTTTTTAGTGTCGGGAAATATTTACCCACTTAAAGGGCAGCAAGTCACCACCAGTTTCTTTCATGTACCTACTCCTACATTTTGTAAATTACGAAACCTTCTCAAGACATTGTAACCAATTACAATGGCCTCTCCTACTTATCAGACATTGGGATTATGCAATGATCTCTTTTATTTCTTAGACATCGTAAGTTACGCAATGGTCTAATTTACTTCTCAAACGTTGTAATGATACAATGGTACTTCTCGTTTATTTTCCAAAACATTGTGGGTTGCACGATTCTTACCTTATCTACGTTAAATATATATTCACCAACTATTTTGAGTACTATGCCAATTTTCCTTGATCGCCTTACTCTCATCTCTAGAGATGAGTGTAAATACTCCTTCCGTACTCCCATAACACCTACGTACTAAATAGCCTGGTAACTCATCGGTTAAGTATGAATGTGAAGTTAGAAATTCTTGAGTAGAATGATTTACAATGTCTTTATTTGAATGGATTGAGACGCCTCTTTATTTAAACAGAGAAATTATGAATCACCGGACCATAAGTTTATATTTCTTTATTTACATTGTTTGGGACGCCTCTCTATGTAAATAATGAATTATAAATAAGTGGGCTTACTTGTATCCGATATGACATGAGTATGAATTCGAACTTGAGAATCTCCAATATTCTATTTCCCAGCAAAAATCTTAAGACCTCATTTGAACTACCTTAGTTCATTCGTAAGTATCACTTTTGTAATTACAAATTCTTGCAATCATGAGTTAACAGACTTATTACACTCTTGACTTGGTCCAATCTCGAACTAACAAAATGATTCATCATCTACAAAAGCTGAAGTTCGACAACTTTCTATACATTCATCAAGTTCTCATCCAAAATCTTCATTGTTAAAAACAGTTTTCGACGTCAATAATTTTATTTTCACAAGACATGTAATTAGGAACCATGTTATTTTCAAGACTAATTATCAAAAACATGATAAACCCTATAAAATAACAATCTTCATTCAAAATGAATTTTTCCTAAGTCTATTTAACCTTCGGAATAGTATTTTTCACATGTAAGACAATAAATTCTAACTTATAAAATTTCACAAGTGAAACCAGAACCAAACCTGCTCAACTAGTTACACGATTAACCTAAATCAAATCAGGAGGAAATATTTATCTCATGAAACACTCGTTACTTTTCTAAGAAGAAATTCAGGATAACAACAAACTACACATTTCTCACAACGACAAGTGAAAATACCACACTACTTATCTCGTAAACCAATTGACAACAAGAAACCGCATTTTTCAACATCTAACACAGACTGAACTTCGGGACGAAGTTCAAATTGAGGGGTGGATACTGTAACAACCCGTAAATTTTCACACGGCAAAATGACTATTTTACCCTTTAATTTTTTTAAAAGTTGACTTTGACTTTTACTTCTTGACTACTTGACTTCTTAACGTAAAAGAAAATACTGTAATCGGTAGTTAACCGGTAACATCCCAAGTTAAATAACCCGCTCTGATTCGAACTACTACTCTTTGAACGTTTACGTTCACCTTTGTCTAATTAACAAGAAGTTATATCTCGTTTCCTACGTACCGACACCACAATAAAAATGGTTTACATTCGATAATCATTATTCGGAATCAATAGTCTCGTTTTTATATTATCTTTATAAAAATGTCTCAAAAAATATACTTTTCGTATTTACCCAACCAAAGTACCGCGTTTACACTTTAGCTCAGCGAGACACGGGATACACGATATAATAATAATACAAACCCACTCTCCCTTCTTATCCTATTTACCTGCAATAGATAAGATAATGTATCTTATCATATATCTTATCTTCTTCTATATTCCCCTCAATCTCCCTTTCTCTTTATACAGCCTCTCTCACTTCTCCCTCATAATCCATATCTGTATTTCATTTCTCCCTCTCCTGCATTGATCGACAACACCACCATCACCATCGAGCACAGCCATCTCCACCTCGCCATCTCCCTTCTCCTCTCGTTAAACTGTAAGTCGACACATACAATCGACCTTGTTAATTCCTTGTTATTCTAAAATCTATTTATTTAGTTTTCGTGGATATTAAAACCGGATTAAAACATTTTGATATTGAATTCGTGTGGTATAAGTTAGTTAAGAAGCGTTTGTTTGATTCATTATGTTATCGGGTCAAACCCATATAGGGTGCGTTTATTTCTCATGTCCAGTCAATGAAATACACCCAAGAGGGTGTGTTTGAAGTGATTATTATCAAGCACTCGTATAGTGTTCATCTCCTCTTCTTTTGATTGTTGAAGCCTCAAATGGAAATGGGAAAACCCATTTGGGTTTAGACCGAACCCATAAGGTCTCGGTTTGGTTCGCTCGTATTTATTTGATTATGCTTATTTTTACAGTTTATTGTTATAAGCTATAGCTTATTTGGCAGTTAAGCTTATTTTGGTTTATGGTTTATTTATTTGGTATTGAGTTCGATTTGACGATAAACCCAAGGGGGTTGTGTTTGTTGTGTACCGAGAACCAAAAACATCCCCGAAGGGTGTTTGTTTGATCCTGGTTTTCGAATGGAAGTCCACCCAAGAGGGTGCTTGTTTTGCTTGCTGTTAATAGAAACACTCAAGGGAGTGATGCTTTGTTGATCCTAGCTCAACGCGAGACACCCACGAGAGTGCTCGCTTGTGCTCTCGGTTCACAGCAGTAACACCCAAGAGGGTGGTTTGTTGCTTACTTTCGGTCAAAGAGACAACTACCCAAAAAGGGTGTATTGTTTCTCGGCTAAGAAACCCCAAAGGGGTGTTTGTTTTCTGCGTATAACAGCCCCAAAGGGGGGGGGTGTTTAACTGCTAAAACGCAGCCCCAAAACAGCCCCAACCAAGGGCGTTTGGTGGCTGCCAAAATTTCTGCACTAAATAGGGGTGTTTGGTTGCTGAATTTCTGCATAAATAGGGGTGTTTGGTTGCTGAATTTCTGCATAAATAAGGTGCGTCTTGATTGTTTAATTACTGTACATCAGGGGTGCATCGGATTTACTTATTAAACTTGTGAGGCTTTTGAGATTTCGGCTTATTTGACCACATTATATTCGGCTTATAAGTTTAGCTTATGTATTCGGTTAATAAATGTTTATTCATTATTTATTTTAAAACTTGAATCATTAACGGGCTAAACACTTATCGGACTAAGCATACATTGGACAAATTGACATGTATTTGAATGACGGACTAATTATATACATATACATATATGATATCAAACAAGGATTATTAATATTGGTTTTGGGATTTTGAGACTACTTAGTTGACATCTTTGGGCTTAAATAAACTTAGCCATCGACTTATCTTTTACCTATTTGCTTAATTGATTCTTACGTGGTTATTTTCCTTTAATACTTGTGCTACATGTTTTATGTTTTGGCGTGCGTTTTGTCTGAGTCTATGACTTCATAGCACCACACGAATGATATACTAAACTTTTTACAAACATTGATACAAATATTCCACGAAAACGAAAACGCTCTATCTTTTGAAACTCATATGTATCGATTACTTTCCGCGTGTCATATCTTGAGACAAGCTTATATTCATTAGGTTATGACGATTCCGTATTCTTTGTGCTATACTTCTTTCCACTATTCTGCCATACTTCTTGGCACCGTTTTGTTACTCACGTCACTACATTCCAAGGTGAGTGATAGCCCCACTTTTACTCGTTTAATAACTTTATAAACTCTTTGGGGGAGATACATGCTCGTTTTACTTACAAATTTTTACTCGTTTACCTTAAACATTGTACTCAGTTGATGACATACTCTATTCGTTTATTGAAACATAATTCTTGTTTTCACTTACACAAGTACTATAAACTGTTACGAATTACCATGAGTTAATATACCTACTTTTATACGTTTTTCTATCTCTTAGGGAGAAACATGTTACAAAACAGAACACAAGTATTTTCTGTATGCTATACCTGATTGATATTGCCTAAGTTACCATTACTATTGCCATTATTACAAGTCCCTCCCATCATGAGCCATTAACCACTGCGAGTGGGCGCGAATATAGTGAACAAATCTGTGAAGGCTGACTGCCTGTTTGAACTATTTTGAAGATGGCCTTAGTTGCTAGCTGGATAGGTCAAATACACTTTATTTGAATTTCAAAATAGGAAGACGGCAATCTCCTATAGAGGGTCATAACTCATGCCATTAATTTGGATTGTTCATGCCGTTTGAGCGGTACTGTTAAGGTTTGAGCGTCATGAGACTTAGGGCAATATATTGAATTACAAAAGTACCGTAGTCATGATACGGTACTACCATTACTACATTTTCACTTAAACTTGAAACTTATGTTCAACTGATTTGCCAACTACAATATTACTATTACAAAATAATTGTATTCCTATACAATTATAAACTTATGTTCAACTGATTTTCAAACTACAATATTACTATTACAAAATAATTGTATTCCTATATAATTATAAACTTATGTTTAACTGATTTGCATACGAATTACTTATGGATTTTACCCAAAGTAACCCACTACTTATTTCATAAATATTTGTATTTATTACAATTATCATTTCACAATTGAAATCAACTGTTTTACTTATAAACTCTATGAACTCACCAACCTTTGTGTTGAAACTTTTAGCATGTTTATCTCAGGTCCATAATGAACGAGGATGACACGGAGGAGCACGGATACATCAAAAGGGCTATAGATTTTACTATCATTCGAAACTTATTAAATAAACTATGAAACTATTGGGACCTCTTTTTGTAAACTCTGACATTCGAATGGTAAATATTTTAAAACGACTCAATTAGGGATCGCTTTCTATTATTATAACTGTTGTGCCATCGAGTAACACCCAGTTTGAATTCCGCTGTGTAGCACAAAATTGGGGGTGTTACAATGGCTTTACAAACCCAGAGTGACACTACACAACAAATATTTGATATTCTTTTCATTTCTTCTCTCTCCCTCATCATTCATCATCTTCTTCCTCTAAAACTGTGAGAAAAAGCTTCGGATCTACACTTTCACATTTTATTTCTATTACAGTGTAACTTTCATATAAAATTTGATGCCCTTAAAATTTTGGATTAATTTCATATATCACCCTACTTTCATGATTAATTTCATATATACCCAAAGTGCAAGTATTGAATACATAATGTACAATGGTTTTAATGCTTGTTTGGGTATATATTAAATTTCCAACTAAAATGAGGGGAGATATGAAATTGCTCCTAAAATTTTGATGCCTTGGGCTGTCGTCCAGCTCGCCCAGTACCAGGGCCGGCTCTAAGTGAAGTGGTGGGTTAGTGAC
The DNA here is from genome assembly GCA_021014915.2 of Artemisia tridentata subsp. tridentata. NCBI lineage: Eukaryota > Viridiplantae > Streptophyta > Magnoliopsida > Asterales > Asteraceae > Artemisia > Artemisia tridentata. Next base: position 205,698,721 of record CP139504.1, read on the forward strand.
TAATTAAGTTTCATTACCCTTAAACTGTAGCCAAAGAAATGACGGATTACTCACTTTGGGGTAATGTAATGTTGCATTTTTTTGAAATCAACCACCTTTTTTTAATACTTTTCTCACCCCTTAAAACCTTCAACCAAGCACCGCTTAAAGTTTTATTCGTCGAAGATTTATACATGTTTACTGATTGGATAATTTATCTTTATTTTACTTTGCTAACGCTCAAATACTTTTTATCCATATAATTTATTTATGCTACATAAACTATTTTCTGATTTAAATATTGAGCTAATTACTTAAAAAGTCATCTAACTTGATACTTTTTGTCTTTGTGTGTATTGAACATTTTTTTTTCTCATTGTGTGTACTGAACTTTCAAATTTCGATCATTGTGTGTATTTTGTGACTATCTAGCCATGTAAAATGACCATTTTGCCCTTCAAAATTTGAAAAAAGTAAAGGTAAAATGGTGATAAAATACACAAAATGATCGAAATTTGAAAGTTCAGTACACATAAGAAAAAGAAAAAAGTTCAGGGACACAATAACAAAAAGTGACAAGTTAGATAACTTTTTAAGTAATTAGCCCTTAAATATTTTACTGTTTCTTATGCTTAAAATTGATACTTTGATTCCTTAGTAAGCAAACATCCTCATGAACATGAATGTATTTTAATTTATGAGTACTATTTTTTTAATTACAAAACATGAAAGACATTTTAGAAAATCATCATAAGCCAAACCATCAGAACAAAGGAACATTTTACAAAATCAGCATAAAAAATTTAGCCATAAACATCCCAATGTTTTAACCGATGTTAATTATGCGAAAATTAAACTAACGAAAATCAAACCCAGAACCCCGTGTGTGCACGGAGATCTAAAATACACTTGTGAAATGCATAATGAAGTTCACAAAATACGCAATAAAGTTTAAGATCTAACACCATCCTTGTTTAATAATTTTACTAACGGAATGATTTATGCCTTCCTATCTCCGATGATCTTCTTATTTAAACCTTCAAGAACTTTCCAACCTCCCCTGGCTCTTGTAGGATTTTGGTGATGTAATTGTCTCACTAGTATCGCCCTTGAGTTCTGCAAACAACTTTTTTCTGAAATAACAATAGTTCATGCTATTTTGATGTAAATGGAACTTGAGTTGCTTATATAAGTCGTTGTGCAATTTGATTACCCACCTCCAATATGGAGTTGAAGCTTTCTACCAAATTTGGTAGCTGCAATCTTGCCACACCCCGAATGGCATCTCTAACAGATTTTTCCTATGAAAGAAGTTTTGCAAGTTCAATAGCTCTCACAAGTTTTCCACCTAATATAAACATGATGGAAAATTATTTTAGTTTGATGGTTTACTTATTGATAAAATAATACAGAGTAGTGCTAGAAAAATATCTTGCCTTTACAGCAGTGTTCAATGAGCTTCAAGATGCATTTATCTAAAGCTGCTTTGGTATCAAAGACCTTATCATTAAGTGACGTGGTATCCTGGCCCAATGCCTCTATTACTTCAATTCTTCTTTGGATCTGTAAAAAATCTAGGATATAGTAATTGATTCAAAATCAAGCATCATATTGTTTACAAGCAAAAGAGAAAAAAGCATAACAAAACATAAAACATAACACTCAATAAAGCTTGAAACCCTTTTTTTTACTTACAAAACATTTTCAATTACCTGGGAGAGATGCATATTTCTAATGATGAACTCACTTTCAAGATTTTGAGCTCCTAGGTCAGATGATGCAAGAGGGATTGAAAGATCTAATAGTGTCAAGGCTGGTTTAGGGATGGCCTGGATCAGGAAGAGCACAATATTATTTTCCAGAAACAAATTAGCATAGCAAACGATACGTGCCTGCGGGAATTTCTCAGGGGATTTGCATATAATGCAAAACAATTTGCTCGAGTCTAATCCAACTAGGGCTGTAAACGAGCCGAGCTGAGCCGAGCCAAGGTAGGCTTGAAAATCGAGCCGAGCCGGCTCGGCTCGTTTATTTATACGAGCCGAAAAGTTGAGCTCGGGCTCCGCTCGTCAAATACTCGAGCCAGCTTGTGGCTCGTCGAGCCCGCTCGTTTACATTGAATGGGATATACTTTAACATAAAAAAACAAAAAATAAGCTACACGATTTTAATCCATGTCAAAATATCAACTACTAATTCAATTATAATAAAAATTAGTTCTGCAGTTCTGCAATATGGCCATCAAAGTAATTAACAAAATAACAGAATTGAGTTTCTTTCATCTAGAAGTTAACAAAATAGCATTTCCAAAAACTTGAATTACTCTTTCATCTAGTTGTATATATTATATTATATATAACTAAAGTTTAGTTATATATATATATATATATATATATATATATATATATATATAATATAATATTATATACGAGCCAAACGAGCGAGCCAAACGAGCGAGCCAACGAGCGAGCTAACGAGCGAGCCACGAGCCAAGCCGACGTTGGCTCGGGCTCAGCTCGTTTACAAACCGAGCCGGCTCGACTCGACTCGTTTATAAACGAGCCGATTTCGAGCGAGCTTTTTTCGAGCTTTTTTCGAGCGAGTTTCGAGCAAGCCACGAGCCGCGAGCTTTTTGAATAGCCCTAAATCCAACCACCCAGCAGCTTTCGTTTTTCTTCTTTGACTTACTAGCACTGCATACATGGTTATACAGAGTGGCTTTTATATGGAAAAGCAATTGAGCATATGAGAAAATGCATATCTTATGTAGATTAAAGAATCGTGTACCAAAAGAGTGGCAACCAGCTGCCTCCAAACTGATTAATGAATACACGTAGAACACCCTGACCATATAAAATCAAGTTTGTTACAATTATTCACAACATAATATTTTAAAGGAATCAAGCCAATGACTGGATTGAGGCATACCATTGAGTCAAATGTACTTAGTTGACCTTCTTCACTAAAGCCAAACCATGTCAAATAGGAACCATGAGTCAGTAGCACCCGTCCTCTAAAATTTTGGGTTCCATTAGAAACATTAAAATGTCTGAGCTCTAGCATCTGCTCATCTGAAGAAAGGAGGGGGGAAGAATGTGTGACAACTGAAAGTTCATCCCCAAACCCTGATGCAGTCACTACTGGTCCATCGAGGGAAACAACATATGTCTGCCATGTTAATTAAAAATTATAAGGATTAACCGTGAAATCTCTACAACACAAATAATATGATCATTTAATCAAGCTTCAGAGTCAAAAGATAAAACCTGCAAACCACCTTCACTGAAAATGCGAAGGAAATTTAAGCTCGTAACAGCAGCAACCCAAGAGCTCCCGAGTGCTACGGCTCTTACTTCTTCATCTTCTTCAAGGTTTATGGACCACTATAATATTATATACATATATACACACACACACACACACACACATAAACTGAGATATTATAGATCATAGTTATCAAAATCATGAAATCATGAAAAGATATATCAGTGAGTAAATGATGGAAGAACAAACCTCGCTATTGTTGTCCGAGCATTTGAGTGGACGGTACATGAGGGTGCTGATGTTTTTCTTTCCATTGCAGGGACATGCAAATACACTTCCATTCTTATTCAATGACGCCATAGTGAAACCGAAGTGATCAGTTAGTGCAGAAACTTTCGGGTCTATGCCAGTGTCATGATATTCAACCTGCATCCGAGCCATAGTATATCAACAAATAAACATGCTAAAAGAAAGAAATAAAGTATTAACTCATAACACCATTTGTTTAAGTTCTACATGTTTATAGTACAAAATTCTGATTGAGGGAAAGTAAGATAGCATTCCTGAAAACCAAAATAAGGAGATGCATATATACAAGATATACCTCTATATGGGAATACCCGTTAAGCTCCATTGTTGTTATACTCCCAAACATATTATAACATAAAAAACGCCTTTTACCAGGCGGCTGCACAGGAGTAGATCCTGGCTGAAAAGCTTCTTGCCTGACCACAGGACCAGTTGGTGATGTCACTTCATCATGATTGACATGTCTGCGTAATTTCTTCTTGTTAGGTATTTCTGAGGCAAGAATACTATCTTCACCATGATTTCTCAAACTAGCCATGTGTTCCTCCTTGTCATAAAAAAGAAACGGACCATTACCTACGTTCCACGTTAAATCAGGAGCTCCATCTGTGGGGGACCTCTTGTCCAAGGGTACAACCATCTCCCAAACACCATAGCTTCCCATAACATCGATGAGTGCCAATGAATTTTCATGTGGCTTCCATGCCATGCCACATACAACTTCGTTGAACTTGCGACTTTTTGTGACTGTTTTATCATCAACATTCCAGATGAAAACTGTCATATCCATGCCCGAGGTAGCAATATACCTTCCGTTAGGTGACCAAGACAAGAAGTACACGGGCAACCGGAGAGGGTGGCTTAAGGTAAAGAGCTTTTCAGCTCCATCTCGTTTGTACATACTGACATCACATTTGTTAGTAGAAACAGCTAACATTTCTCCATCTGGACTCCATCCAACCGAATTCGATGTTACGTATGAATCAAAGTCATTTATACCTATACATTCTAGGGTGTTAACTGTATCAGCAGTGTCTAGATTCCAAATCATGACTGTTCCAACTGAACAGAAGCTAAGTACTCACCCTTTGGATCAAAAGCTAACCCTATGATAGGCCTTCACAACTGAACCATCTATAGTTCTAATAATTTTAATAACACAATCGTCACCCCCTACTCCCAACACACAACCCGATCTATAGAAAGACAAGGCACGGATACATCTTGTGAATACTGCAATGTTTTTCAAAAGTTCTCCTCCTGGTAAAAATAGATATTCCCGTGAGTTAAAGCAGTAGCTGGAAACTACAGAGAATTACACCACAAAAATATTCCATTTTGACCCAATGAAAAGTGAAAACTAATATTATAAGGAAACAGGATAGAGCAAATGGTCTGCTAGGATGCAAAATCTAAAGTTGTTTACATTAGATTACATAAAACATCATGACATAGAGGTCACAACAATTCAATGCATGTTAATTCATCAATTATTGGGTTGTTTTATCTCTAAAATTAAATGTTGGCGTATGTGTCCGGACGACACGTGCCGGACCGAAGAGTCTCCATAAGTCCGAAGGTCATTGCCGGAAGGCGGATGCTACTCTTGTCCAAAGGGCATGTGCCAAAGGTCCGTAAAGGTATACACTCTTTTTATGTAGGTACACCCCTTTTACCCAGCAGTCCATCACAAGAACCAAACTACGCCGCCTAACCGGGATTTCACGGGATTGTGTTCACCACGTGGCCTGGCACCTAGCATCTAGACTAGGTGTAGCTCGGCGTGTTCCTTTCCAAGACAGGACAAGTATCGAGGAGCCAACTTTGGTACCTACCTCTTTCTCTCTCTATATATTACTCTTTCTATCTCATTTATCTCATCTCATCTTACACACACAATACACCACAACACATTATAATAAATCCTCTACATACGAGGTGCTGACTTGACTGTCGGAGGGTGGTTCCCGGGGCTTCGGCCTCGGGACCCCTTCTAACGGGTTCTTTTATGTTTGTAGTATACTTCAAAGCTCGGGACAAGGACGAACGGCACGCGAGGGCCGTTAAAACCAACCCGACGGAAAAATGTTTCAACATTTGGCGCCATCCGTGGGACCCGTTATTCAATCTATCAATAGCTAAGAATGACGGGTCACATTCACAATCCACTTTCTCCAACCATCCGTTCTATATGGGCATTCGGTTTACGCGTCCGGTATAGACTTCCGGCATGTGTTTGGTTTAAACGCCTGGTATGGATGTCACGAACAGTATGAACCGAATAAGGGCTACTTGGTATGAGTTCCTCCGGTCAAGTCGTTCGGATATACTGGCTCGTTCGGAGATGTTGAGTCATTCGGGCATGCTGTCACGCTCGGATATACGTGTGACGGGTTTCATCCGTTGGTTGTGAAAGCTAAATGGTGACGGGTTTGTTGAGCAAGATTCAGACCCATGTGTCTTCAGACTGATTATATAGGTTAGTAATTTCTGGAACAAATTAGTATGCTCTCCCATGTCGCCATGTCGGTTGCATGCCGGTAAGTTTCTGACTCTCTTGCTTTACTTATTTGACGCCATGAAAAACGAAATCACTGCGAGCTGTAGATATCATCAAGTTGTTCATCTATCTTAGCATGCCATAATAAAAAACGTTGATATAATTTTGCATAACCGTTTTGCTAAATACATGGTATAAAAATGCTGATAAGGCGCATGTTTTATATGAATTTTCGGCTCCAAAATAACATCATGCATGACAATATACACTAGCTCAAAATCCTGCACAATTTTGAAGATGTAATTTACAACTCACTATGCTTAATGTACAAAATGCACTTCGGCATTCATTGAAAATTGTACAGTATGGAAATGGAATAGAGCTGTCAAACTTTTTGTAAAAGAAACATATGGACAAAAGTACTAATCGGCTAACGCATGTCTCATCACTACTATCTACAGAGAACATAGTTTTGTCTTTTGACACAGCCTATACTTGATTAGATGCATGCATAATACCTAGTAACCGCTATTGAATATGGGTTGTGTTAAAATAACGGGGTCTAGGACCCAAGGGACAAAATCTGCCAAACCCTCCCTAGTGGAGGGTACTTTTTTGCAGTTTTTTTTTATTTTATTTTCAACTTTTGTACTTTTTTTTTTTTTTTTTTTTTTTTTTTTTTTTGCAGTTTTTGTCTTATGTTGTTTTTTGTTTTTTGTGTCCAAGTTTTTTGTCAAGTCCAAGTACAGATTTTTTGTCCAAGTCCAAGTGCACTTTTTTTTTGTCTAAGTGCACACAAGCAGATTGCACACAAGCAGATTGCACAAAAGCAGTTTGCACAAAAGCAGTTTGCACACAAGCAAGGCTCAGATTAACACGTAATCGTCATCGCCTTATAGTATGAAAATAATTAACTCACAAATATATTAGGCTCGGATATGAAGGTTGCAAAGTGATAAAAATATCACTTTGCCATCCTTTCGGTTTTTAGAAAACCATTCGTCATCGCCTTTTTTAGAAAACCATTTGTCTAAGTGCACACAAGCATTTTTTTTGTCCAAGTGCAGATTGCACACAAGCAAATTGCACCCAAGTGCACAGATCAGATTGCACACAAGCAGATTGCAACCAAAGTTACACAAGTGAAACACAAGTGAAACAGATTGCCCAAGTGCACAGATTGCACCCAAGTTACAACAAGTGCACAGGTAACACAAGTGAAACACACATGTTTCACAACTCTAATCTCAGATTCCCCAAGTACAACAAAGGCAAAAGCAGATTCTCAAACTGCAGGAACTCACAAGAGCATAGTAAAGATTCACTGCAAGTGCTCACAAGAAAGTAAAGATTCACTGCAATTACTCACAAGAAAGGCTCCACAGAACCACAAGAAATGCTCCATTATAAACAAGGCTCACAAAGAAGCATATTGCACAAGTGAAAGCAACTCTCACCACAATCAATATCACAAACAATTATTTGCTCTCAATCAATATCACAACAATAACAAACACCACAAAGAAGCAGATTGCACAAGTGAAAGCAACTCTCACCACAATCAATATCACAAACAATTATTTGCTCTCAATCAATATCACAACAATAACAAACACCACAAAGAAGCAGATTGCACAAGTGAAAGCAACTCTCAATCAGTATCACAAGGGTGGGGTTATAAAGACGAGGGCTATTTGGTTAGATTAACGGGGGCTGCAGATTGCACACAAGTGAAACACAAGCCGCAAGTGAAACACAACAAAGATCTTAGGCTGCTGAAATGTCTAATTCACCATTTAACACACAAGAGGTAACATTAGGCTCAGATTATATATTGGTGCAACATAAGCAAGTTTATCATATTTGGCTGCAACTTCAAAGGTTGCAAAATAATTTTTTTTTTGCCTGTCCATTTGGTAATGCCACGCCAAAATCAAAACTTTTTTTTTAAATCATCATCGCCTTATCTCAGTTTTTTTTAAACAAACTGCTTTAATCAAACTGCTCATCAAGTTTCAAAAGCAAACTGCTTAAACCAAGTTTCAAATCTACTTAAAATAACAAACTGCTTATCAAGCATATAAGCAGTTTAATATAACCAAATAGCCCCCGTCAATATAACCCACCCTATAGGGGGTCAGAGCACAACATAATCACATATCACATACCTGTGGACTGTGGGGTAGGCCAGAGCAGGTATTCATACCACTCAAAGGTGGCAGATCAAGGTGTTAACCTACCCACAGCCACAGGTATTCATCACCACAGAACCACCAACATAATCACATATCACATTCAATTAGGGTTTCATAAAAATTGGGGGTTTTTAAAATTAATTAATCATTAAACCTTTCAATTAACATAGGTTAATTGACAGATTTCATGTTAATTTTATAAACCCCCAATTTTTTTTCGAACCCTAATTAGATCTAAAAAATAATATCTAAAAAAGTATTATGTTAACGTTTAACCACCATCACCACAGATAACCATCACCAATTTTTTAGATCTAATTAGGGTTTCGTAAAAATTAGGGTTTTTTTAAATAATCATTAAACCTTTCAATTAACATAGGTTAATTGACAGATTTCATGTTAATTTTAAAAACCCCCAATTTTTTTTCGAACCGTAATTCGATCTAAAAAATAATATCTAAAAAAGTATTCTGTTAACGTTTAACCACCATCACCACAGATAACCATCACCAATTTTTTAGATCTAATTAGGGTTTCGTAAAAATTAGGGTTTTTTTAAATAATCATTAAACCTTTCAATTAACATAGGTTAATTGACAGATTTCATGTAAATTTAAAAAACCCCCAAATATTTCAATTAACAAACGTTAATTGAAATATATCAATCAATTTTTGAAAAACGCCCAAATTTTTTATGAAACCCTACTTTTTCAAACCCAGAATCAGATAATCACGTAGCACTCACCATAAAATCCATCACATATCACATACCACATCACCACTCACCATAAAATCTGAGTGATTTTAGATCTAAAAACGTTTTTAGATCTAAAATAGAGAGAGAAAAAGAGAGAGCAGTGAGATAGATAGATAGAGAGAGAGAGAGAGAGAGAGAGAGAGAGAGAGATAGATTAGCGTGTGTGTGTGTGTGAGAGAGAGTGATAAAGAGAGAATCACGTGTGTGTGTGAGAAAAACGCGTTTTTACAAAAAAAGTATTTAAAAGTTGTATAAAAAATGTGTAATGTATAAATGTGTAATTTATAAAAGTTATATAAAAAATGTGTAAATGTATATAAAAGTTGTATAAAATGTAAAAATGTGTAAAAGTTGTATAAAATATGTAAAAGTTGTATCATTTGTAAAAAAAATTAGTTGTATAAAAATTAGTTGTAAAAAGTCGTATCATTTGTATAAAATATGTATTTTCAGGTTTTCGGTTCTCACGAGCAAATAACTGAGTGGGTGCAAAATATTGCTCGGGCGCTCGGTTTTGTAATTGTTAAAAATAGAACCAAATCAGAAGATGGTCAGATGAACGAAATCAATTATAGGTGTACAAAGGGTGGGAAGTATGAACCTCAAGGTAGTGGAAAACGGAAAACCAAAACAGTTAAAACCAATTGCCCATTCAGATTAGTTGCGAAATATCATCGAACACAAAATTATTGGATTTTGAGGGTGAAGAATGATACGCATAATCATGATATGCTAGAGTCGTTGCATGGTGTGGCATATGCAATGCGATTAAAGAATGATGAGTTGGGTTTGGTCAAAGAATTGACAGATTATAACGTACGACCACGTAATATACTTTCAACAATACAGGGTCGTAATCCGGATAACGTGTCTAGCGTTAGAACTGTATATAACGCACAAAATAAGTTCCGGAGAGCCAGAGTAGGTGATAGAACTCCAATTCAAGTTCTTTACTCGCATTTGAGGGATTCAGGGTATACATGGTACCCGAGGGTAAATGAGCATACCAACGAGCTTGAGGAGCTTTTTTTTGTGCACCCCACGTCGTATGCTCTATGGTGTACATTCCCTGAAATCATGCTGATGGACTCCACGTACAATACCACGGAGTTTAAATTGCCGTTGTTGGAAATTGTTGGAGTAACTTCAATAAATAAAACATTTTCAATGGCGTATAGCTTTTTAAGTAGTGAACAAGGGCATAATTTTATATGGGTATTGCAACGTGTGAAGCAAGTGATAGACGAAAGATTTTACCCACGCGTTATTGTCACTGACAGAGATTTAGCACTTCCGCGTAACCACCCACAATGGAGGTTTTTCAGACAGCCTGTTGTAGCCGAATGGTAAACTTTATATCAACATCGACTAATGGAGTAAATAATTATACAGACAAAACATTGTAAATGATTACTGATTTATGTTGTAAATAATTATACCGACAAAACATTGTAAATAATTATTGATTTATGTTGTAAATAATTATACAGACAAAACATTGTGAATGATTACTGATTTATGTTGTAAATAACTGTTTTTATTATATCGTAAATGATTGAAAATTTATTAAAATTAATAATAACATTATTGATTGATGTTGTAAATTATTATGCAAATTCTTTGTCCAGGTGGAACAAAGAAATCCTTTCTGGTGTCGATGTGATAGAGGATTTATTATAGAACGGGAATCCGGGAAAGAAGATAGCCAGGTACAAAAGACTATGGGTGTCGATACTTCATGTGGAAAGATGATTTTGAAAACACGTACTTTAATCAAGCCTCATCTTCAACGCAGTGCTCAAACTGCGTTGCTAAAGATAATGAGATCAAGCTGTTGAAGACAAGAATAAAGACGTTGGAGATGGAGTTAGAATTGGCAAGGAATCCTGAGGATCACGCTTGTCAGTCGGGTGCAAGGCTCCATGATCTTTTGAATGAAATGAATAATCTTCATATGTCGTAGATGATGTTGTTTTTAAATAATGTGTTAACGTTGTCGTTTAATTTAATAATAACAGTTGTTGTTATAGTTATTTAATGTGGCAATATTTAACGTGCTATTATACAAACAAAATAATTATACAAAACATTATACATATACAAAACATTATTAAACACAACTATACAAAACATTTAATTTAAACACAACACAAAAAAAAAAAAAAAAAAAAAAAAAAAAGCTAAACGACAAAATAGGGCAAAAGTCAAAAAAAAAAAAAAAAAAAAAAAAAAAACTCCTCCCTACCCACTATAGCCCCCGTTAATCTAACCAAATAGCCCCCGTCTTTATAACCCCACCCATTGAATATATGGGTCAAGTACAAAGTTGATAATGAATTAGTTCGAGAAAAACTCTTGCATTTAAATATAGACTTGGGGTGTATTATACAAAGGTTGTAATAAAAAAGCACAAAATATATGTGTCGTACCATGGAAATGGTTGGAATGTTTTAACAACTTTAGATGAAAATACGCACATTTTACATAAAGTAGTACCCATGAAAGCACAACATCAAATTACTTTATAAAATATGGCTTTTATCTAGATGAAAAATACATAATTTCATTCACATTTATTAAATTTGTCAAAGGATAAGACCATGTGTAGTGGTGTGTAAGAAAGGATTGGGCGTTTTGCGCCATGTGGCAGTGTGGGTCATATTGGGGCTTTGTAGAAAAAGTGGTGTAGTGGTAGTAGGGGCGTTTTGCGCCATATGGCACCATTTTATTTTATTTTATTTTTATTATTATTTTTTTAATCCCCAAGTTTTGATATTTTCGTTGATAAAAATTCCCCCCAAAATGAAAACATATTTTTATCACATTTTCTTTAAAAGGAAAATATAAAAACCTTTTTGTTACAACCATAATTCTTTCCATCCATCTACTCACAATCTCACAGCCGCCTCACTCAAATGGCCTCCCTCCTTCAACGTCATCTACAATCGTTCTTTCTCATCTCCATTGGCTACCTTCGAAATCACTCAGGCTTCATGATGTAGTCATCAAAGACTCTCTGTTTGGTACATCTTTGTCTTTTTTGCAGTTTGAAGATCCTGCTTTGCGGCTCGCTCATCGATCTCAAGCTGCCATCAAGATGTATGTGTGTGTGTGTGTATATATATATATATATATATAGGAAGTATGGGATTGAGTTTAATTATTTTGGTCATCACTCCACTTATCAATTCACAATCTTAAAACCCATTTGATTGGCTGGGCGCGGGCGTGGTAGAAGAAACGCCCGAACCATTTTTTTGATCCTCGGCGCCTATTGGTAATGGTTGAGGGGCGTGGTTGGGGCGTTATAGGGGCGTTTTTTTGGCTATAGCGCCCCACTATGGATGGTCTAAGGTTACTGTGGTTACACTTCTTGATTTATCACTTCCCATTGTACTGCATAGTAGAACTAGTGAATAACCATGCACATGTTTTTATGCAAAAGTATAGTACGGTGGCTAAATATTTTAGGGTGCGTTTGGTATGCTGCGAGGAATGACAATGGGTATGAGTTTGATAGTACTCAACTATGAAAGTTTCATTCCCCCCTCTCTAGCCACATATGGAGTATGGAATATATTGGACTTTCATAGTCATAGTTGTGGGCCCAGACACCCTAAACAAACACCAGCTATCACTTTCATAGTGATAGTTGATTCCCGGGAATGGATACCAAATGCACCCTTAATAAAGAGAAACTTAATAAAGAGAAAGTTGGTAGACATATCCTCTAAGTAATGGAAAAAGTCAATAGTCAAATTAGAAATGTCTTGTCTTTCTTTCATTGCAAAAGTTGATATGCACCTTTCTTGCCAAAGATTTTTAAGAAGACATGCCTTATCACGCTATGCGTATTGTTTTATGAATGTACACATTTTACAATATCTTAATATGTACAGCTTAGAAGGTACATTTTTTGAAGGATTAAAAATATTAAGGAGTAATACTCATAAAATGAAGTGGAGAGGAAAGTTACAAAGCTCAAAATTTATAATTTAGCATTGGTGTATGTATATTTAAGTGGGCTAAAACTCTTTGTAAATTGTATATATATCATAATGTAAAAGGTCTTATCGCAAACACATGAGTTATTTATACTCTCGAGGTCAAAAGTAAACCTACCATATCTTTTGTGTACTCTTTTCAAGATAATATTAGGCTTCTCACAGTGGATCGGATAATATCGATCATGGGGATCGATCGATCGATATTGAATATCGATCGCCCCATTGTGGAGATATTGGAAATCGATCGCCGGTCAAGAGGAAATCAAATATCGTTCGGATTTCCAACCGATTTTGTATCCGTTTGTGGCTTAAAAAAAAAAACTTTTTTTCCAAAATATTTACCACTTTTCATCCTATAAATACCCACATCAAACCCAATTTCAAACACACAATTTCAAACACAATTCAAACAAATTATCATCAATATTCATTCACCATGTCCATGTCATCCTAAGAGTATTTGTTTGGTTCTTCATCTTCCGACGACGACAAAGAAGTTTTTAGTGAGTTTGTTGAGTTGGCGGAGTTTGCTTGGAACGCTTGGAACACGTATCAAGCACATCAGCCAAAACCTAAAAGAAGGTACGTACCTAGAGATCATGTTGCTGCACACAATCGGTTAGTGAATGCATACTTCGGCGAAAACCCGCTGCACGATGAAAGAACATTCCGTCGACGTTTCCGAATGAGCCGAGAACTGTTCACACGAATTGTTCGAGAGGTAACCGATTATTCTACTTATTTTGAACAAACTAATGATTGTAGGGGCGTACCTGGTATTAGCCCATTGGTCAAGTGTACCGCGTCCATTCGTCAATTGGGATACGCGGCTGTTCCAGATTCTCTTGACGAGAATCTGGCAATAGCCGAATCAACATCCCGTCAATGCCTCCGTAAGTTTTGCAAAGTTATCATCGAGTTATATGGTCCTGAGTATTTGCGAAAGCCCACGTATTCTGATCTTGAAAGATTATATGCTCATCACGAGCATAAGCATGGGTTTCCTGGGATGATGGGAAGCATTGATTGTACAAGTTGGGAGTGGGAGAATTGCCCGAACAGTTTGAGAGGTCAATATGCTAGAGGTGATCATGGGCCACATCCATTCATTTTATTGGAGGCGGTCGCTTCCCAAGATTTATGGATTTGGCATGCGTTCTTTGGTGTTTCCGGTGCAAATAACGACGTAAACGTTTTACGTCGTTCACCTGTCTTCAATGATATCAGATCTGGGAGAGCAGCAGACATTGAATTCGAAGCAAACGATGTACAATACAAAAGGGGATATTATCTTACTGACGGGATATATCCACAATGGTCCGTTCTTATTAAGTCCATTTCAAATCCTCCCACGAATGATCATAAAAGGCTATTGTACAAGAGGAAGCACGAAGCAGCAAGGAAAGATGTGGAACGGGCTTTTGGTGTGTTGAAGAAGAAGTGGAAAATGCTTAAAGTTCCAGCTCGAGGGTTCTTTAAAAGTGATCTCAAAGATATTATGTATACATGTATCATATTACATAATATGATCATAAAAGACGACCAGCGGGCGATATGTCCTACATGGCACGAAGAGGAGGTCCACCAACCACACGATCCCTTAAATACATTTGAAGAATCTGTAGCAATTTCTCTGGAGCTCGATAATGCAGCAATTCATCAAAACTTAAAAGCTGATTTGGTCGAGCACATTTGGAGAAATCGTAGACATCATCGTCTCCCTCATGACAATGAAGACGAAGATGAGGACGATGAGGACGAAGACGATGAAGAATTTCTGTGATGTTTAGTCATATTTATATTTAATTTAGTATTGTAATGTTTTAATTCCGTATCGTTTTGTTTATGTAATGTTTACGTTTTATTAATAAAATTTGTGTTTGTGTTAAAAAATGTTTTTTTTTTAAAAGAAAAAAAAAAAAAAAAAAAAGATGATGCAATATGGGTTGCCACTGTGATGAGAGAGATGAATATGGGTTGAAGAGAGAGAAAGCTGAGATGGCAGCCGGAAAGATGATGCAATATGGGTTGCCACTGTGAGAAGCCTTAGTATAACCCTATGAAAAAATCATAGAACCACTCAAAGTATATGAATGACACAAAAAATCTCTAATTAAATATATGTATGACACAACACCTTCTAGATAAAGCAACATTACCCATGGCTAGCCTCACGTGATTTCCTTGTCAAGAACTAGCTTAATAGGGGTACATCGGTAACAAAATAAAGAAAAGAACGGGTAATAGGTATCGTGGGCTTTTACTCCAACCTTTGGTCACTATACTTGTCTATCTCTAGACGTCTTTGGAATAACATTAAACTGATGGACCATTATTTTCTACTTGTGACCTTCGGACCACTAACGGTCCGATTAATAAGCCTCGTCTATTGCTCGTGCAAGGGACAACTTCTATTATCCTTACATGTTATGTTTCGAGTGCTAACATTACGAACCACTTTTTACTAAAAAACAAGTTGTTCGACTTAATCTTATATTCTAGATCAAATATGTTTTTTGGTACCGCCAATCTTATGTAACTGAAAGGAATATATTACTGCTTTTTTTGCATGTCAAACGAACATACACACCTAAAAGTTTTGCTAAAAACGTGTTTTTTTTTTTTTTTTTTTTTTTTTTTTTTCACAAAAAAAGGGGGTCGCTATGAATGAATAACCAGACAATTTAATGTTATGTGAACATTAGTGTTACTTTCTTACTGCGAGAAAAGCATATTTTGTACTTCAAATTCAACGCCACTAGTAAACCATAGCTCCATTGAACTTGCGGCACTATAGCGGTATAAACACCCTCTTTAATCAGCTCCGTCTTTCGTGGATGATACATCCGGAAAGTTGGTTGAACAACCTTTCTCTAGTTGGCTCCATGTTCTATAAATAACGCATTTAGATTATGACAAAAGTCGAGCGACCTGTTCAAGCTTTAAGCTTGTGAGATATATGTGGGTTAACAATAAACGAAATATGGGCTAAAACTAAAAATAATTTTATTTGTTCAAGTTCAATATCTTTTAATATTTGGCGGAAAAAGACAATGAGTCGGTGACTTTTTTTGTCATCACTTACATGAAACACGAGATTGGGGCAACAATGCTAAAACCTTGTCAATCAATGATCAATCTCTCGTCTTTTGTACCAACGCATTGCTTATGGACCTTTGGGTGTAGGGACATCAATATAAAGAATAATGTTTCAATAATGTTTCAGGCCACTATTATTTACTATTACAAAATAAAAAATATTGGGACATAACTTTGAATTTACTCTAGCTGGCACCCGACCGTCAAGTATGAAACACCACATTTTTTATATTTAGCATCCATGGGTAGCGTTGTTATTAATTGTTGATTATCTGATACTTTGTTTTATTTAAGTTCAACGATACTAATGAGCTATACCACCGTTGAACTGGGGGGGAGTATAGTGGTATGATACCTCTGTTGTTTATGTCATAGTCGGTTGTGATCTGGTTTTATATTGATGTAGGTGATGTCATATTTGTCATATCTAACGGGAGAAAGCAAAAAGCTTTCAAGTTTTATTTTACAGGACTGGCAAGCATAAGGGATAACGGTATGAGGTTCCGCATGTATAACAATTACAAGACTGAACATAATACTCGTGTGACTCCCCCGGTTGGCCGGCCACCGCCGGGAATTTGTGTAGTCAATGTTCAAAGGAAGTGCTATTCACTTCAGAAGGCCCCTAGGTGCTATTCACTAGCGAAGGGTAAAATGCCCGGGTGCAAAGTCACTCCGGAAGACCTTAGTGCTATTCACTAGAAAGGTAAAATGCCCGAGTGCTAATTACTTCGGAAGGCCCAGGTGCTATTCACTGAACGGCAGTATGCCCGAGTGCCCATCCCCTCGGAAGGCCCAGGTGCTATTCACCGAACGGCAGTATGCCCGAGTGCCCATCCCCTCAGAAGGCCCAGGTGCTATTCACCAAACGGCAGTATGTCCGAGTGCCCATATCCTTGGAAGGCCCAGGTACTATTCACCAAACGGTTTGGCTCTGCACGTTATTGGGGTGAGCACCCTCTCTAATAAGCTCTGTGATGAGGAAGCCCTTGATGCTCCTATTATGAAAAAAGTCTAACAAAAACTAATCTAAAAAGTAAGCGTCTCAAACATATAAGCTTGTACTTCCGAAGCTATGTAAATAGCAAAGGTAATAAAAAACAAGTGTTTGGTATACGTTTATGATCAAAACTTAAATCAAACATATAAGCTTGTACCTCCGGAGCTATGTGAGTAACAACGGTTATAAAAAACAAGTGTTTGGTATACGTTTGTGATTAAAAAATAATTGATATATGACGGCACTTCACAAAAATAATGATTGTTGATGCAAATAATGTTCTAAAAACGTTATTTATATCTTTCGATTACTTCACGTTTTGAGGATGACAAAATGTGAACTCACGTTACGTTAAAATTAACGTTAACAAGTTTTTAATCGGAAGATCCCGTTTCTACGCAAATCACTCTTGAACAAAGTTACAACTTGAACTAGTGATCAAAGAAGTGAATTCATGTTTTGAAAATTCACATTTTAAATGGGACAAAACATTTTTTCAAAAATACACATGACAAATTATTTTTGAAATATTAAGAAATGTTTTAATGGAAAAATAAGTTTGAAAATCACAACAGCTATTTTTCCTCCCAAAATCAGCTCCAACCTTCCCCAAATAAGTTTTCACCAGAAAAGACAAAATTTGGAGCGTCCTAGTCTACCACGGCTCCACGGTACCGTTAAATTTAACGGAGCCGTGGGTCATTTAGTAGAGCCGTCCGTACCATTTTGAATTGTAACGTTCAGATTTTCTTTGCCTATAAATACCCACTTCTTTCACAGGTTTAGGCACCCTTCACACACAGAAAAATCCCCTAACTAAATCCTCTCACACCTTTCACTTCTAAGGGTCAATTAGATTAGTTTTTCTTTGTTTCAAGAGTGATCCAATCATCCTTCAAGTGATCCTCTTCATACCTCTTCACTAGCAAGAGAAGAACACAAGTATCCAAGTTGATACAAGGTGTTGTCATCCCTCTTCATTAGCAAGAGAAGAACTCAAGTAATCAAGAAGATACTAGAGTTATAGTTGATAGGTTTTTGTAACACTTGTTACAACCTTGTTGTATCTTAGCATACATCAAGTTTATTTTCTTTTTGTGAGTGAGAGTGAAGATCAAGTGTGATCTATAGAGATAGTGAACATCTCTTGAAGCCATTGGGCTTGTGTGATTGATCAAGAAGATCAAGGGTCATTAGGTTAGTGTTAGTTGAGTAGAGTGAAGTGAGTGTTGATCATTGTGATCGTGTTGAGATCTTGGTGATCTCTTGAAGCCATTGGGCTTGTGTGTTTGGTCACGTGGACCTTGGTAGATTGGTGCTAGCTAAGATTAACACTCGACATCTAGCTTAGTGTCGGAAATAGGATAAGCGACGTGTACGGTTTTCCCCCGCCTGAAGGGAGGTTGTTGATATAGTGTTTGAAACTCTCGAGTGTGGTACTCGGGGAGTGGAGTAGGGCGAAGAAGAGCTTCGTAGCCGAACCACTATAAATCCTCTGTCTCGGTTTGATCTTTCCAACTCTACTCTTTACTTTTATTTGTTATTTTTACGTAGCTTAGTTTGTAGTTCATATTGGTGTTGTTTGATTACACATAGAGTTTGAATCAAAGTTTCCAATAGCATACTTTTAAAACAAGATTTTTAAAAGAAGTTTTTAAACCAGTAAACTATTCAACCCCCCCTTCTAGTTTCCCACAATTGGTATCAGGAGCCACGTCAGTCAAGTTTTTAAAGTATATTGTATTTTAAAGCTTGAACCGATCAATGGATTCCGACAAATATCTAGAAGGGCAATCTATGCAAAGACCACCACTTTTCGAAACCGATTGTTTTATTTATTGGAAAACAAGATTCGAAACGTATGTGAAATCAAAAGACATTGATCTTTGGCATGTTATTACCGAGGGTGACTTTCAACCTATTCAAAAGAATCCGGAAACTAAAAAGGATGAAATAGTTTCTTATGATAAACAAAGTGATGAACTTAAAAGGAAATTAGCCAAAAATAATGAGGCTAAAATGATGATTTATAATGCTTTGCCTAAAAAGGAATTTGAAAGAATTTTATGTGTAATACGGCAAAAGACATTTGGAAAACTTTGTTAGTCACTCACCAAGGTAATAACCAAGTCAAAGAGAACAAGATAGATCTTCTTGTTCAACAATATGAACAATTCTCCATTTCGGAGGATGAGTCAATAGATAATGCTTTTGCTAGATTTAATACTATTATCACTAGTCTTAAAGCTCTTGATGAAGGTTATTCTAGTAAGAACTATGTTAGGAAGTTTCTTAGAGCTCTACATCCTAAATGGAGAGCAAAGGTCACCGCCATAGAAGAGTCAAAGGACTTGGCGGCATTGTCACTCGATGAACTTATAGGAAACTTGAAAGTTCACGAGATGATCATCAAGAAGGATTCCGACATTGTCAAAGGCAAAAGTGAGAGAGTTAGATCTCTAGCATTAAAAGCCAAGAAGGAGTCTAGTGATGAGAAATGTTCGAGTTCCGGTAGTGAAGATGAAGAGTACGCACTAGCCGTTAGGAACTTTAGAAAGTTCTTTAGGAGGAAAGGTAGATTTCCTAGACAATCTCGAGATGAGAAGAAGTCATCCCAAAGAAATCATGATGAAAGAAAAGGGACAAGTGATAGGAGATGCTTTAGATGCGGAGATCCTAATCACTTCATAGGAGAATGTCCTAAGCCACCAAAATCCAACAACCAAAGAGCCTTTGTAGGAGGTTCTTGGAGTGATAGCGGTGAAGAAGAAGAGAAGAAGCCTAACGATGAAACGTGCTTAATGGCTCAAGCTTTTAACGAGGTACAATCCGACTCTTCTTATTATAGTGATAATAATTCGTCAATAGATGATAATGAATTGCATGACGAATACAACAAACTATGCGTAGTTAGTACTAAGATTTTAGGTAGAAACACAAAGCTAAAATTAAAATTTAAAGAACTAGAACTATAAATCTTAGAACTAAATGATCAAGTCAAGAGACTTGAGAAAAACAAGGAAGTAGATTTAGGATGTGGGTCATGTATTAGTCTTCAAGTAGAAAACGAAAAACTTAAAGAAAATGCTTTAAGAATCATTAGGTTTGATGAAGGAACTAAAAAGCTTAATGATATACTTGAAAATATTAGATATAGTGAACATGACCGTTCGGGTTTAGGATTTGACCCAAATCAGGCTTCTACAAGTAGTACTAAACAAGTAAAATTTGTAATGCCTGAAAAGTCCATGTCTGAAGGTGACGGCACCATTAAAGATACAGACGGCACCACTAAATTTAGTGGTACCGTGGTACCGTGTGGTGCTGAGGACAAAACTGGGTCAATTTTGAAAAGTAACTTAAGTCCTAAACCAAGTCAAGTAGTTGTAAATAGAACTAGAGTGTCTACTCCAAGTAGAGAGGAAACCAAAGGCTTTAACAAACCATTGTCATCTCCCGAACATGGATTTGTAAAGCGTGACACTAGGTCAACTACTCCTCCACCTAGAAAGGTAAACTCTCCCAAACCTCGGTCTAGAACTCCTCTACCGAGAGGTAACTTTAGAAGACAAAATCATCCAAGTAACTTTCCCGTAACTTGGAATGATCGTCCATCACAAAGTTACTTACCATGGGAAATGTGTCCTCCATTCTCACATCCTAAACTAACGCAACAAATGCGTAGGATGTTTAACTCTAACAACTTTAGACCCATGAGATATTGGGGACCAGATGTTTGAACATCTGTTTTGCTAGGAAAAACATGAGTGTAAATAAACTTTGGAGTACAACAAAAAGGAGTATGATGCGTTATCATGCATATCCGGTGACGCAATAGTCAAGTAGTGTCTTTCATGCTTAACATTCAACAAAGGAACCCTAGTCTTCTAGTTTTAAGAGCAAACACCTCAGGCACAGGTACGCTTTCTTAAAATACCCTTTGTTAGTAGTAATGTTTGGCATGAAATAGTGTAGTTAGAATCTAACATGTTAGGCACTATAACACAGAAACTCTATTCACATCTCATCATGCCAAATTCAACTTGTCCAGAAATGTTCGATGATCGCTTGAAGATCATGCATGACAAGTTTGAATTAAGCATTGATGAGTGAATCAAGTTCCCTTCCTTGCACATATTTAATCTTGCCTAAATAAAGTATCCCTGTAAACTTATGTATACTATATGTATGAGATACATAGTTTAAGTAATAGTCTCTATTGACAATAACGCCCATATCCGCAAATGCGAAACTCACAAGAGACGAAGAAAGTGAGTGCGTGGATATAACTAAGTTAGGGGCATAATAGGTAAAGCAGTTTACCTAACGGCAAGTAGGTCCATTATCATGAATAGTGTTGGCTTTGTGCCCACTTGTAAGAAGTATCCCAAAACTTCTTACATCAAAGTGTTTAATGTATCATACCATACATTAAAAATACTATACACTTGAGATTATGATATCTTGAGGAGATTGATGTAGAAAATGTTTCTATACCAACTCTGATAATGTGAGAGTTATTGTGGGTTGAAACATAATGAGTAATGTTTGTACCTTCATAGGTTAATTAACAAACATCTTGGTTCCCCAAGAAACAAACTACTCTTATTGTCACCACGACCGAAACCGAGTTCGCAAGCGCCGGAAAGGCATGACAACAAACACTATAGATGAGACAACTCCCTGTGAAGAGTAGCAGTCAAGATGCCATTAGACTTGTCCGGGAACCCTATAGTTTGCTCATGAACGAAGCTCGTCGAAGTACGTCATCTCCCCGCGGAAAGACATCTCCTCCGTCATGATAACGTCGAATGAGAAATCTTTTCTTTGAAAAGTATTTCTTCTCACCTTAACCTTTACATTCTCGTCAAATGACCTCTTAATACTCCATTGGAATTATTAATGTCATTTCTCACGTCTCATCATATGACTTTTTAAGTCATTCCTCATATCCCGCTCATGACTATTTCAATATTTCTATGGAAATATTAAAGTCATCTCACACTTCCATCCTATTCTCGACTCATGACTTTTGAATATTTCATTAGAAATTTCAAGACATTCCCTAAGCCTTATCCCATGACTTCGTAATATTTCACTGGAAATATTAACGTCATTTCTCGCGTCTCGTCATATGACTTTTCAAGTCATTCTTCTCATCCCGCTCATGACTATTTGAATATTCATTCGGAAATATTAAAGTCATCCGTCACGACATACCTCATAACCTTTCATCCCTTCTATGACCTCTCGAAAGTTTTGCGGGAAACATTGAAGTCATTCTCTACAAATCGTTCATGACTTTTTAAGTCATATCCTTCACTCGTCACATGACTCATGAATATTTCACGGGAAATATCTAGTCATTCCTCGTGTCGCGTACTCCGACTAATTAAATATTTCATGGGAAATATCATAGTCATCCTCCTAAACACAACTCATAACTTCTATTTATTTCACGGGAAATACTAGAAGTAAATCCTCATCCAATGATGTCTTAGTCAATTTCCTCGGAAACACTAAGGTCATTTCCGGTCATCCCATTTAATCATCTTTCGTCAAAAAGTTTATTAGGTATAAACTTTTTCCTCGTGTCAAAAAGTCTTACTAAATAAGTAAGATTAATCAGCTAAAAGTCAAAACAGAAGAAAAACTGGACAATCAGATATACGGCTCCACTAAAGAGCCACGGCTCCACTAATGTTTAGTGGAACCGTGGAGCCGTGCATCTGAAAAACGCGCCCAGTCACTCTTTTCTTCTGCATAAACTTTCCAAACACACAAAACCTCTTCCACCTGCTGTCATAATCGAACCATAACACCATAATTCAACTAAACTCTTGCAAATCAAGATTGAGGCATTGGAATTAACAAATCCTAACCACAACATCATCAATTGTAAGTAATTCACTCTTATTTTCTTTTAATTTGAGTCTAGGGTTTGTTCTTGAGTATAAATCCGAATTGGGGATTTTCAAAATTAGTTAAACCTTTGTGAAATTAAGACTAGGATTAGACAATGTAGTATTCACATGATTCCCTAAACCTAGGATTTCCAAAAACCCACTTATGTTGCAAAACCTAATCCGAAATTAATCACTAAATTCGGATTATGATTGTTTATTTGTAATGGAATCATGTTTAGGATGATTAAAATTGAATTAGGAACGTTCTGCATTAAAGCTTTTCAATCTTAAAGCTTGATTAGCACCATGTTGAGGCATTTGCCAAACACCCCAATTCGATCATATTTTTTTTTAAAAAACTTCACAAGTCTAGGATCATGAAATCTTTTTCATACATTGTTGATGCAAATTAAAAACGTTTTTGCATGCATACATGAACTCTCAAATATGGCTCGAAGTACATAATTGATATGTATTGTTCGACATATTTGATTGAGCGAAAGTGAAGTTAGGAGCGTTTGGGTAATCTCATTAGGATAATTTTAGAGTCGAGATTGCCGCACCTCCACATTGTTTGCATTTAGGCACACACACTAGAAGTCTAATCATTAAAATGCAACGAACTAACATATACAAAAATATTTTTTTTGTAGACGAACAATGCCTCGAAATGATTATCAAGATACCAAACCCTACATTCTTAGCACTCTTGAAAATCTAAACATTCCCGATGAGCAAAGAGCTTATCTCGCTAAAGTCCAAAATCGATACATACACGAAGGACGTGTAGTCGATGCTCTCTATGTCATGACAGACAACATTAATGCCTGTTTCCCTTCTATCGAGTTCGATTGTTTATACAAAATAAACGATCAAGTCTGTCCCCGTTTCATTCTCGAGTTCTATAGTCGTGTCCGTACATACACCGATCTTGACGGAAACGTCTTCCTTGATTTTTGGATTCGACACCAAAATATCATATTGTCTGTCACCGAGATTGGTCACATTCTCGGTATTCCCTCTTATGGTCAGTGTGCATTCACTAAAGACCATTCTCTAGAGTCTCTTTACTACAATCTTGAGAACGAAGGTGCCTATTGTACCGAAGTTCCCAACATTGAAGTAATTAAACAAGTAATTCAAATCCCTCGAGTCACCAACACGTATCAAAAACGTGATGGTTCCATCGTATACCTCGACCCAAACAAAATCTACCTTAAAGAGCTCCGTCCCGATATTAGAAATTGGGAACTTCTTCTGCGTGAGAACGCGTTAAGCCTAGCAGGCAACCGTGATCACGTTCCGGCAAGTCTTGCCCACATGCTCAACTGTCTTAGTATCGAGGAACCTTACAACCTCGCATACTACATGGTCAAACGGATGGCCAGTATTCATCGTCGTTCCGATGAGCTCATGCCATACGGCATGTTGCTTACTCGTTTATTCAGGTGGGTTATGAAAACCTACCCATCTCTAAATGATGTCGACTATGTCCTAGTCAATCCGGTTATGAAACCTCTTGGTGGACCACAGCGTCGCACAAAGCAACGTAAGGACAAAGGGTCCAAACGTGTTCGTAAATCCACTTTCGATATTCCCCATTCATCCTCCTCTTTCAGTCACGAATCATCATCTGAACCCATGGATGAGGATGATGATGAGGTGAACGAAGAAGGAACGTCTAGTTCTCAAATCCCTTCTCCCGACACCTACTTTCGTAACCTTGATACCTCATCATTTCGACGTACAACCGACGTCGAAAACGGGATGGTCAACCTATCCTACATGATGAGAAGGCAAACTACAATGTACAATAGACAAGTGGAGATGCATGAGCAAACTGTCGGGGGTTTCAAGTCTATTGGGAAGGCGCTAAAAGGGATCGGGAGTAAGCTGAAGAAGTTGGGGAAGAAATGAAATTAGTTAGGATTAGCTTAATTAGTACTAGTAACCTAAGTATTATTAAGCTATCATAAACAAAGGCATGACATTAACTTGGTTGATGTGTTTCCTTTTAACACTTGAACATGATTAATTTTCTTGTTAATTAATCCTCATGTTGCTTTATCTTGCATGTTAGTTTATTTTATTACATGCACTAGATGTTAAAAATGCTTGAATTCATGCATGCTTAATAGTTGCCTAAATACATAGATGATCACATGATCATGTTAGTTGCTAGTTGAAACTAGCTTTAGGAATTCTATGTGTTTAGTAATTTGAGGCTTTGAGATTTGCAGCCAATGGATTCCCCAGAAATTTCCCCATTTAGGCTGCCTAAAACCTGCAGACCTGGAAAGAAGGTCAAAAGAGCCCACGGCTCCATTAAATAGGCCACGGCTCCACTAAATTTAGTGGTGCCGTGCCTTTGGAAGACGAAAACTGCCATTCTCTTCCACTTTTTGACTATCTTTTCCAGAAAATCTGCAACCAAAACCTGATTCCCATGCACCCAAATCCCCAAATCCACCATTTCAATCTTGCATGCTTATGTTTTGGCTATTTAAGCTAACATTATGCATTGCCATTCTTACACCCATCCTTACACCTTCACATTCACCATACCATCATCATGGGATCAAGAGTATTCAAGAAACCTAGATTCAACATCAAACCAACCAACCAAACCTCTCTAGTTGATCAATGGATCAAGAATGTCAACACACCCCAATCATCAACTAAACCTATCACCAATGACATTCCCCTCATTGATCTCACCTTGGATGATGAAGATGAAACCCATACACCCATAACCTCTACCAACTCATCATCTTCTTTCACTACACCCCAAGCTCCATCCAAGGCAACCTCTATTAAACCTACATCCTCATCCTCCACAACAAGAATCAACACACACTCATCTCCACCTAGTCCCATTCACCCTTTAACCCTAACACTTAACTCATCACCATCAACTTCCCTTGAATTGGGAACTCACACAACACCCTCATCACTTTCAACATCACCACAACCTCTAACTCTCACCCTCACCCTTTCACCAAACACTCCCTTTGAATTTGGGAGCAACATATCATCACCTTCACTATCACCATCACCTCAACCCTTAATGGGTTATCCAATCATGTATCCCCTTCACTCACACACCTTGAGTTGCCCTTGTTGCAACTACAACCTTGAACTCATCATGAACCTTAGAGATGAGCTTAGCCTTAGGTTTTCATATCTAGAACACCTTCTTACACCACCCATAGGACCCATCATCCTTCCACCACCTCCACCACACAATAGCCCAAACTAAACATGGTTATGTTTAGTTCCTCAAATAAATGACTAGGAACCCTTTTGAAGTTGGAAGCAAATCTAGAAGCCTCATGTTACTTTAGTAGTTTATGTGTCTTCTTGTTAGTTTAATTTGCTTTCCTATTGTAGTCATACTTATGTATGACATTTATTTCATATTTATGTAATGGGCTTTTCATTTTGGCTACTTAGCCATAATTCTCTTATTGTGGTTGGCTATTTGTCTTATGTGCTACTTGTTAGATATTGTATATTTGTCGTCTAACTTTGTTTTGTAGCACGATCCATTGCTCGATTCCTTTGTGTTCTCCAAATGAGGGGGAGTACACATCAAGGGGGAGCCTTAACCACCTTTTTGATTTGACAAAAAGGGGAGAAATGGGAGTAAACTCATTAAAAACTTGTTAAAATTAATTTTAACCTAAAATGAGTTTATATTTTGTCATCATCAAAAAGGGGTAGATTGTTGATGCAAATAATGTTCTAAAAATGTTATTTATATCTTTCGATTACTTCACGTTTTGAGGATGACAAAATGTGAACTCACGTTACGTTAAAATTAACGTTAACAAGTTTTTAATCGGAAGATCCCGTTTCTACGCAAATCACTCTTGAACAAAGTTACAACTTGAACTAGTGATCAAAGAAGTGAATTCATGTTTTGAAAATTCACATTTTAAATGGGACAAAACATTTTTTCAAAAATATACATGACAAATTATTTTTGAAATATTAAGAAATGTTTTAATGGAAAAATAAGTTTGAAAATCACAACAGCTATTTTTCCCCCCAAAATCAACTCCAACCTTCCCCAAATAAGTTTTCACCAGAAAAGACAAAATTTGGAGCGTCCTAGTCTACCACGGCTCCACGGTACCGTTAAATTTAACGGAGCCGTGGGTCATTTAGTGGAGCCGTCCGTACCATTTTGAATTGTAACATTCAGATTTTCTTTGCCTATAAATACCCACCTCTTTCACAGGTTTAGGCACCCTTCACACACAGAAAAATCCCTTAACTAAATCCTCTCACACCTTTCACTTCTAAGGGTCAATTAGATGAGTTTTTCTTTGTTTCAAGAGTGATCCAATCATCCTTCAAGTGATCCTCTTCATACCTCTTCACTAGCAAGAGAAGAACACAAGTATCCAAGTTGATACAAGGTGTTGTCATCCCTCTTCATTGGCAAGAGAAGAACTCAAGTAATCAAAAAGATACTAGAGTTATAGTTGATAGGTTTTTGTAACACTTGTTACAACCTTGTTGTATCTTAGCATACATCAAGTTTATTTTCTTTTTGTGAGTGAGAGTGAAGATCAAGTGTGATCTATAGAGATAGTGAACATCTCTTGAAGCCATTGGGCTGGTGTGATTGATCAAGAAGATCAAGGGTCATTAGGTTAGTGTTAGTTGAGTAGAGTGAAGTGAGTGTTGATCATTGTGATCGTGTTGAGATCTTGGTGATCTCTTGAAGCCATTGGGCTTGTGTGTTTGGTCACGTGGACCTTGGTAGATTGGTGCTAGCTAAGATTAGCACTCGACATCTAGCTTAGTGTCGGAAATAGGATAAGCGACGTGTACGGTTTTCTCCGCCTGAAGGGAGGTTGTTGATATAGTGTTTGAAACTCTCGAGTGTGGTACTCGGGGAGTGGAGTAGGGCGAAGAAGAGCTTCGTAGCCGAAACACTTGATGCGTGGTTTTGCAACCTTACAACAGGTTTTACCTCTCGAGGGATCTCAAGAGGCTTACAACCCCACCAGGCAGTGTACCTGACCGATGTAGTATAGTGTAGTACTAAGTACGGGGGATTGATCGTTCTCCACAGGGAATAGTGTCGTTAGGATTGAAAAACTACTCTAATAGGTCTAAGGGTGAGGGAAGATTCTTTTTGTATTTTTATATTTTTATGAAAGCAAGTAAAATCTCGGGTTTGAAAGAGTGGGCGGAATTAGTTGCTAGTCAACTAACCCAAATAACTACAAATGCAAATAAAATAAAATAACTGAAAATGAAAAGGTCGTGAAACTTATGTGGAGAGAAATGTGTTTACTTAGATTTCCTTACTCCCTAACTATCTTTTACCGGTTGATTAGTGTGTATTAATTGCGTGGATGACGGGTGTATTCCTTAATACCAATCGTGGGGTGGCGTACGTACTTCCCCAACTCTACAAGCTCCTACTTCACTCCTATGTCGAGCCGGCTAGGAAGCTCCTAACATGGGATCACTAGAATTCGCTCATGCATTAAATACAACCATAAAAACCTAGTACGCATTGGTTCATGTTTCTTAAGACGTTCAAGCAAGTTACCGAATAGGAAGTTAGCCAGTTTTCTTAAGCCTAACATCGATAAACAATCATCCAGTACAATTAATAACACACTAACAACTAATAATCAATAGTTAGGTTTCATTAGATCTAAGCAAACACAAGATAAATCTAGCCTAGCATGTTAATTAAAAGACAAGAACAAGATATAATCAAACAACACATAGACATATTGATTGATTAAATGAATACTTATCTTCAATTAAACATGGGAGATCCAAGGGCATGAAAACCCTTAAAAATGGCAGAAATTCGTCTTAGGGTTTCTCCTCACAAAGTTGCACACTAATGACAAAAAATTGCAAAACTATATATAGAGTTTAAGGGCTGACGGCGTCACGTTGTAGATCCTGACGCCGTCACCTCGCCGTGTCTAGGGTTCCCGGATGGCCTTCCTGACGCCGTCCCTCTTTAGTGCTCCAAAATCCGCTCTGGCTTATCAAGGCTTGACGCCGTCAGAAATGGGCTTGACGCCGTCCCTCTTTAACTTAAACCGTGATGGCCTTGATCACTTCAAAGGGTGACGCCGTCAGATTTTCCATTGTAAAATTCTCTGGCTTATCATGTGTATTTTTCATATCCACCTCTTTTGCCAAGCCATGACGCCGTCAAAGGTACTTTTCCAGCCGATTTTGAGACTTTGTCGTTTTCTTCACTTTTATGCTCCAAAAACGTCCAAAATGCTTCCTTTTCCAGATTTCTTCTCCAAAGTACCTAAAATGACAAAAGGAACGATTTAGGGCAATATTTGATCAAATAAATACGATTTAGGGCTTAAATGACCCCCTAAAAGCGGTACACTTTTCGCTTCATCAAATACCCTTACACTTGAGATTTGCTTGTCCTCAAGCAAATGCGCTTTTATTCTAATCAAAATACAAGTTAGGGGTCATTTAATGCTAATATAAAAGTAATTACAACAAATAATCGTTCCACTTTAATCATAATAAGCACGGAGATTACAAACTAGCACCTCACAAGTAGTGTTTAGATACTCACATCTCTCAGGTGTCATCAAAATAAATCTCATAAATGAAAACGGATAATATCTCTCACTACCTGTCATAGCAAATAAATTACCATAGGCTTGGGAAAGGATCGAAAACCTCCTCCACTAGGCGTAAGCACCTAAGATAAAACTATCAAAGAGGGCTTTTACATGGGTTATAACGTGAGGTGTAGGGATATGATAAACACGGATTGGTTGGATAAGGGATATTTTACTGGTGGCGAGTTAAAGATCTTGATTAATTACATGTAAAATATGGCGTTGCTAAGCCAAGACTAGACTCGAATTAAGCTAAAAACAAAATTACAAAAACATAAAACAAACATAAAATGAAACGTGATGGTAGTCCGTATGTTTTTTCTACTTTTCTTTTTCTCATTTTTTTTTTATTTTTTTTTGATTTTTTTGATTTTTTATTTTTATTTTTTTTTTTCATACACTCTTGCCCTACCATCCAAAATAATACATCATAGGGGCGTTGCATTCCCCTTACACTTGAACTTTTACATAACTTTACAAATAACTATCCTAATGACTCGAATTAAGATAATCGAAACACTTGGAGTACTTTTAAAATATTTAGCACATATGGGGGTAATAATGTTGTTCTTCCCCATTACTCCATTACACTAGTACTTTACCCATGAGTCCCAATCGTCCCAAAACAATATGTACAAGGATATGACTCGACTTAGCAACCATGTAATCAATTAGATAATTAACTTGGGGTTTAAACAAATGTTGTCACAATAATGCACTAAAAATGAGTGCATACAAGGTAGGCTAAGGTGATTTGGGTGTACATTTAAGTGGGGTGTAAACAAATTCTTCCTTTAAGTAAAATGCTTAAAGGTCGAAATGAAAAGATAGGCTCTGAGGGGTGTACTAGGGGTATCGTGTACTAAAAATGAGTACAACGCAAAGGGTGTGGGGGAATTACTTGACCAATGTAGCCAATGTAATTATAACAAAAACACAGGTGTAAAACAATGGGTTAATCCTAATGCCTCTTATCATGTAGTAAATCTAACTACACGAATGTAGTCTCACTTGTGGCCTCGGAATGGTCCTAACGCAAGTTCTAGAATCTAAGTGCTACCGGTACACACATCATAACATAAATGCTTTTCCTACCAATTCTAGGGGCGAACCTCACATATTTGGGGGTGAAAATTTTTTTAGTGGTACGGTTTTTGTGCTAGTCATATAACTCCTATCCATGAGACGCTCATTAAGATCAAAGTTTCACTCCTATATGTTGTAAAAAATTTTAAATTTGGCACTAAAATTGCCCTAACAGGTATTTATCTCAGTTTTATTACACATCTACCATTAAACAAACAAAAATCAAGCGTAATAGCATTCTCTAAAGTATCGTACTTTTACCCCCCTTACACTTAAGATGAACATTGTCCCCAATGTTCAAATAACAAGATGTAAAAGTAAATAAGGTAAACGAATGAAATCAAATACTCCCCTGATTCGCTCGGTGGATAATGTGGTAACATGGTTAGATCTTCTTCCAAGAGAATGTAGAAGCTCCAAGACTAAAGCATCGCCATAAGCTTGATTCCACATACATTTCCTTGTCCAAAATAACCTGTTAAACCTGAGAAAACAAACACGAAAACCTGCATAACATCGGCGGGATAAATCTATATATAAGGATATAATGCTTGTGGAATGATAATTTTGCAGATTCCTGGAGATTATAAGTTAAAGATTTAACAAAAACTTTTTATGAAAACAAAACTTTCAAAAATTTCTGAAAATTAAAACCTGATGCCGTCAGGTTGTAAATCCTGACGCCGTCAGAAATGATCTGACATAATTTTCATGTTAAGTTTCCGGAAAATTTCTGGAAAAACCTATACCTTACTTCCTGGAATTCCTGCAAAACATCATTATGACTCGATACAAGCATTTGACTCAAACAATTACTAATATGTATGTTAATTTAATATTATTACGATTCATGTTCATTTGTTCTAATAAACCGATTTGGATTTCCCTTACACTTATCTTTTGCAAAATACCTTTATATGTAGTTAAGACGAAGTTAAAAACAAGATAAAGCATTTTCACAATTTACTTTTGAACATGAATCAATAATAATAAAAATTAAACACACATACGGAAACAAATAAAATCAAACAAACAAATAAATAAACACACAAAGCAAATAAAGCTTGGGTTGCCTCCCAAGAAGCGCTTTTGTTTATTAACGAGTCTTGTAGCTAGACTCAAAGTCACGTACATTACGTGATTCCATCATTGGTCACGGTTTCTAGGCCATCCTCATCTCCGGTTTTATATTCCGGTCCTAATTTCAAACAATCCTTGTAGAAACCGGATATCCTTTCCATAACATATTCTACTCCTTTATTTCTATCCTCATCATTCCTATAGTAGACCGCTTGCTTAAGCTCCTTCTCAACATTTGACGAGTGTTGGAATTGTTCTATCTTATATGGCATTTGGTAGTTTACCTCATCGGTCTCATCCTTAAATCTAACTATCCCTAAGGAAGGTTCATAAGTCATTCTAGAGACCTCAACGAATGGTTTTCCAAAAACTACTTGAGTTAAGGATGCATCGACTATTGGGCGGATATCTTCTACAATTACAAAGTCGGTGACATAGGTGAAGTTTCCTACATAAACCGGTAATCCCTTAACTCTTCCCGTGAAGTTACTCATCCAACCCTTATCAGGGAACATCCTATACCCAAGTTGATTTTTCATTATTAAGTTGTAGTGGGCTCTAGTCATGATGTTTATGGGCGATCTAAGGTCGATGTAAGCTTTCCACACATGCAAATGTCCGATGTTGCATGGTATGTTGAGATTAGAAGGATCGCCTATTTTTATAATTGGTCTACCTAGGAAGTATGGTGTCTCGGGGTCATCGAATAAGTCTGTATGATATGCGCGCTCTTTCTTAGTGGGTAGCCTATTGAAGTAGTCCTCATCATCATCTACTTCTTCAATCTCACTTTTCCTAACTTCTTTATCAACCTCGACTTTCTTAACCTCATCCTCAGGTTCACTATTATCCTCATTCCTATCAATTGGTTTAATAGTGACAATGTTGAAGAAGTGGACGTGTTTGGATGAAGAGGGGTCTTTTACTTGGGGTCCGCTATTTGTGTTCCTAGCGTCCTTATGTGGAGGTGATAGCACTTGGTTATTGAGGGCTTTCAATAAGTTGTCAATTTTATTGGTCATCTCCGTTTGTTGTTGATTGAATTCGGATTCAAACTTGGCCAAACGAGCTTCTTGAGACGCCATAAATTGAGACATCAATCCTTCAAAGTTATTGGTACTACCATAATTGTTGGAAGGATTGTTATTGAAAGTACGGTTCGAGTTGGAACCGCTTGATTGGAAACGATTAGGTGGGTTGGAAGAATTGGTTTGTTGTGCGTTTTGGTTTTGTTTCCACCTAAGGTTTGGGTGATTTTTCCATGAGGGGTTGTATGAATCACCGTAGGGGTTTGGCTCGGGTTTGAAAGTGTACCACTTGTCTCCCGCTCCGTCGGTACGCGAGGATGCGTAGTCCGCAAAAGCTTGTTCGGGGAGTTCCATGCAATCACGAGTGTCGTGGGGACCACTACATAATTCACATGAAGAAGTGATTTTGTTCACTTGGCTTGAAGGTTTAGGAGCCTCGTAGGATTTCATAAGAAACTTGACTTGGTCTTCAAGTTCTATGATCCTACGGTCGGAAGTGCTTGAATTGTTCGAAGGCAAAGATATTGCCTTGACCGTTTTATTCATATCACGGGGATCATTCCAACTTTCGTTGTCATAAAGAGCAAGATCTTCTAGGAGAGCCCATGATTGTTCCGCACTTAGATCACGTAGCTTACCACCGGCCGATTGGTCAATGGTTTGCCTCGTGGAGAGATTGATATGGTCATAAAAGATTTGGACTTGGAGCCAAAGTTCTATGCCATGGTGAGGGACTTTTTGGAGTAAGTCCTTGAATCGAGTCTATGCCTCGTAGAGGGTTTCGCCTTGACGTTGTTGGAAAATCAAGATATCATTCCTTAGCTTGGTAGTTCTTCCTGGTGGGAAAAACTGAGCAAGGAAACGAGTGGTGAGATCATCCCAAGAGGTAATGGATCCTGCGGGTAGACGCTCTAGCCACTAACTAGCTTGGTCCCGCAGAGAGAATTGAAAGAGACGCAGTCGGGTCGTCTCTCGAGTGGCAACATCAAGGTCTATGGAATCAACGATTTTGAGAAAGTCCTTGAGATGTTGATTAGGATCTTCTGAACGAAGTCCATGGAATGCGCATCCGCTTTGCACCAACCGGATGGTGTCGGATCGCAAGGGAGTGACATTGGCTCCTTGAGTGAGCTCAATGGTGTTTCGATAGCCATGGTGGCTAGGACGGGAGTAGTCTCCTAAGGTACGGGCTCTAGGAGGTGGGTGTTGTTGTGGTGGTGGGTTGTTGGGATCAAGGATATTACCACCTTCCATGATGTCGGATGGTAATGGTTACGAACAAAGAAACGAAGAAAAAAGATAGACTAAAGAAAACCTAGAAAGATAAAATAAAAATCTCACTAGAAAGGAATCTAGTGAGTAGACCTAATAAAATAAAAATTCAACCTAAACAATAACTATTCCCCGGTAACGGCGCCAAAAACTTGATGCGTGGTTTTGCGACCTTACAACAGGTTTTACCTCTCGAGGGATCTCAAGAGGCTTACAACCCCACCAGGCAGTGTACCTGACCGATGTAGTATAGTGTAGTGGTAAGTACGGGGGATTGATCATTCTCCACAGGGAATAGTGTCGTTAGGATTGAAAAACTACTCTAATAGGTCTAAGGGTGAGGGAAGATTCTTTTGTATTTTTATATTTTTATGAAAGCAAGTAAAATCTCGGGTTTGAAAGAGTGGGCGGAATTATTTGCTAGTCAACTAACCCAAATAACTACAAATGCAAATAAAATAAAATAACTGAAAATGAAAAGGTCGTGAAACTTATGTGGAGAGAAATGTGTTTACTTAGATTTCCTTACTCCCTAACTATCTTTTACCGGTTGATTAGTGTGTATTAATTGCGTGGATGACGGGTGTATTCCTTAATACCAATCGTGGGGTGGCGTACGTACTTCCCCAACTCTACAAGCTCCTACTTCACTCCTATGTCGAGCCGGCTAGGAAGCTCCTAACATGGGATCACTAGAATTCGCTCATGCATTAAATACAACCATAAAAACCTAGTACGCATTGGTTCATGTTTCTTAAGACGTTCAAGCAAGTTACCGAATAGGAAGTTAGCCAGTTTTCTTAAGCCTAACATCGATAAACAATCATCCAGTACAATTAATTACACACTAACAACTAATAATCAATAGTTAGGTTTCATTAGATCTAAGCAAACACAAGATAAATCTAGCCTAGCATGTTAATTAAAAGACAAGAACAAGATATAATCAAACAACACATAGACATATTGATTGATTAAATGAATACTTATCTTCAATTAAACATGGGAGATCCAAGGGTATGAAAACCCTTAAAAATGGCAGAAATTCGTCTTAGGGTTTCTCCTCACAAAGTTGCACACTAATGACAAAAAATTACAAAACTATATATAGAGTTTAAGGGCTGACGGCGTCACGTTGTAGATCCTGACGCCGTCACCTCGCCGTGTCTAGGGTTCCCGGATGGCCTTCCTGACACCGTCCCTCTTTAGTGCTCCAAAATCCGCTCTGGCTTATCAAGGCTTGACGCCGTCAGAAATGGGCTTGACGCCGTCCCTCTTTAACTTAAACCGTGATGGCCTTGATCACTTCAAAGGGTGACGCCGTCAGATTTTCCATTGTAAAATTCTCTGGCTTATCATGTGTATTTTTCATATCCACCTTTTTTGCCAAGCCATGACGCCGTCAGGAACAATCCCTGACGCCGTCAAAGGTACTTTTCCAGCCGATTTTGAGACTTTGTCGTTTTCTTCACTTTTATGCTCCAAAAACGTCCAAAATGCTTCTTTTTCCAGATTTCTTCTCCAAAGTACCTAAAATGACAAAAGGAACGATTTAGGGCAATATTTGATCAAATAAATACGATTTAGGGCTTAAATGACCCCCTAAAAGCGGTACACTTTTCGCTTCATCACCACTATAAATCCTCTGTCTCGGTTTGATCTTTCCAACTCTACTCTTTACTTTTATTTGTTATTTTTACGTAGCTTAGTTTGTAGTTCATATTGGTGTTGTTTGATTACACATAGAGTTTGAATCAAAGTTTCCAATAGCATACTTTTAAAACAAGATTTTTAAAAGAAGTTTTTAAACCGGTAAACTATTCAACCCCCCCCTTCTAGTTTCCCACAATGATTATGGTAGAAAAGCTATGTTTTATTTGTGCAGGAAACAAAGGGATGATGGAAAAGACATGTTTTGCTTTCGGATCCAGCAATGTTTAAGTATAGCATCATTGACCATAGGTCAACAATACTATACTGGGGGGCATGATGGCGTGTGTGGTATGATATACCCAACTCGCCTTATGAAGCACCGCCTTATGGGCCACTTGGTAAACCACTCTAAAATGGTCACCGGATGGAAGGCATGTCCGAATGGCACAAGTCGAAAGGCCACACAGGTATTCTTTAAGTATTGCACCATCAGTCTTCAACCGATAATACAATACTGGGGGGACATGTTGGCGTATGTGTCTGAAGGACACGCGCCGGAAGGCAGACGATACACTTTTGTTGAAGAGCACAGGCCGAAAGGCCATAAAGGTATTCTTTAAGTATTGCACCATTGGTCTTCAACCGATAATGCAATACAGGGGGGACATGTTGGTGTATGTATCCGGACGACACATGCCGGACCGAAGAGTCTCCATAAGTCCGAAGGTCATTGCTGAAAGGCGGATGCAACTCTTGTCCAAAGGGCATGTGCCGAAGGTCCATAAAGGTATACACTCTTTTTATGCAGGTACACCCCTTTTACCCAGCAGTCCAAGTAACACCCCAACCCAATAAGGGTAAAGATATCACAATAATGGTTTCATATCAGATCAAACAAAGCATACATCTATAGTAATACAAGAATTCTCAAAGGTTACAAATGAAACTTCCAATAAATACTGATTCCAAAGTATAAAAAATCTTCTAGTCATCTCTAATCCAGAATAGCTATCAAGGTCTTCTAAATCCAAGGTTCTCTCCACTCATACCCAGCTTCCTACTAAAACCTGCCGCAGGAAAAGAAATGCGGCTGAGCTACGAGAGCTCAGTGAACAGATATAACAATAACAAAGCAGTAGGAGAGAAAAGTACAAAGTGACAGAAATAAAGGTCACGCAGATATAATACGGAATAATCAAATAAATAAGAACAAAGGGATAAGAAAAAGGAACAGTAATCCACCACGAGCCCAGAACAGATCATATCATATCATAATCGTGTAACCATAAATCTTCATAATCATATAGAGGGGAGACCTCTCAGATAATCAGATAATATGAGGGGTGTCCTCATTCTTCAAATG
Organism: Artemisia tridentata subsp. tridentata; assembly: GCA_021014915.2. Lineage (NCBI taxonomy): Eukaryota > Viridiplantae > Streptophyta > Magnoliopsida > Asterales > Asteraceae > Artemisia > Artemisia tridentata. The sequence goes on from CP139504.1 coordinate 205,735,857, forward strand.
GAATAGCTAGCTCCCAGATATATGTGAAGGGCATGTATTGCACACAGTACCAATCACCAGACAATAATAAATCATATATAGATAATCCACTAAACAGATAACAGATCTAGGATGCATCCACACGCCCCCGCAGATAAAATAGTGGCCAAATAATATAATGCGCATATCAGATAACAGATAAGGGACGGTGTGGAACATCACTCGACCACACTAGAGTCATGCCATTGGTGCATCAATGACACGGCCATGTTACCTTCATGGCTAGGAAACAGATTTGGCTCGGGTATCAAACTGAGAGTCAGATATCATATCATAATCAGAGTATCATATAAAAAGGTTCATATCCAATGTATCATATCAAAGATTCATAAGTTCATAACAAAGGTTCATCATTACGGTTCATAACAAAGGATCAAAGCGAAGGTTCATAATCAAATGGTTCATTTAAAGAAATCTTTATCAAATGATTTTCATAAAAATGATCTTTAATAACGGTTTTCATAAAGGTAGTCTCTAAAAGTAGTTTTCATACAAGTTTAGTAAAATTCCATATAAAAGTGATATTACATCATTTATAAACATCATTTTAAAATGGTTTCTCTCAAAACATTCCCATGGCATAATTTAAAAGGCTTTCACATCTAGTTACCAAAATCAAATGAACCTTCTAAGTATCAGGTGATTCGAATACCAATATCACAAGATAGCGAACGAATATCAAATGTATCATCATACCAACGAAGCATATCAAATGAATGAATCAAAGTACAGGGAATCATAGCAATGGCATCAATTCAGAAACTAACGGATCAGAAAATGAAAGAGATCATGAGAAACCTTATAAGAAAGGTCAGAATATTTGTACCTTACACCGCAAGAAAACACAACAAAAATATAAAGGTCGGAAGCAGACTCCATCTTCAGCGAATCTACACGAATTCATGACTGTCTTATTATTAGCTTATTTAATTCAGATTACTTATTTTAGTCGGCTTTCCATTTCTAGTACTTTCCTTTTTAGGTGACTTTCTATTTTTAGCAGGTTTCCAGAATTAGCAAGTTTCCATTTTTAGAAAGTTTCCTTATTTAGTAAGTTTCCATAATTAGCCGATTTCTATATTTAGCAAGATAATAAATATCACAAATTAGGTTAAGCCATTAATTAGAGATTATTATGGAAATAAGGTTCATTTTAGCAAGTTATAAAAATCTAGGGCTAATTATGATAAGTTTCCATATTTTAGAATTTTAATTGTAAATACACCAAAGTTAAAGGTTTAAAATGAAAATATCACAAATTACTCATTTTAAATTATAAGTTATCCAGAATTACACTTTTAACCCTTTAGGTTTAACGTTTTACAATTTATACCCCTTTAGTTTATTAAATTACAAATTAAACCCTATAATTACATAATTCACAATTTAACCCTTAGCACACTTATATTTACACGTCAAATCCTTTATTTTACCAAATTACAGAATTACTCATCAATTTAACACATGGTACGAATTATATCCTTCACGTTTCATAATTTACAAAACTAGTCCCTTAACTTTATAAAGTACCATTCGAATCATAAATTCTCCATAATTACATATTAAGCCCTTAAATATCCAAAATTACACATTACACTTTCTATATCATTGTTTATACAAAATAACCTTTAGTTTCCAGAATTTACACTTTTAGTCCCTCTATTTTAATTAATTGCAATTCGAATCACAAGATTACCAATTAAACCTTTTCTTGCAAATTTTACCCATAGCACCCTTATATTATATTTTTCACACATTACCCCAGATCTAAAATGACTTACAAAAATACCCCACAAGTTTCAATAATTACAAAACACACCCTTCTAGTTTTATTTTCCAATCGGTATTACTTTTTAATTATCAAACCCTAACCCTAATTATTCCAATCCTTATCAAATCATCAAATCATCGTTACATCACATTAAATGACCAGATCTAACCTTAAAAACCCTAACCCTAAATCATTCGATTAGGTTTCTGTTTTCTCCCTTATTTTTCTTTAAAATCCGATTAAAACAAAAACTTAACAAAGGTTTTCTAGGCCTCCACAAATACAAAGGTAATTTTTCCAGAGTTATATGATGCTTATAGAACTCAGATAAAATATATTTGCAACATAGAAAATCGCATGAATGAAATTAGGTTTTATTTACGTTTTTCACCTTTATAATTATCACGACTTGTATTTACGTGCATGGATTGATTTAGTTATTTTATATAACTCATATAAGATGTAAAGGACTCAAGAAAAATACCATATGGATTTTGGAACGTGTGAATCAAGGCGTATGAGTTTTGTTCTTCTCGGCTAGAACAATCGACACACCAAAACTCCTACGAGCAAAACTAGCGATCCAACGACCTTAGAACTATTTTTCCTACCTTCCTTGGACGTATATGAACACAGGAAAAATAACCACAGCCTCCAGAAAAATCGTGAGATGAAGAGAGAATTTTGTGTGTGAGATTTAGGGTTTTCGGTGTACATAAAATGGGAAATAAATAAAATACCGTGTGGTCCAAGAGGGGGGAGATATACACGGCTCAAAATATTGATAAGGATAATTTTACTGATTTTGTGATTTGTTTCCCTATTTATTTGATATTTATCTCCTTTTAAATGATTTTATAATTATAAATAAATAATTAAATAAAATTTCGGTCCTTACAATGTTTTTGGTGCGACATGTAATTTTTGTACATTATATAACATTGAAATGTTGTAGCAAAATATTCCTACTTCATGTGTTGCGCATTTCCACAAGCTTGGAATTTATTTGGTGTGTTATGCACTTATTAATTAAATTTTAAAGTTTCAGGGCATTTTGGTCATTTTGCATGATTTCAAATTTTGGGTTTTACAACTTCTTCCCCTCTAAAAGAAAAATTTTCGTCCTCGAAAATTGAGGTGAAACGAAACTGAAGCACAACTCACTGTGAACAGAAATATGAAAGACTTGTTTCTCATGACTCTATCTTGTTGTTCAAGCTTCGGTTTCCTCAGAAAAGACAATTTATACTGAATCTAGATCAAAAGAATAATATACTAAACGTAATAGATGATAATCGGATTCTATCGGAAGAGACGCAGGAATTACATAGGATTTTGACGGATATGCCGTCCACAGAATTTGATTAGACAAATCAGATGAGGACGTACAGAAAATAGATTGTCGATAACATCAATTGGCAGAAAGTTCTACAACAGAACTTAAGATTCTTATTGGAAGTGCAGAGGTTGGCAAAACGTGTGACGAGAATCCAGACGTATCAAATCGTAAAACGGTGAAAGCAGATTACGCGTATAGGTAGGATGAACTTAAAGTCTCACTAACGCAGATAATCTCAAACAGTTATCAGAATTTCTCAAGCTCTAAGGCACTCCTCGAAATATCCTATGCCCACAGCAAGTGCACGTTATATGATGTAAGTATTATCACGTTGGCCAGACGTCATAATACTGGCATCATATAAATATGCCCTCATGATGGTCATACTTTATTTCGTGTCGTGAATAAAAACAACCTAGCTTAATCCACCTAATCTTTCTACAGTCTCAGAGGTCATCAAAATCAAACACCATAACTCAGAGGAGAATGAACTACTCGAAAGAGTAACGGAAAAGGTCTAGAATGTCAATCAGAATTGGATACGTCGCTAAAAGCGTCAATCCTTCATCACTCACCAAAATCAACTCAGACAATATCAGTGGTTGCTTCAAAATTCGCATAACAAACCATCATCCAACATACGCAAAATTAACACAAAACGGAATTACTAGTAGGGAACCTAAATCATTCAAAGGATCTTATCATCAGGTAACGGAAATTTAAGTAGGTCAAGAGGAAGTGAATTACGTCATCCATAGCTTCATTCTTCACAGAATCATCTCTTTCAAACACAAACATTCGCTTCAGAATTATCATCCATTCAAAATACATGATCTTAAACTTCTTCCGAGTCCATGCAGCCTGTCGTATGATCATAGGGTGTAAAGGAATTATAAACTTGAGTCTGGTCCCTCAAGCCTTCGGCACTTCTTCTGGACATTGTGGTGTGGTAACGTGAATCTCTAACATGGTCACTGTGCATCCTTCCCTTCGCGAGTCTGCTTCTGCTCTCAATCCATGTTAGTACAACTAAAATGAATAGAGAAGCAAGACGGCGTGTTTTAGACAGGTCTTCCGGCACAGTTCAAAATTCGCCAACTCAAACTGCTGTCATCACAGGATACGGGGTAGTGTTGTCTGCTACAATTTTTGAACCCCAATCGAATCTACTCTTCCAGAACAAAGGGTCATTATACTTAATACGAACATGATCTACGCGTTCCTCGTTTGTCTCAGAGCACAAACACACCGTCATACTATGACAGTTGTCTAATTACTCACGAAAAACGTGATCATATTAGCCAATACAATTGGCATCACCTAAAACTCATAATGATCACAACGGGTACTAAAGCAGCTTCATAAATCGTCTCAGGGAAAACTTCATATAAATAAAACTGTAATGCTTCACGGAGGTTACTCTCAGTTAGTCAACTCCCTTCTTTAAAAGTTTTCGTGGTAGCTTCTTTAGTCCTTCAAACATTAAATGAGGTCGTCTGATACGGAGTTTACAAAGATAGAACAAATCAATCAGTGACACGTGGAAATGAAAAATGATTACGGTAGTGATACGGTTAGGTTTACGATAGTCGATACGCTGACGCAGAATTTTCTCTTTCTTCTTCATAAACTAATAGGGGTATTCAAAGGGAACACTGAGGTGAACAAAATCACATTCCATCAGCTTCTTCAATCTCTCAACTCCTATAGCATCATGGTTCGTCAACTGAGGTCGGTTCAAAGTCAATTCTACTTCGCAAACAGGAGGGAAACTCAAGAGTTTCATCAGAGAACACCAGAAAATTTGTACAACAAAACTTCCAATGCCAAAGCTTTCTAAGGGTGGGTACTAATAGGTGTCAGGAGAAATTTGACAATTGAATGAGATCGAGGTAAATGTTTCCATAGCGGCGTTAAGCTTAACAGATTTGAGCGGTTAAAGGTTATCATAACAAAAGTAGGATGCAAATGGATTTCTGGAGTCACATATCAGATACGGTAATCCCTGGCAGCTTATGAGGGCCAGCCAATCCATGACTTAAAGACCTCAAAATCGAATATATCAAAAGTAAACGGATTCGTAGGATGAGCACGGTCGCCAAACCAGACGGATAGTTCATATATCAAGGTTAAGTACATGGTTCATCAAAGTGTGGAAAATAGATAAGCGAACAATTCAAAGTGTTGGAGTCTTGTTTGGCTATATAGCATAAGTGGCAGGTAGGTTGTGAATCATCGGTAATACGGACATCGTATAATTGTCAAAAGTGAGGCATATAGAATATCAGTTATCAGCATCATCATGCTCAGTTAACAATTTCACATCGAGACAAAATTATCGTCATATCATTCCGAAGGAACTAGTTGACGGCAAGATTCATTATTCAAAGGGAGGGAATAAACTTCCTATATCCATGGTTAATAACCACCAGAGTTCTCATAGGAGTAGTAATGGATTTGCAAGACAGAGTAGTATCAGATGATACATTTATCTCCAGCACGGTAATTGAATTCATATAATGTGTCAACCACATTAAGGTTAAATGACCTTCGGGATAGTTGGAGAAGTATCAAACTGCTTATCAAACAGATCGGAAGTGAAGATCAAAACAGGTAGTGGTAGCAAAAGTTTAATAATCGGAAATCATGGTAGGGAGTTTAAAATTGTTTCAAATGCCAAAGGTGAGACATAGGAGGATAGTCGTCCATATTTTGAATGTTCAATCAATCAATCTCTTATCAGAATAAAAATCAAAGTTAACTATCAAAGAAAGACGGATCAACAAAGCAGATCTTACCTGTGACAACCCGTAAAAATTCCTCGTAATAAATCTCAGTGATTAATGATAATCACAACTTACGGTTTAATAAAACCCATTTTTATGGAAAAATTTAAACTTTTCTATCATCGCTATTGTTATCACGAAATGTTTTCGTGATATATATATTAAATAGCAACCTCACTCGAAACACAAGTAAACTCACGAGATTTCATTCTCACTAAGTTCGAAACCTCACTAATCATAACAGTTAGTGATGATGAATCCCTACACACAAGTATATACCCATGTCCTAGTTATCTTTAAATATTTCAATTAGTAACACAAATTATTACTAAACTTTTCATTTAAAATCTCATTTCAAACTAAATGGGCTGTTCTACCTTCCCAGCCCATCATCACCAAATCTGCACGAACTAGCCCAACTTCTCGTTGTATTCATGTAAGTCGAACCAGCCCAATTCCACTTCAATATTTAACTTGTGATTTATTGCAAGCTCGACTAGCCAAGTCACTTTCAAAACACCTTCGTATTTATCGATCCTCGAACGCAACTAGTATATATTATTTTTCCACTTAATTACTTTCCCAGCCGACGAATAGTATGTCAAATATTAACTCGAGAAATGAACGTTTGATACGTTTAATTGAGCCCAAATGATCGTCCCAATTTTTACCAAATCAACTATATTCATTTTCCATCTAATATAGACAAGATAGTAATGAATTTGTTTCTTTGAATCTTGCCTCTACTCATTCACACGTTTGGTTACTGACTTACTCAATCAAAAATATACAAATCAAATGGATACAAAAACTAGAGACAACACTCAGTCACATGGTTAGACATATTTCCACTCAACCTAAAATATCTAACGAATATAAGCTTATGCCAACCACTAAAAACCAACATATGCTTGAACTTGCCTACACTCTTTCACACTTTCACTGCCATACTCAACCTCAAATATCAATAGAATATATATACGAACCAAACAAATAGAGACAATGCTCATTCACACGCTTAGTTACTGCAATACACAACCGAAAGTATCTAGCAATTATACATATTTTCCAACAACTAGAAACAATACTCTTTCACTCGTTTGGACACTTGCACACACTATCCAAAATATCAACCGAATATAACATACTCCATAGACAAGGATACAAGTATTTACTATCAAATATTATGCCACACTCAACCTAAATGTCAGACGCATGCCATGAATTCTACAGCCAAAAACATGCTACTTCACAGTAAAAGAAACATGATGGAGTTTGAGGACAAAATAGACAATCCTTGTGTAACTATCTTCTATAAAAACCCACTTGTTCCATGCACCCTTCACTGCCCAAATCCATACGCCACTCATTCTCACTTCTCACTTATCCCACTTTCACTAACACTTCAAAAACCTCAAAACACTCTTGTCTCTCTGCTGAAATACAAGTCGAGTAGAAGATAGGCATGTAACTCGCCACACTCACTGTCTCCCTTTGTGCATTGCTCGATCATCACCACCTTCTTCTTGAGCCACATTCGACCATCACTGCTTTCTCCGTACCCTAGAAAAGTGTAGTAAGTACTCATTCACTTTTCTCGTTTTCATGCTCGCACACACAAACATAACATACATGCATTTTACTCTTACATTCGAACGAATAGATAATCCAAGTTTAGCTTATATACATCTTTCTCTCGTATAACTCACCTTTGTGTCGAGAAACTCTAGCATAAAAGACTAGTATTCGAGTCACACTAACACTCTCACGACTATACATTTAATCGCATGCATTATAAAAACTTTATGTTCGAACCTAGCGTTTAAATTACAAGAGTCAGTATGATGTCTGTTATTCGAGTAGATTGCATTGGTGCATAGCAGTCACTAAGGACAAGTTAAAAACCCACTGATATATGCATGCATGCAATCTCTTTGGTCTTGTTTTCCAAACCGAACGTAGAAAAACATGCATTCACACTCTCTTTTGTTCACTCGAACGAATAGACATCTAGAAAGCATACGTCTACTTATTTTGGAAACTGTGTTGAGCACTCTCTTGAAAGACTCAATATTTATCTCACACTCACCATTTTCACATATAGATAACATTCATGCAAAACCACACTCGAACGTATCAATATGTTATATTTCATATATCACGCTAAAATGAAGAGAACAGAACTCTATGTAATAATTAAAACGCTAGAAAAACATGCGTAGCATCACTTCTTTATAACCTTGTTGACTGTTCGCATATTTTTGGAATTTATGTTAACCAAAAGCGTGACCATTAACCACTAAGGAGAATGTAGAAATAATTCACATTCTACTCTCATGAACCGCATTTCATGCAATCCTCAAACAAGTAGACCACTTATATTAGGCACTATAAAAACTAGGAAACGCTAAAACCACTTTCTAAATAAATTGTACATGCAGTCGAAATCACCCAAGTAACCTTAGAAACCAAGTCCATATCTCGCGACCTAATCGAATGACCACATGATTATCTTTACCCGACCCATTTCACAACACAACTAGTTACATTTTTCGTATAAATCTCTTACAAAAATACTCAAGTCTCGACCCTTTAAAACAGTACAAGTAAAGTGTATAAACCCTTTTGGAAAATAATTAGAAATCAATATGGACTTAGGGTGTAACTCGTTAAGGACCCAACTAGATGAACAATAAGCTACTAGTTGAATAAGCTAATGAAATAAGCTTCATTTATCTTAAATATAACTTGTAAAAAGTCGCACATTTTTCCCTTATCATATTAACATTTTTGGACTAAAAACGTAACGCATTTTAACTATAAGGACTAAAACTGTCAACCGTGAAACTTGAGGGCTGAAACTGTGAAAACAGGTTATAAAGGACCTAAAATGACTTTTAAATAAATTCCAAGCTTTATAATGATATTTAAATTATTTTTGGAATATTGTTAAACTTTATATTTAACAAAGGACTAACTACGTAACGCAACTACAGTTAGAATAAAAAGTATAAAATCGGGAAAGGACAAGGATCAACTATTTTCACTTAACATCCTCATTCTCATCACCACATCACTTCACATGCATTCATTTCATTCTAGTGCATATATTTAACTTTCGTTAAATATTAAACGATTTCACTTGCATATCATTTCATCATAATTTGAGGCGATAATACCTCGAGTCAAGTGACATAAGAATCAAGATAATATCATTGTATGATATTATATTTTCTTAACTTGAGGCATTTTAGGCATATCATACTCACTGCATCAAATCGTTATACGATTTCTCACACTCACACGCATCGTTAGTACAAGTCGAATACTTAGATATTCCTCATATTCAGGTCTCGTATTGAAGACGTTTACGTGATCATTTCTATAAGTCTTACTTGATCTTATAATTCCATCTTGTCAGCTACACTCCAGGTGAGTCGTGGTCCCTTACTTTTTATTAATTGTTTTAATAATCTTTTTGGGGGAGATACATGCTTCAACTGTTTTAAATTACTTTTATACTCTGAGAAACTCTTACGAATTATTCGAAACCATCAACTGTATTTTACATGTCTTAAACCCCTCTTGAAAGGGATATGTGCTTGTATACTTGCCAATCACCTACCTAGCTAAACATCGTATTGAAACATAACGTTATCAAAATACTTGTTGTAACAAGATACTGAAGCTCATTTATGCATTCATATAACAACTGAATGTACTGTTAACTAAACTGTGATGTTTATACATCTCAACTGGAAATAATTGCCAAACTAAAGTATGTGTATACTATGAAACCTGAACTCTATATTGCCTAAGTTTACCTAAATTGCCATAAAGTCCCTCGATCATGAGCCATTAATCACTACGGTGAGCGCGAATATAGTGGACAGCTTCGAAACCTGTAGAGGCTGACGACCTATCCCACTAAGTATGGACGGAATGCCTTAGGGCTAGTCGTATTTAGTCGCGATACACTATATTTGAATAAATAGTAGGATGAGGCAATCACCTACTACCTGGGGGCAAACCATCATAACATGATGTGACCTTACCGTTTTACGGAACCTTTGTTAATGCTTTGCGCGTCATGAGGCTTAGGACAATATAACTTTATGAATATATATGTCTTCCTATATATATTTGGATACAACTGTAGACCACCACTCCTTACTGATAGATATCAGACCTTATACTATTATTTGTACTATGTGTTGTACTAGGAACTTAACTGAAATTATATGTGACATAGTTGTGTTTTATGATAAAAACAACTAAATGTTGGCATATCGTATTTTAAGAGCTTAACCATTATTTCATTACAAGCATAACTCATTTTCCTTTAAACTTGAAACCTATGATCCCTTGAGATCATAAACGATTTACTCATGGATTGTTATCCAATTTCAAACTTACTAGTTACTTTCATAAGTACTAGCATTTATTTCAACACTTACTCTACATCTCTCGACATTTTTGAAAGCAAATTATTTTCTACCAAACCCCATGAACTCACCAACCATTGTGTTGACGTTTTAAGCATGTGTCTTTCAGGTAACTAACGGAGCAGGACAAGACACGGAGCGGGCATTAAATACTCTGATAACTTAAATGGTGTGAAAATCAAACATGTCATTCTTTTCCAAATCATCATAATTTTTGGAATCAGACTTTTTACTAAAACTAATCTTTTGAATGACATATAATTTTTAAAACGCCTTTCCCGAGCCGTTTTCTGAAATTACTAACTTCGATCCTCAGTGTAGCACCCAAATATTTTCCGCTGCCACAAAACCAAATTTGGGGGTGTTACATTACCGTTCAGAATGAAAGGGAAAACATTTTTATACTCGTGGTTGAACACCACAAGACTTCTCATGGGAACAGAGATGGTTAAGACGAAATCAAAAAGTGCCAGAAGATTCATAGATGATTATCAGAAGCAAGAAACAACTAACAGAATGTATCAAGTATATCATCGTCATGGGGATTCTCAGAATGCTCGAAGAGGCATCAGAATGATTAACAAAAGGTTCAGAGGTTGGAGTCGGAATCTGAAGGCAAGGGTCAAATAGTGTCAGACAATTACTATGCAATTCTCAAAGCTTTCAAGATTTAATTAGGTTTCGAATCTTAGGTGGTGCAAGGCATAAGCTTTCAATCTCCAATGTGATTTCAACAGGCTTAAACCAAAAGCAAGGCACGAATCAGAGTGATGCGGAAGCAATGCTACTTAAACAAATGCCTTATATTCTACCCATTCCTCACCGGTCAGAACTTAAGTTCCCATAGGGAAATCCTAAAGCAAATTCTTACAGGTTATCTTATGAGTGCCTACAGTGGAAACCTAATGGTCCAAACTTCACAGGTCAAGGGTAAATGTATTACAAGTCGCAGCCTGTCTCTCAGATACCATAAATTGTAACACCCCAACCCGATAAGGGTAAAGATATCACAATAATGGTTTCATATCAGATCAAACAAAGCATACATCTATAGTAATACAAGAATTCTCAAAGGTTACAAATGAAACTTCCAATAAATACTAATTCCAAAGTATAAAAAATCTTCTAGTCATCTCTAATCCAGAATAGCTATCAAGGTCTTCTAAATCCAAGGTTCTCTCCACTCATACCCAACTTCCTACTAAAACCTGCCGCAGGAAAAGAAATGCGGCTGAGCTACGAGAGCTCAGTGAACAGATATAACAATAACAAAGCAGTAGGAGAGAAAAGTACAAAGTGACAGAAATAAAGGTCATGCAGATATAATACGGAATAATCAAATAAATAAGAACAAAGGGATAAGAAAAAGGAACAGTAATCCACCACGAGCCCAGAACAGATTATATCATATCATAATCGTGTAACCATAAATCTTCATAATCATATAGAGGGGAGACCTCTCAGATAATCAGATAATATGAGGGGTGTCCTCATTCTACAAATGGAGTAGCTAGCTCCCAGATATATGTGAAGGGCATGTATTGCACACAGTACCAATCACCAGACAATAATAAATCATATATAGATAATCCACTAAACAGATAACAGATCTAGGATGCATCCACACGCCCCCGCAGATAAAATAGTGGCCAAATAATATAATGCGAATATCAGATAACAGATAAGGGACGGTGTGGAACATCACTCGACCACACTAGAGTCATGCCATTGGTGCATCAATGACACGGCCATGTTACCTTCATGGCTAGGAAACAGATTTGGCTCGGGTATCAAACTGAGAGTCAGATATCATATCATAATCAGAGTATCATATAAAAAGGTTCATATCCAATGTATCATATCAAAGATTCATAAGTTCATAACAAAGGTTCATCATTACGGTTCATAACAAAGGATCAAAGCGAAGGTTCATAATCAAATGGTTTATTTAAAGAAATCATTATTAAATAATTTTCATAAAAATGATCTTTAATAACGGTTTTCATAAAGGTAGTCTCTAAAAGTAGTTTTCATACAAGTTTAGTAAAATTCCATATAAAAGTGATATTACATCATTTATAAACATCATTTTAAAATGGTTTCTCTCAAAACATTCCCATGGCATAATTTCAAAGGTTTTCACATCTAGTTACCAAAATCAAATGAACCTTCTAAGTATCAGGTGATTCGAATACCAATATCACAAGATAGCGAACGAATATCAAATGTATCATCATACCAACGAAGCATATCAAACGAATGAATCAAAGTACAAGGAATCATAGCAATGGCATCAATTCAGAAACTAACGGATCAGAAAATGAAAGAGATCATGAGAAATCTTATAAGAAAGGTCAGAATATCTGTACCTTACGCCGCAAGAAAACACAATTGAAATATAAAGGTCGGAAGCAGACTCCATCTTCAGCGAATCTACACGAATTCATGACTGTCTTATTATTAGCTTATTTAATTCAGATTACTTATTTTAGTCGGCTTTCCATTTCTAGTACTTTCCTTTTTAGGTGACTTTCTATTTTTAGCAGATTTTCAGAATTAGCAAGTTTCCATTTTTAGAAAGTTTCCTTATTTAGTAAGTTTCCATAATTAGCCGATTTCTATATTTAGCAAGATAATAAATATCACAAATTAGGTTAAGCCATTAATTAGAGATTATTATGGAAATAAGGTTAATTTTAGCAAGTTATAAAAATCTAGGGTTAATTATGATAAGTTTCCATATTTTAGAATTTTAATTGTAAATACACCAAAGTTAAAGGTTTAAAATGAAAATATCACAAGTTACTTATTTTAAATTATAAGTTATCCAGAATTACACTTTTAACCCTTTAGGTTTAACATTTTACAATTTATACCCCTTTAGTTTATTAAATTACAAATTAAACCCTATAATTACATAATTCACAATTTAACCCTTAGCACACTTATATTTACACGTCAAATCCTTTATTTTACAAAATTATAGAATTACTCATCAATTTAACACATGGTACGAATTATATCCTTCACGTTTCATAATTTACAAAACTAGTCCCTTAACTTTATAAAGTACCATTCGAATCATAAATTCTCCATAATTACATATTAAGCCCTTAAATATCCAAAATTACACATTACACTTTCTATATCATTATTTATACAAAATAACCTTTAGTTTCCATAATTTACACTTTTAGTCCCTCTATTTTAATTAATTGCAATTCGAATCACAGGATTACCAATTAAACCTTTTCTTGCAAATTTTACCCATAGAACCCTTATATTATATTTTTCACACATTACCCCAGATCTAACATGACTTAGAAAAATACCCCACAAGTTTCAATAATTACAAAACACACCCTTCTAGTTTTATTTTCCAATCGGTATTACTTTTTAATTATCAAACCCTAACCCTAATTATTCCAATCCTTATCAAATCATCAAATCATCATTACAGCACATTAAATGACCAGATCTAACCTTAAAAACCCTAACCCTAAATCATTCGATTAGGTTTTCTGTTTTCTCCCTTATTTTTCTTTAAAATCCGATTAAAACAAAAACTTAACAAAGGTTTTCTAGGCCTCCACAAATACAAAGGTAATTTTTCCAGAGTTATATGATGCTTATAGAACTCAGATAAAATATATTTGCAACCTAGAAAATCGCATGAATGAAATTAGGTTTTATTTACGTTTTTCACCTTTATAATTATCACGACTTGTATTTACGTGCATGGATTGATTTAGTTATTTTATATAACTCATATAAGATGTAAAGGACTCAAGAAAAATACCAGATGGATTTTGGAACGTGTGAATCAAGGCGTATGAGTTTTGTTCTTCTCGGCTAGAACAATCGACACACCAAAACTCCTACGAGCAAAAATAGCGATCCAACGACCTTAGCACTATTTTTCTTACCTTCCTTGGACGTATATGAACCCAGGAAAAATAACCACAGCCTCCAAAAAAATCGTGAGATGAAGAGAGAATTTTGTGTGTGAGATTTAGGGTTTTCGGTGTACATAAAATGGGAAATAAATAAAATACCGTGTGGTCCAAGAGGGGGGAGATATACACGGCTCAAAATATTGATAAGGATAATTTTACTAATTTTGTGATTTGTTTCCCTATTTATTTGATATTTATCTCCTTTTAAATGATTTTATAATTATAAATAAATAATTAAATAAAATTTCGGTCCGTACAATGTTTTTGGTGCGACATGTAATTTTTTTACATTATATAACATTGAAATGTTGTAGCAAAATATTCCTACTTCATGTGTTGCTCATTTCCACAAGTTTGGAATTTATTTGGTATGTTATACACTTATTAATTAAATTTTAAAGTTTCAGGGCATTTTGGTCATTTTGCATGATTTCAAATTTTGGGTTTTACAGTCCATCACAAGAACCAAACTATGCCGCCTAACCCGGATTTCACGGGATTGTGTTCACCACGTGGCCTGACACCTAACATCTAGACTAGGTGTAGCTCGGCGTGTTCCTTTCCAAGACAGAACAAGTATCGAGGAGCCAACTTTGGTACCTACCTCTTTCTCTCTCTATATATACTACTCTTTCTATCTCATTTATCTCATCTCATCTTACACACACATTACACCATAAGACATTATAATAAATCCTCTACATACGAGGTACTGACTTGACCGTCGGAGGATGGTTCCCGGGGCTTCGGCCTCGGGACCCCTTATAACGGGTTCTTTTATGTTTGTAGCATAGTTCAAAGCTCAGGACAAGGACGAACGACACGCGAGGGCCGTTAAAACCAACCAGGCGGAAAAATGCTTCAACATTAAACAATTTCATTTATTTGTTAAAAGTGTTCTCAAATGCCATAAGATTGTCAAAGTTACAAATGTTAGTCCAGCATTAATAAGCACCCGTGGTTTAGCGGGTGAGTATCATTTGCATTCTTCACAGAATTGCTTGAATTAATAATTAGAAAGTAAAGAAATGAGCTACCAGGTAATTTATATAGCTTGACGGAGCAGTCACTAGATCTAGAAGCTAAGCATGTTGAACTAGGGTTGAAAGCCAACGCGGTGACACCCTCTTTATGATTACAAAGAAATGTTGGCTTTTTTGAACGCAAAATTGCATCGTGAATTAAAATGGAGGCGTCTGAAGAAGAGGTGGTCACGATGTGCTTGGCAGTGATGTCCTACATGATCTAGCAGAGGCTGCCTTTACGATTGTTCTTGTGAACTCCTAGCAGCCTCATTTCCATGATTTAGTTATGGGATCTCGTTTGCAGTGCTGTGTGTTTAGGGTAAGAAATTGGGTCAGATAGAACAGAACAAGGGTACCGCACACCGCGATTATATATATATATATATATATATATATATATATATATATATCACCTTTTGGAAAGTAGTATTATTATTAGGGTTAATTCTACAGATATGTAACAACTTTCAAAAATTTCCAATGTTAGGTAACGAACTTTCTAAAATACTATTATTGCCAATCAAACTTATTGCATTTGTTCAAATATTACCTATATGGGCTATCTTCTCAAAGGTGTTAGAGATGTGTTGAGTCGTTAGGTCTAAAAATGACGTTGGTTCCTTTAGTTGTGTTGTGCTAGTTCTGTTGGTTTGGTCCTGGTAAAAATACTGCAATGTTTACAAGGCACGGATACATCTTGTGAATACTGCAATGTTTTTCAAATGTTCTCCTCCTGGTAAAAATAGATATTCCCGTGAGTTAAAGCAGTAGCTGGAAACTACAGAGAATTACACCACAAAAATATTCCATTTTGACCCTATGAAAAGTTAAAACTAATATTATAAGGAAACAGGATAGAGCAAATGGTCTGCTAGGATGCAAAATCTAAAGTTGTTTACATTAGATTACATAAAACATCATGACATAGAGGTAACAACAATTCAATGCATGTTAATTCATCAATTATTAGGTTGTTTTATCTCCAAAATTAAACAATTTCATTTATTTGTTAAAAATGTTCCCAAATGCCATAAGATTGTTAAAGTTACAAATTTTAGTTCAACATTAATAAGCACCTGTGGTTTAGCGGGTGAGTATCATCTGCATTCTTCACTGAATTGCTTGAATTAATAATTAGAAAGTAAAGAAATGAGCTACCAGGGAATTTATATAGCTTGACGGAGCAGTCACTAGATCCAGAAGCTAAGCATGTTGAACTAGGGTTGAAAGCCAACGCGGTGACACCCTCTTTATGATTACGAAGAAATGTTGGCTTTTATGAATGCAAAATTGCATCGTGAATTAAAATGGAGGCGTCTAAAGAAGAAGTAGTCACGATGTACTTGGCAGTGATGTCCCACATGATCGATCAGAGGCCGCCTTTACGATTGTCCTTGTGAACTCCTATCGGCCTCATTTCCATGATTGAGTTCTGGGATCTCGTTTGCAGTTCTGTGTGTTTAGGGTAAGAAATTGGGTCAGATAGAACAAAACTAGGGTACCGCACACCGCGCTTATATATATATATATATATATATACACGTTTTGGACAATATTATTATTATTATTATTATTATTATTATTATTATTATTATTATTATTATTATTATTATTATTATTATTATTATTATTATTATTATTATTATAAAACATCACTTCATTAGAAGAAAATAAGATTTACAAGAAATTAGAGGGGAGCCGAGATACTAACTGGGCTCCCACTCCTCGAGCTATGGCAAAGCTAATCCTATTAAAAATATGAGCAGCGGCTCGCGATCCGATGTCTTGAGTTACTGAGAACTTTCGGATCCGTTTCAGTAGGGTTGCTGCATCCTTCCCAAGTTCCCCAAAGGAAGAGAATGAGAAGGGAAGAAACCCATATCCAATGTCGGCACATTTGCTCTCATATTTGACACGCTTGCGCTGTGCTGCTTCAACCACCACTCGTCCTGGCACAAAATCGACCATACCCGATTGCGTCAAAGGGGATGACCCTGTCAAATTGACACAAACATCTTGCCCACCGTCCCAAGAATAGAGCAATACATCAGCTGGGCGTAAGCTTTTGTCTCCTTCTCCATAAAGGCCAATGTCAACCTCTTTGCGAGCCGAGATCCCAGACCAAGAGCAAATATCGGCAAGAGTGTCGCGCACTACGTTGTGTCGGTGCTTAATACCAATAATACCCGCACATGACACAGCATGATCCCCGTAAATGTCTCCCGCAAATAACCTGGAACAAGCAGAGCACGGCATCTGGACCGAGAACAGAGGGACACCCAGGCGGTAGCATAAAACACACCGGTAAGTTCTAGCGTTCATAGTCTGCCCCAACCCAGATATCGTTGCCACCCGAAGCCAATCGGAGGTGTATTATTATTATTATTATTATTATTATATTATTATTATTATTATTATTATTATTATTATTATTATTATTATTATTATTATTATTATTATTATTATTATTATTATTATTATTATTATTATTATTATTATTATTATTATTATTATTATTATTATTAATAAATTTTCATTAAACATAGCAAATATTACATAAAGTTGGATGGGAGTCTAGACACAAGTTGTGCTCCCACTCCTTTCAGAATACAAAAGCTAACTCTATGAAAGATAAAAACACCACTTTTAGCATTATTTGAGTGACTATTGGAATAGTCTTAATGCGTGAAAGTGTGTTCAAAGCCTCTGTATCGAATTCCCCGAACGTGGAAAAGGCAAAAGGTATGAATTTGTATCCATTGTCCTCACATTTGGATGCATACTTTCTATTTTTCTTCTCCACAGCATTACGCAAGGCTACCCCAAGAGCCCATGAAGTCGCCCCACTACCAGCAAATGGAGAGATGCCAGTCACATCCATGCATGCATCTTTACCTTGAAGCCAATTAAATAATAACAAGTCTGCAGGCCGTAGCTCCTTCCCGTCCTACGAAAGGAATCCCATCGGAGCCTCCTTACGCACCATGATCCCAACCTTAGAGCAAATATCCACAAGAATATCACGCACCAGATTATGCCTGAACTTCACACCCACTTCACTGGAACAGTGGACCGCATGATCCCCCCATATGTCCATACGATGCACATTACAACTCAGGCAGAGGCTACCTTCAGGGAACATAGGTACGGAAAGCCTATAACACAACACAGATCAGAATTGGCGATGGTTCATCCTCTGACCCAAGCCGTCAATAGGGATGGTGAAAAGAAAATCCTGTGCATGTGGGGCACGTATGCTACTGAGAACAGCGACCTGTCTTGGACTTAGCGTGTACTTAGAAACAAGGTTTTTCTCAATGACACCAAAATAACACTTTGCCAAGGTTTTCATCATTTGGGTGGCAGAAGCGTCATTGGTGACAGCGAGAGCGTCTATGTTACAAGTAACGGTGAAAGTATCAAGAGCATATTGAAAAGAAGGACCATGGGAGACATTACCAGATTTATTCAGTATCTTGTCCTGTAGATCACTCGTTTGCAAACGAGAGGCGAGAAAGGCATACTGGATAATGTCACCTGCTGAAAGGACTCCAAGACCACCCAACTTGATTGGAAGAGTGGCAAGCCGCCACTGCCAATCACCAAACCCCGGCCCTGAGGCGGTAACAATCTTCTCCAAGGAAGTACGTAACGACTGATCAAACTGAACCTGGGCCTCCTGTAAATACATAGGGGAGCATGTCCTCAAAGCATAAGATAATTTTGCAACCCCGGCACAACTGCGAAGAAGAAGGAGCTCACATTGGGGATCATTAAGTTTGTGGATTGCCTCCATTAGGGTAATGGTTTTAGAAACCCGTTTCGAAGCCAAATCCCGACAAAAACTATCATCCAAACTGACGGAACCACCTAGAAGTTTGACACCATTGGTCGGGCGAGAGATATTTATTGGAAAGACGCCCTCTACCCTACTTCGAGGATCCTCCACAGGCCAGAAGAGTTCGGTTTTATCAACTTTCAAAAACAAACCACGAGCCGGGCCATCCGTCCTGATGATGTCAAGAGCCTTGGCAACCATAAGGGTATCTCCAATGATAGTACCGTCATCAAGATACCAAGCCTGAAGGGTAAGCTCACAAGACTGATTAATAGACTGTACCATAGGGTGCAAAGCTAGGGCAAACAACAAAGGACCTAACGGATCCCCTTGTTGAACCCCTTGGCAAGACCAAAGGATAGAGTCATCATAATAAAGCCTAGCAGGTCGGGCATAACAAAACTCAACCCAAGGAGCAATGGATGGGCAACGCGCCCTGGCTTCTTGAAGTAATATGCTCCTATCGACAAGATTGAAAGCATTCTTAAAATCCAACAAAAGCATAGAAAGCCCAACCTCGTTACCCTTAGACTCAATGAGCCTATTAACAGAATGGAGAACAGCCTCACAGCCACCAGGAACACCAACACCAAATTGAAAGTCCTGTAAATAAGTATTCATGGAGTTACCAATAGAAGAATAAGCCACCTTGGAAACAAGCCTTCTCCATACAGTACCAACCGCAATAGGGCGTATACCACCACCAGGCTTGACTAAGGGAGTCAAGGGGGCACTAGCTATATACTCTCCCAATAGAATAGGGCACTTTCCACTAAGAAACAAGTTGACAACACAGGTAATAGAACCTAGCAAATCATAAGCAATAGCAGAGGCAGCCCCTCCCAAAATATCCATTAAATGTTGTGCTCTAAGCCCATCATGACCGCACGATGTCCCCTTGGGAAAACTACGAATCCTGTTCATCACCAAGTCTTTATGGACAAAAAGGGCATCCCCACCAAGTAGGGAAGAAGATAAAGTCGGAGGTGGGGCATGCGGGTGTTTGGCCTCTAACTCAAGCAGGGTGTCAGGAGTAGATGGGGCGACACCAGAAGACGTGAGAACCTTAATAGCTGCAGTGAAATGTCCATCTCCCAGTTTACGTTTACATTGAGCGAGGTTAGCTCCATCATGGTCTTTGGTTTTCTTCACCCCACTGAAGGATGGAGTTACTCCAGCCAAACGATCCATCACCAAAGCAAACCTATCTGTGGAATCCCTCCATCTAAGAATAGCTCGAGAAATACATTCAAACTGACACCGTTCTCTCTCACCAGATCTTCGCTGAGCTCTGTTAGTAGGGACGACAGACAAACATCGTAAGTTCAGAAACACACAACATGGGCAAATGGGGATAGGAGGAAAACCCCCACCACCATAAATGCTCCACCGGACTAGCAAAAGGTGACCAATGATCGCTACGCACTCCGCAAAAAGATCAAAACCAAATCAAACGGTGAGACAAATGCTGTTTACCGTCACTAAAAGTTGGTGAATAACATTAACCACTAAGCCAACATGCCTGAGAAAGCGTGGTCAATGCAGAACAATAGGAAACACGCTCAGTACAGGCTTATGCGAACAAACACACCATCTAATGTGCAGTCGCCCAAGCTATCAATACAAGATGTTCTGGTAATACCCTCGTACCATTACAAGCACCTTACACCTTCCTTTAGCTAAAGTATCGGGTGCAATAAAGCCCACTGAAAGCCCGGAGTGCGTTAATACGAGAAAAATAAGAAAGCACTTACAAAAAATTTTAAGTCGATACGCCTAGTAATCAATATAATTTTTTGTATAAGAACCCTTTACATTACCACTTTTACACCCTTTCAAAACTTGTAGAGGACAAGATATCCGAGGTGCAATAGGGATAGCCATGATAAGGGGTGCGATTTATACGTTTAGATAAATAAGAAAGTTAAAATTATCCACTAAACCGCCTTTAAACTTTAATTGTTTTTATAGAACCAACAGTTGAGCCCAACCGCTAGCCCAACAGATGAGGGCAAACCGCTAACTCAACTAAAAGTGGGGCCCACGAGTGACGCACACAGGCAGGTACGCCTTTAAACTATTATAATTAATATTAAGAAAGTCAAGCCGCTACCACAACCAGGTAAGCCTTTAAACAATTATTTTTATTATTAGAAAGTCAAACCGCTGCCCAACTGAAGTGGGGCCCACGAGTAACAAAACTGCAACACGCCACCCATTCTTCCTCAAGAGCCAACCGCTATCTCAAGAACGCAACCAAGAAGCCAAAAACAGAGAACCTAGGCACGGAGAGCTTCACCAAGAAGGAAAAGATCACCACACGAAAGGACCCCACTAAAACCGCTCCAACATGCGCAGACTTTCTTTTGAAAACTGCTCCACCAAGGAAGAAGACGAAGCAGCAGATGAACTATAAATCCCACTCCAACAGTCAACGCCGAAATGAACAATCACAGGAGAGGATGGATCGGGGACGAAGGTGAAAGAGGGAGTCACCCAAATCGCCCACACAGAAACACCCTTATTTTTAATATAGTTATTATTATTATTTTTGATATAGTTAATAGATATGATTTCAAGCAGAACACTCGTCCGAATATTGGCTTTATTATTATTATTATTATTATTATTATTATTATTATTATTATTATTATTATTATTATTATTATTATTATTATTATTATACACTGTTCGTCCCTAAACTTATCAAACAACATCACATTGGGATATACCTTGCCATTTTCATCAACCGGAGTCCATACTTCAAGTGTTTCATATCAAACAACTCCCTTGACCCGTTTTCCCTCGGTCAATGTCCGTAACGTTATATTTTCGATGGCATAATAGACAAATCACATTTTGTCTTAAATCTAACCCAACCCAACCCAACCTAACACAACCCAATTCGTATGCCCTATACTCTTTATTGTTTCCCTACCTTCTTCACCTAACAAATACCCGATCATTTATCACACACATTCTCAGACACTCCTCAGTCTTGCACACAACCCTCACAAACCTTCCCATATTTGTGCAAAAAACATGGTCACAATGGTAGAATAGAACCTTAGTATGATAGCAGCCACGGATGATACGATAGAGTATGTGAAGGCTAAATATGGGGATACTTGGTTAGAAAGCAATGAAATGAAGCTCTTAAAAAAGAATCTAGTTGAATTACCTTCTAGAAAAAACTCCGGCTTGAGGGGTCTGTTTGATTGTGTATAACTGATGAAGAGAAAAGTGTACCGCTTTTAGGGGGTCATTTAAGCCCTAAATCGTATTTATTTGATCCAATATTGCCCTAAATCGTTCCTTTTGTCATTTTAGGTACTTTGGAGAAGAAATCTGGAAAATGAAGCATTTTGGACGTTTTTGGAGCATAAAAGTGAAGAAAACGACAAAGTCTCCAAAGCTGCTGGAAAAGTACACATGACGGCGTCAAGCATTGCTCTTGACGGCGTCATGGCTTGGCAAAAGAGGTGGATATGACAAAATACACGTGACGCGCCAGAGAGTTTTACAATGGAAAGTCTGACGGCGTCACTCTTTAAGGTGATCAAGGCCATCACGGTTTAAGTTAAAGAGAGACGGCGTCAAGCTTTATTCTGACGGCGTCAACCCTTGATAGGCCAGAGCGGATTTTGGAGGATTAAAAAGGGACGGCGTCAGGAAGACCATCCGGGAACCCTAGCCACGGCGAGGTGACGGCGTCACCTCCTACAACGTGACGCCGTCAGCCACTAAACTCTATATATAGTTTTGCAATTTTTATTCATAGTGTGCAACTTTGTGAGGAGAAACCCTAAGGCGAATTTTCTGCCATTTTTAAGGGTTTTATACCCTTGGATCTCCCATGTTTAATTGAAGATAAGTAATCAATTAATCAATCAATATGTCTATGTGTTGTTTGATTATATCTTGTTCTTGTCTTTTAATTAACATGCTAGGCTAGATTTATCTTGTGTTTGCTTAGATCTAATGAAACCTAACTATTGATTATTGGTTATTAGTGTGTTATTAATTGTATTGGATGATTGTTTATCGATGTTAGGCTTAAGAAAACTGGCTAACCTCCTATACGGTAACTTGCTTGAACGTCTTAAGAAACATGAACCAATGCGTACTAAGGTTTTTATGGTTGTATTTAATGCATGAGCGAATTCTAGTGATCCCATGTTAGGAGCTTCTTAGCCGGCTCAACATAGGAGTGAAGTAGGAGCTTGTAGAGTTGGGGAAGTACGTACGCCACCCCACGATTGGTATTAAGGAATACACCCGTCATCCACGCAATTAATACACACTAATCAACCGGTAAAAGATAGTTAGGGAGTAAGGAAATCTAAGTAAACACATTTCTCTCCATATAAGTTCCACGACCTTTTCATTTTCAGTTATTTTATTTTATTTGCATTTGTAGTCATTTGGGTTAGTTGACTAGCAACTAATTCCGCCCACTCCTTCAAACCCGAGATTTTACTTGCTTTCATAAAATTATAAAAATACAAAAAGAATCTTCCCTCACCCTTAGACCTATTAGAGTAGTTTTTCAATCCTAACGACACTATTCCCCTAGAGAACGATCAATCCCCCGGTACTTGCCACTTCACTATACTACATCGGTCAGGTACACTGCCTGGTGGGGATTGCAAGCTTCTCGAGATCACTCGAGAGGTAAAACCTGTTGTAAGGTCGCAAAACCACGCATCAAGTTTTTGGCGCCGCTGCTGGGGAATAGTTATTGTTTAGGTTGAATTTTTATTTTATTAGGTCTACTCACTAGATTCCTTTCTAGTGAGATTTTTATTTTATTTTTCTAGATTTTCTTTAGTCTATCTTTTTTCTTCATTTCTTTGTTCGTAACCATTACCATCCGACATCATGGAAGGTGGTAATATCCTTGATCCCAACAACCCACCACCACAACAACACCCACCTCCTAGAGCCCGTACCTTAGGAGACTACTCCCGTCCTAGCTACCATGGCTACTGAAACACCATTGAGCTCACTCAAGGAGCCAATGTCACTCCCTTGCGATCCGACACCATCCGGTTGGTGCAAAGCGGATGCGCATTCCATGGACTTCGTTCCGAAGATCCTAATCAACATCTCAAGGACTTTCTCAAAATCGTTGATTCCATAGACCTTGATGTTACCACTCGAGAGATTACCCGACTACGTCTCTTTCAATTCTCTCTGCGGGACCAAGCTAGTCAATGGCTAGAGCGTCTACCCGCAGGATCCATCACCTCTTGGGATGATCTCACCACTCATTTCCTTGCTCAGTTTTTCCCACCAGGAAGAACTACCAAGCTAAGGAATGATATCTTGATGTTCCAACAACGTCAAGGCGAAACCCTCTACGAGGCATGGACTCGATTTAAGGACTTACTCCAAAAAGTCCCTCACCATGGCATAGAACTTTGGCTCCAAGTCCAAATCTTCTATGACCACATCAATCTCTCCACGAGGCAAACCATTGACCAATCGGCCGGTGGTAAGCTTCGTGATCTAAGTGCAGAACAATCATGGGCTCTCCTGGAAGATCTTGCTCTTTATGACAACGAAAGTTGGAGTGATCCCCGTGATTTGAATAAAACGGTCAAGGCAATATCTTTGCCTTCGAACAATTCAAGCACTTCCGATCGTAGGATCATAGAACTTGAAGACCAAGTCAAGTTTCTTATGAAATCCTACGAGGCTCCTAAACCTTCAAGCCAGGTGAACAAAATCACTTCTTCGTGTAAATTATGTAGTGGTCCCCACGACACTCATGATTGCATGGAACTCCCCAAACAGGCTTTCAAAGAATTCGCACCCTCGCGAATCGATAAGGCGGGAGATAAGTGGCTCACCACTAATTATGGACCCAAGAATTCCGAAGATAGGTATGAGGCATGGAAGAGTAAGCCAAATTTTAGTTGGAACCAAACTCGAAACGTATCATTCAATGACTCTCCCCCACTCACCTGGTCTGAACATTATCCTCATCAGCATACGCATAAACAACAAAATCGCGAGGAATCATTGCAAAAATTCATTCTCTCTCAAGAAACACAGCTCTCCAAACTTGAGAATCAATTCAGACAATAGCAAGTTGATATGAACAACAAGGTTGATGACCTGTTAAAGGTTATCAATGATCGCATTGCTGGCAGGTCAACTTGTGAGTTGACACGAGTTAATGAGATCAAATCTGTCACGGTGACTCACCAAACACCCCCTCCTGTAAAAATCAAGCACCCTAGTAAACTCTTCAAACACATATCACAAAACGGAAAAAAACTAGAGATACTCATACCCCTTCAAAATCACTCCACTTCGTGAACACCACTACAACAATACCTATTCCTAAACCCAATCTGGACCAACAATCAACCACGAACGTGGACAATGAAATGGAGGGTGAAGTTCCGGAAAAGAACCCCGAGGCGCCCGGAGACTATCTAGACTCACCTAAGAACTCGAGTACAAGAGAGGTGAGTGATGAGGAGGGCTCGGAAGAGAAATCCGAAATGCCTCATGGGCTCCCAGGACTGCTAGACCGCCCCCTGGTGGAGGAACTTGAGAGGGGCACAGCAAATTTGCCTATGGGATTTGGAGAGAGAATAGAGGATGGCGCTCCCAGGGTCTTTAAGATATCTTGCACCACTAGGAAAAAGTTTATAAAAGATGCCTACATAAACCCCAACTCTTCTATGAATGCAATATCCCTTTCTCTATATAACGAAGCCTTCACCAAACAGGTCAAATATGAAGGGTTTAATATCATAGGAGTAATAAGAAGGGTACCAATTGTGATAGAAAAGTTCCTCTTTCATATTGAGCTAACTGTATTTAATAACATGGACTCTATCATCAGCCCATCCTTAACTAGCCTTGTTCTAGGCAAACCATTCATAAAAGCAACGGGAGTGATACTCGATGAGGATGATAGTAGTGCATTATTTACCGATGGTGTCAGGAAAGTGATTTTTCGGGATGGCAGTGAAGAAGTGTATGAGTATCAACCATCAGCAATTTGCAACACATGGGGGCTACACGGTAGAAGGCCTGGCCGAATTAAGCAACGTGATCCGAATAATCTCAAAATACCTTGCATGATTGGTCACAAGCATTTTTATAATGTTTACATTGACACATGTTTACCCAAAAATGTGATGTCCTTGTTTCATTATAACAACATTTGCAGATGGGGAATGATTCATAAAGGGAAGGATGGCATTGGCATAGATGATGATGTACAGGTGTTTGTAGGAAATATGACATTCACTATGAGCTTCGCAATCGTCGATAATATCGAAAAGTACATCGATCCCAGGTTATCACAAGTTGTTTTTGGGGCACCTTTTTGCAAGGCCACAAGCTTGGTTGTGGACGAGCTCAATGGGATAATGACTTTCACCGATGGGATTAGGGAAATCTCATACCAAACGCCTTACAAGATGAGAGAATTCAAGGAGATCGATTATGGAGGGCTCGATGGGTTAAGTTCCCAACTCGTGTTATGTGATGATGATGTGAGAAGAGGATGTAAGGACACTTTTGACCTGTCGAGTGGATTCTTCAAGCATGTTAAGGAGCTTAGTTCTAAATACCAAAACAATCCTCTTGATCTTGAGGACCCGAAATACCTTTACTATGAAAGTGATTCTGATAGAGAATCAAAGGAGGTTGGCCTAGAAACCGTGACCAATGATGGAATCACGTAATGTACGTGACTTTGAGTCTAGCTACAAGACTCGTTAATAAAGAAAAGCGCTTCTTGGGTGGCAACCCAAGCTTTATTTGCTTTGTGTGTTTATTTATTTGTTTGTTTGATTTTATTTGTTTCCGTATGTATGTTTAATTTTTATTATTATTGATTCATGTTCGAAACTAAATTGTGAAAATGCTTTATCTTGTTTTTAACTTCGTCTTAACTACATATAAAGGTATTTTGCAAAAGTTAAGTGTAAGGGAAATCCAAATCGGTTTATTAGAACAAATGAACATGAATCATAACAATAATAAATTAACATACATATTAGTATTTGTTTGAGTCAAATGCTTGTATCGAGTCATAATGATGTTTTGCAGGATTTCCAGGAAGTAAGGTATAGGTTTTTCTAGAAATTTTTCGGAAACTTAACATGAGAATTCTGTCAGATCATTTCTGACGGCGTCAGGCATTACAACCTGACGGCGTCAGGTTTTAATTTTCTGAAATTTTTGAAAGTTTTGTTTTCATAAAAAGTTTTTATTAAATCTCTAACTTATAAACTCCAGGAATCTGCAAAATTATCATTCCACAAGCATTATATCCTTATATAGATTTATCCCGCCGATGTTATGCAGGTTTTCGTGTTTGTTTTCTCAGGTTTAACAGGTTATTTTGGACAAGGAGATGTATGTGGAATCAGGCTTTTGACGATGCTTTAGTCTTGGAGCTTCTACATTCTCTTGGAAGAAGATCTAACCATGTTACCTCTTTATCCACCGAACGAATCAGGGGAGTATTTGATTTCATTCTTTTACCTTATTTATTTTTACATCTTGTTATTTGAACATTGGGGACAATGTTCATCTTAAGTGTAAGGGGGGGGGGGGGTAAAGTGCGATACTTTAGAGAATACAAGTGCGCTTGATTTTTGTTTGTTTAATAGTAGATGTGCAATAAAACTGAGAGAAATACCTGTTAGGGCAATTTTATTGCCAAATTTAAATTTTTTTACAACATATAGGAGTGAAACTTTGATCTTAATGAGCGTCTCATGGATAGGAAGTTATATGACTAGCACAAAAACCGTACCACTAAAAATTTTTCCACCCCCAAATATGTGAGGTTCGCCCCTAGAATTGGTAGGAAAAGCATTTATGCTATGATGTGTGTACCGGTAGCACTTAGATTCTAGAACTTGCGTTAGGACCATTCCGAGGCCACAAGTGAGACTACATTCGTGTAGATAGATTTACTACATGATAAGAGGCATTAGGATTAACCCACTGTTTTACACCTGTGTTTTTGTTATAATTACGTTGGCTACATTGGTCAAGTAATTCTCCCACACCCTTTGTGTTGTACTCATTTTTAGTACACGATACCCCTAGTATACCTCTCAGAGCCTATCTTTTCGTTTCTAACTTTAAGCACTTTACTTAAAGGAAGAATTTGTTACACCCCACTTAAATGTACACCCAAATCGCCTTAGCCTACCTTGTATGCACTCAATTTTAGTGCATTATTGTGACAACATTTGTTTAAACCCCAAGTTAATTATCTAATTGATTACATGGTTTCTAAGTCGAGTCATATCCTTGTACATATTGTTTTGGGACGATTGGGACTCATGGGTAAAGTACTAGTATAATCGAGTAATGGGGAAGAACAACATTATTACCCCTATATGTGCTAAATATTTTAAAAAGTACTCCAAGTGTTTCGATTATCTTAATTCGAGTCATTAGAATAGTTATTTGTAAAGTTATGTAAAAGTTCAAGTGTAAGGGGAATGCAACGTCCCTATGATGTATTATTTTGGAGGGTAGGGCAAGAGTGTATGAAAAAAAAAAAAAAAAAAAAAAAAAAATCAAGAAAATTACAAAAAAATGAGAAAAAGAAAAGTAGAAAAAAACATACGGACTACCATCCCGTTTCATTTTATGTTTATTTTACGTTTTTGATATTTCTTTCATTAGCTTAAGTCGAGTCTAGTCTTGGCTTAGCAACGCCATATTGTACATGTAATTAATCAAGATCTTTAACTCGCCACCAGTAAAATATCCTTTATCCAACAAAACCGTGTTTATCATATCCCTACACCTCACGTTATAACCCGTGTAAAAGCCCTCTTTGATAGTTTATCTTAGGTGCTTACGCCTAGTGGAGAAGGTTTTCGATCCTTTCCCAAGCCTATGGTAATCTATTTGCTACGACAGGTAGTGAGAGATATTATCCGTTTTCATTTATGAGATATACTTTTATGACACCTGAGAGATGTGAGTATCTAAACACTACTTGTGAGGTGCTAGTTTGTAATCTCCGTGCTTATTATGATTAAAGTGGAATGACTATTTGTTGTAATTACTTTTATATTAGCATTAAATGACCCCTAACTTGTATTTTGATTAGAATAAAAGCGCATTTGCTTGAGGACAAGAAAATCTTAAGTGTAAGGGTATTTGATGAAGCAAAAAGTGTACCGCTTTTAGGGGGTCATTTAAGCCCTAAATCGTATTTATTTGATCAAATATTGCCCTAAATCGTTCCTTTTGTCATTTTAGGTACTTTGGAGAAGAAATCTGGAAAAGGAAGCATTTTGGACGTTTTTGGAGCATAAAAGTGAAGAAAACGACAAAGTCTCCAAAGCTGCTGGAAAAGTACACATGACGGCGTCAAGCATTGCTCTTGACGGCGTCATGGCTTGGCAAAAGAGGTAGATATGACAAAATACACGTGACGCGCCAGAGAGTTTTACAATGGAAAGTCTGACGGCGTCACCCTTTAAGGTGATCAAGGCCATCACGGTTTAAGTTAAAGAGAGACGGCGTCAAGCTTTATTCTGACGGCGTCAACCCTTGATAGGCCAGAGCGGATTTTGAAAGATTAAAAAGGGACGGCGTCAGGAAGACCATCCGGGAACCTTAGCCACGGCGAGGTGACGGCGTCACCTCCTACAACGTGACGCCGTCAGCCACTAAACTCTATATATAGTTTTGCAATTTTTATTCATAGTGTGCAACTTTGTGAGGAGAAACCCTAAGGCGAATTTTCTGCCATTTTTAAGGGTTTTTATACCCTTGGATCTCCCATGTTTAATTGAAGATAAGTAATCACTTAATCAATCAATATGTCTATGTGTTGTTTGATTATATCTTGTTCTTGTCTTTTAATTAACATGCTAGGCTAGATTTATCTTGTGTTTGCTTAGATCTAATGAAACCTAACTATTGATTATTGGTTATTAGTGTGTTATTAATTGTATTGGATGATTGTTTATCGATGTTAGGCTTAAGAAAACTGGCTAACCTCCTATACGGTAACTTGCTTGAACGTCTTAAGAAACATGAACCAATGCGTACTAAGGTTTTTATGGTTGTATTTAATGCATGAGCGAATTCTAGTGATCCCATGTTAGGAGCTTCTTAGCCGGCTCGACATAGGAGTGAAGTAGGAGCTTGTAGAGTTGGGGAAGTACGTACGCCACCCCACGATTGGTATTAAGGAATACACCCGTCATCCACGCAATTAATACACACTAATCAACCGGTAAAAGATAGTTAGGGAGTAAGGAAATCTAAGTAAACACATTTCTCTCCATATAAGTTCCACGACCTTTTCATTTTCAGTTATTTTATTTTATTTGCATTTGTAGTCATTTGGGTTAGTTGACTAGCAACTAATTCCGCCCACTCCTTCAAACCCGAGATTTTACTTGCTTTCATAAAATTATAAAAATACAAAAAGAATCTTCCCTCACCCTTAGACCTATTAGAGTAGTTTTTCAATCCTAACGACACTATTCCCCTAGAGAACGATCAATCCCCTGGTACTTGCCACTTCACTATACTACATCGGTCAGGTACACTGCCTGGTGGGGATTGCAAGCTTCTCGAGATCCCTCGAGAGGTAAAACCTGTTGTAAGGTCGCAAAACCACGCATCAATAACTCAAGCATTGTTGTAAGTTATATTTATCATTTTCAAAACCAAAATAGTCTTCAACCTCAGATTCACTATTTTCAACAACTAATGTAATACTTCCATTACCCTACCCATCAACAGCTTCATCTGGACTGCCTAGCTTAGCAGTGGCATCAATACTTGAAGTATTTTTCCTACTGTCATCACTGGTAGATGCATCAACATGTTGTGGCAAACCACGGGGACCATCCATGTAATTTACTATAAACTCTTATTAACAGTTTTACGATTAAACAATGAAACTTTAAGTTATTAAGAAAATGAGCTTCAATAATTATGAGCATAACCCTGTGTAATTTTTAATTTTGTATCTGTTAATACAAATAAACCTTAAAAATGTGTATTTATATTTTACGATCTTCTAATGTTTTGTCGATAACAAACGTAAAATCATTATAACGAGATAGATAAAATACGTAACGCTTTGAGCCAAAAGCTTACTAACTCATTTCATTAAACAAATAAACCTTAAACATATTTAGTTAACAAGTTCACATAAAACCAAAACCATTTTTTTAAAAACACTTAAGTA
This sequence comes from Artemisia tridentata subsp. tridentata, assembly GCA_021014915.2. Lineage (NCBI taxonomy): Eukaryota > Viridiplantae > Streptophyta > Magnoliopsida > Asterales > Asteraceae > Artemisia > Artemisia tridentata. Next base: position 205,767,270 of record CP139504.1, read on the forward strand.
AACTAGTTACTTACATTATAAAAATACATGTTACTTGTAAATTAACTATAAAAGACTTGGACTATACATGACCCAAAAACCAAGCCCATAACCCATAACCCATGAAGCTTAACCCATAACCCACGACCCATTGCATGACATCCATAATGGGTAAAACCCATGACCCATGACCCAAAGTCCATAACCCATAACCCAAAGTCCATGACCTATGACCCAAATATGTCTTTGACATCAGGCATGACATCATCTATCCATGGATCATAACCCATAACCCAAAACCCGGAAATGTAACCCAAAATCCGAACTATGGATACCAGATAGCCGGATCCCTTGGAATACACTGGTCGGATCCCTTTGGGAAGGGATCCGCCGGATCCGGGTGAACAGTGGACAGTTTGCCTATAAATAGTGAGCCATTTCTCTCTTGCTCCTCACCCTTTTTAGACATACCTTCTCTCTATGTTCTAAACTCTCTAACCACAGATCCAAGGATCTTTCCATGTAGTCTTTCTTTGTGATTCTCTAGGTTCCTTCTAAAAGGTGAGATCACAACCTCTCGAAGACTTCCAAGCTCGTGACATGAATTGCTAGGATTCTTCTCTTTCAAGATCACAGAAATGCATCTTGTTCTTTCTTCTTCTTCTCAAAGGTGTTAGAGATGTGTTGAGTCGTTAGGTGTAAAAATGAGATTGGTTCCTTTAGTTGTGTTGTGCTAGTTGTGTTGGTTTGGTCCTGGTAAAAATACTGCAATGTTTACGAGGCACGGATATATCTTGTGAATACTGCAATGTTTTTCAAAAGTTCTCCTCCTGGTAAAAATAGATATTCTCGTGAGTTAAAATAGTAGCCGGAAACTACAAAGAATTACACCACAAAAATATTCCATTTTTACCCAATGAAAAGTGAAAACTAATATTATAAGGAAACAAGATAGAGCAAATGGTCTGCTAGGATGAAAAATCTAAAGTTGTTTACATTAGATTACATAAAACATCATGACATAGAGGTAACAACAATTCAATGCATGTTAATTCATCAATTATTGGGTTGTTTTATCTCCAAAATTAGACAATTTCATTTATTTGTTAAAAATGTTCCCAAATGCCATAAGATTGTCAAAGTTTCAAATTTTAGTTCAACATTAATAAGCACCTGTGGTTTAGCGGGTGAGTATCATCTGCATTCTTCACTGAATTGCTTGAATTAATAATTAGAAAGTAAAGAAATGAGCTACCAGGGAATTTATATAGCTTCACGGAGCAGTCACTAGATCCAGAAGCTAAGCATGTTGAACTAGGGTTGAAATCCAACGTGGTGACACCCTCTTTATGATTTCGAAGAAATGTTGGTTTTTTGAATGCAAAATTGCGTCGTGAATTAAAATGGAGGCATCTGAAGAAGAGGCGGTCATGATGTGCATGGCAGTGATGTCCCACATGATCGAGCAGAGGCCGCCTTTACGATTGTTCTTGTGAACTCCTATCACCCTCATTTCCATGATTGAGTTCTGGGATCTCGTTTGCAGTGCTGTTGTTTAGGGTAAGAAATTGGGTAAGATAGAACAGAACTAGGGTACCGCACACCGCGCTTATATATATATATATATATATATATATATATATATATATATATATATATATATATATATATATATATATATATACACGTTTTGGAAAGTAGTATTATTATTAGGGTTAATTCTACAGATATGTAACAACTTTCAAAAATTTCCAATGTTAGGTAACGAACTTTCTAAAATACTATTATTACCTATCAAACTTATTACATTTGTTCAAATATTACCCATATGGGCTATCTTTGCAACTGGTAACCGGTTGCAACCGGTTACCATTGTATGCCCATTTAATAAAGTAAGAAAAAATCATTTTTTTATTAAAATAGTTTGACCAAACATTTAATAATGTTACTCATCTAATAACTTTACCAAAAACATTTCCCCCCAATTTTCACAAGAACTCTAATTCCCAATTCCACAACCCTAATTCCGATTTCCACAACCTTAATTTTCTAATCTATGTAATAATCAAAATAGGTAAAGGTAAACCCGAAAAGAATCGTGTTTTCACAGTTAACCTAAAACACGATGGTCTTTTTACAATTAAACCTTTTGGTTATATGAACGCAGATGAGAAGCAAATCACAGATCTTAAGTTTGAAGGTATGTCATGTGTTGATCTTTTTGTTGTAGTTAGGCATTTAGTGCATAATCCAATTAGGAGGCTTTATTATTGCAAAGTAGGAACCCCATTAAGATTAGGCATTAAGGAAATTAAAAATGATGATGATGTTGAGGCATTTTTAACTGTTGGTTTTGAATCAAAATGGGTAGTTGATTTGTATGCTGAACATCTTGATGAAGATGCTTTAGATATTAGGGACAAATTAGAATCCATTGAAGTTGATTTGGGGAATGAATATAGTGATGCTTATTGTTCTAGTGATGATGAAGATTTAGGTGATGTGGAATTGTTTACTGAAGGTGATGAGAATGTAGAAATTAAGATTGTCACTACCAAAGACCCATTTCTTAAAAAATTGTGCTCTAATAGTGGTCACTTTAGAGGTTTCATTGATGAACCAGTCAATGTAAATGCAATCGAAGTGTTAGAAGACCTAGATAATATAGATCCTAAGTATAGAGCTAAGCCAGGTATTATTTATCCAAGACATGATCCTACACAGGATTGGGATAAAATGGAACCTATATTAGGAATGAGGTTTGAGACCATTGAACAACTAAAACTTGCTTTAGCCAATTATGGGGTAGCCAATGGGTATCAAATGTGGTTTATGATAAATGATTGGAACAAAAGTGTTAGCTTTCTGTGGTAGGGATGTGCAAGCAGGTAGATGTGTTGGGGCTGCCACATTAAAAAAAAGAGCAGAACAGAGGAAGAAAAAGGCTGGTGAGGGTAGTTCAAAAGATGGTGAGGGTTGTTCAAAAGATGGTGAGGGTAGTTCTAAGAGGAAGAAAGATTAGAAGGAACATGAGTAAGAAATAGAACATAAACTACATGGAACATGAGTACATGGAGGATTTGCTTATTCAAGAGGAAGAAAGATTAGAAGCAGAACATAAACTACATCAAGAATCTTATGATGAAGAAGCTTTGAGGTTAACAATGGAAGCAGAGAACCTTTCAACAGAAATGTCCTATCTGTTAATGACAACATTGAGACCCAAGAATCTGTTGCAGAAGTAGTTGATGCACCTTGTGGGTCAGAGTCTATTGAAGATGAAACAAACAAAGGTAAAGCAATTGCTACTCCTGAACCAAAGAAAAAGGGTACAAAAAGGAAAGCTCATGATGATCCAATGAGAATTTATTACAAGAACAGGGGTAGATCAGAGAGGATATTTGAACAAAAATTGAAGAAAACAGGCTTTGGACCAAATGGGGAAGGGTCAACACCAAATTCAACCTTCTCTATTGATGAACCTTGAAAACTGTTTATTATTTGCATTATCAAATTTGTAACCTTTTGTAATGGTGGATGTACTAAACAATGCACAATGACACAGTTTTTGTTAAAGTTGTACCCAAACACTATGTGTTTGGCCCCCACAACTGCAATTTGATTAATGCAAAATTCGCCTAGTTTAATAATTGTTTGACATTGTCTATTATGCAGTTATATTTGATTGTTTATTACTTGGAAAAAAACCCTTTATAGACTAATTCATGTTAGGCATCATATACACTGTTTTTTCTACATTCACAGGCATGAGAATCTTACTATGCTACAAGTTTGTATTACCAAGTGAAATGACTGCACAAACCATTCTGCAAAAGGTGAGCATCTTATGCCGGCAGAAACACTAGTTTTTTCTAACTTCATCACTGAAATTTGACTACACAAACACAACCCTTAACAGATCCATTATATAAAGCCATAATCACCATGGCAATTTCATCACACAATTATAACAAAACCAACAACTGCCAGAATGGGTTCCAAAAGAAATCCAGGTATTCAACAATCTTTTTCATAACTCATATATCAGATCTGCAACACAAATCATTTATTTATTTATTTATTTTTTGTTTGTGCAGAAGTCATAACCATTTCCAGTGACAGTTCTGAAGCTTCTTGACCAATGCCATGGTTTGAGTATTTTCCTAAGCCTCAACATTCAACCTCTGATTCAAGCTATGATGAGTTTCATCATTATCAACCTAAAGGGGGTTCAAGTTCAAAGAAGGAGGAAGCTAGCACTAATGTGACACCCAAACAGCTTGCAAAGAATGCTTTTGCTGAAAGGATGAAGGTCCTAGGGCAGCCAAATAAGAAAACATGTGAAGATATTGGTCTCAAACCATTTGTTGTCAAAAATCCGAAAGATCCAAAGGAAAGGGTATAAAATGGATGCTTTAAAAGCACTTTCATGTTCAACAGGCTTTGGTTGCTGGTTAAGTATGTATTTTGGTGGTTTAAGTATATGACTTAAACTACCCTAGATTAAAACAGTTGTAACCATATTATGAATGCCATGTTTCTTGCTTAAGTAACAAAGAAAGGTGCAAAACCATACTTTTATTGCATATAACCATGACTGCATACAATAGATTGTGTTTACAAGGCTAAACTAGTAACCTACACTAGTAACACTAATACCCTAAACAACAACAAAAACAATACAATCCAGCATACTATTCTAAGACTACTTGAGTGAAAGGACCAAAGAAACAACAATTGCAAAAACACAAGGGGTTGACTTCCAAATACTGTCTTTTTTTGGGGGAGCAACAAACCACAGGGACCATCCATGTAATTTACTATAAACTCTTATTAGAAGTTTTATGATTAAACAATGAAACTTTAAGTTTTTAAGAAAATGAGCTTCAATAATTAATAGCAGCCACGAATGGGACAAGATGATGGGCTTACACCCTTGATGCTATATTTCAGATGAAGAGTCCTTTAAGCAAGAACCTTTCAACAGAAATGTCCTATCTGTTAATGATAACATTGAGACCCAAGAATCTGTTGCAGCAAACAGGGATGCAGATGAAGAGATGCTTATTGCAGAAGTAGATGATGCACCTTGTGGGTCAGAGTCTATTGAAGATGAAACAAAGAAAGGTAAAGTAGTTGCTACTCCTGAACCAAAGAAAAAGGGTACAAAAAGGCAAGCTCATGATGATCCAATGAGAATTTATTACAAGAATAGGGGTAGATCAGAGAGGATATTTGAACAAAAAATGAAGAAAACAGGCTTTGGTCCAAATGGGGAAGGGTCAACACCAAATTCAACCTTCTCTATTAATGAACCTTGAAAACTTTTTATTATTAGCATTATCAAATTTGTAACCTTTTGTAATGGTGGATGTACTAAACAATGCACAATGACACAGTTTTTGTTAAAGCTGTACCCAAACACTATGTGTTTGTCCCCCACAACTGCAATTTGATTAATGCAAATTTCCCTTAGTTTAATAATTGTTTGACTTTGTCTATTATGCAGTTATATTTGATTGTTTATTACTTGGAAAATAACCCTTTATAGACTCATTCATGTTAGGCATCATATACACTGTTTTTTTCTACATTCACAGGCATGAGAATCTGACTATGTTACATGTTTGTATTACCAAGTGAAATGACTGCACAAACCATTCTGCAAAAGGTAAGCATCTTATGCCTGCAGAAACACTGTTTTTTTCTAACTTCATCACTGAAATTTGACTACACAAACATAACCCTTACCAGATCCATTATATAAAGCCATAATCACCATGGCAATTTCATCACACAACCATAACAAAACCAACAACTACCAAAATGGGTTCCAAAAGAAATCTAGGTATTCAAAAATCTTTTTCATAACTCATATATCAGATCTGCAACACAAATCATTTACTCTTTTTTTTATTATTATTTTTTTATTTTTTTTAATTTTTTTCATAATTTTTTTATTTTTTTGCAGATGGCATAACCTTTTCCAGTGACAGTTCTGAAGCTTCTTGACCAGTGCCATGGCCTGAGTATTTTCCTAAGCCTCAACATTCAACCTCTGATTCAAGCTATGATGAGTTTCATCATTATCAACCTAAATTGGGTTCAATTTCAAAGAAGGAGGTAGCTAGCACTAATGTGACACCCAAACAGCTTGCAAAGAATGCTTTTGCTAAAAGGATGAAGGTCCTAGGGCTGCCAAATTAGAAAACATGTGAAGATATTGGTCTCAAACCATTTGTTGTCAAAAATCCCAAAGATCCAAAGGAAATGGTAAAAAATGGACGAAGAAGCACTTTCATGTTCAACAGGCTTTGGTTGTAGGTTAAGTATGTATGTTGGTGGTTTAAGTATATGACTTAAACCACCCTAGAATAAAACAGATGTAACCATATTATGAATGCCATGTTTCTTTCTTAAGTAACAAACAAAGGTGCAAAACCATACTTTTATTGCATATAACCATGACTGCATACAATAGATTGTGTTTACTAGTCTGGAACTAGTAACCTACACTAGTAACACTAATGCCCTAAACAACAACAAAAACAACACAATCGAGCATACTATTCTAAGACTACTTGAGTGCAAGGACAAAAGAAACAACAATTGCAAAAACACAAAGGGTTGACCTCCAGATACTGACTTTTTTTAGGGGGAGCAACAAACCACATGGACCATCCATGTAATTTACTATAAACTCTTATTAACAGTTTTATGATTAAACAATGAAACTTTAACTTATTGAGAAAATGAGCTTCAATAATTATGAGCTTCAATAATTAATAGCAGTCACGAATGGGACAAGATGATGGGCTTACACCCTTCATGCAATATTTCAGATGAAGAGTCTTTTGAGCAAGAACCTTTCAACAAAAATGTCCTATCTGTTAATGATAACATTGAGACCCAAGAATCTGTTGCAGCAAACAGGGATGCAGATGAAGAGATGCTTATTGTATAAGTAGTTGATGCACCTTGTGGGTCAGAGTCTATTGAAGATGTAACAAACAAACGTAAAGCAGTTGCTCCTCCTGAACCAAAGAAAAAGGGTACAAAAAGGCAAGCTCATGATGATCAAATGATAATTTATTACAAGAACAGGGGTAGCTCAGAGAGGATATTTGAACAAAAAAAATGAAGAAAACAGGCTTTGGTCCAAATGGGGAAGGTTCAACACCAAATTCAACCTTCTCTATTGATGAACCTTGAAAACAGTTTATTATTTTCATTATCAAATTTGTAACCTTTTGTAATGATGGATGTACTAAACAATGCACAATGACACAGTTTTTGTTAAAGTTGTACCCAAACACTATGTGTTTGTCCCCCACAACTGCAATTTGATTAATGCAAATTTCACTTAGTTTAATAATTGTTTGACTTTGTCTATTATGCAGTTATATTTGATTGTTTATTACATGGAAAAAAATCCCTTTATAGACTGATTCATGTTAGGCATCATATACACTGTTTTTTTCTACATTCAAAGGCATGAGAATCGGACTGTGCTACATGTTTGTATTACCAAGTGAAATGATTGCACAAACCATTCTGCAAAAGGTGAGCATCTTATGCCTGCAGAAACACTGTTTTTTTCTAACTTCATCACTGAAATTTGACTACACAAACACAACCCTTAACAGATCCATTATATAAAGCCATAATCATCATGGAAATTTCATCACACAACTATAACAAAACGAACAACTTCCAAAATGGGTTCCAAAAGAAATCCAGGTATTCAACAATCTTTTTCATAACTCATATATCAGATTTGCAAAACAAATCATTTACTTTTTTTTTTTTTTTTTTTTTTTTTTTTTTTTTTTTGTGCAGAAGTCATAACCATTTCCAGTGACAGTTCTGAAGCTTCTTGACCAATGCCATGGCCTGAGTATTTTCCTAATCCTCAACATGCAACCTCTGATTCAAGCTATGACGAGTTTCATCATTATCAACCTAAAGTGGGTTCAAGTTCAAAGAAGGAGGAAGCTAGCACTAATGTGACACCCAAACAGGTTGCAAAGAATGCTTTTGCTAAAAGGATGAAGGTCCTAGGGCTGCCAAATAAGAAAACATGTGAAGATATTGGTGTCAAACCATTTGTTGTCAAAAATCCCAAAGATCCAAAGGAAAGGGTAAAAAATGGATGCTTTAGAAGTACTATCATGTTCAACAGGCTTTGGTTGCAGGTTAAGTATGTATGTTGGTGGTTTAAGTATATGACTTAAACCACCCTAGAATAAAACAGTTGTAACCATATTATGAATGCCATGTTTCTTGCTTAAGTAACAAATAAAGGTGCAAAACCATAATTTTATTGCATATAACCATGACTACATACAATAGATTGTATTTACAAGGCTGGAACTAGTAACCTACACTAGTAACACTAATGCCCTAAACAACACAATCCATCATACTATTCTAAGACTACTTGAGTGCATGGACCAAAGAAACAACAATTGCAAAAACACAAAGGGTTGACTTCCAAATACTGACTTTTTTTAGGGGGGGCAACAAACCACAGGGACCATCCATGTAATTTACTATAAACTCTTATTAACAGTTTTATGATTAAACAATGAAACTTTAAGTTATTAAGAAAATGAGCTTCAATAATTAATTGCAGCCACGAATGGGACAAGATGATGGGCTTACACCCTTCATGATATATTTCAGATGAAGAGACTTTATAGCAAGAACCTTTCAACTGAAATGTCCTATCTGTTAATGATAACATTGAGACCCAAGAATCTGTTGCAGCAAACAGGGATGCAGATGAAGAGATGCTTATTGTAGAAGTAGTTGATGCACCTTATGGGTCAGAGTCTATTGAAGATGAAACAAACAAAGGTAAAGCAGTTGCTACTCCTAAACCAAAGGGAAAGGGTACAAAAAGGCAAGCTCATGATGATTCAATGAGAATTTATTACAAGAACAGGGGTAGATCAGAGAGGATATTTGAACAAAAAATGAAGAAAACAGGCTTTGGTCCAAATGGGGAAGGGTCAACACCAAATTCAACCTTCTCTATTGATGAACCTTGAAAACTATTTATTATTTGCATTATCAAATTTGTAACCATTTGTAATGGTGGATGTACTAAACAATGCACAATGACACAATTTTTGTTAAAGTTGTACCCAAATACTATGTGTTTGTCCCCCACAACTGCAATTTGATTAATGCAAATTTCCCTTAGTTTAATAATTGTTTGACTTTGTCTATTATTCAGTTATATTTCATTGTCTATTACTTGGAAAAAAAAACCCTTTATTGACTGATTCATGTTAGGCATCATATACACTGTTTTTTTTCTTTTACATTAACAGGCATGAGAATCTGACTATGCTACATGTTTGTATTACCAAGTGAAATGACTGCACAAACGATTCTGCAAAAGGTGAGCATCTTATGCTTGCAGAAACACTGTTTTTTTCTAACTTCGTCACTGAAATTTGACTACACAAACATAACCCTTTACAGATCCATTATATAAAGCCATAATCACCATGGAAATTTCATCACACAACTATAACAAAACCAACAACTGCCAAAATGGGTTCCAATAGAAATCCAGGTATTCAACAATCTTTTTCATAACTCATATATCAGATCTGCAACACAAATCATTTACTTTCTTTTTTTTTTTTTTTTTTTTTTTTTGGGTGCAGAAGGCATAACCATTTCCAGTGACAGTTTTGAAGCTTCTTGACCAATGCCATGGCCTGAGTATTTTCCTAAGCCTCAACATTCAACCTCTGATTCAAGCTATGATGAGTTTCATCATTATCAACCTAAAGTGGGTTCAAGTTCAACGAAAGAGAAAACTAGCACTAATGTGACACCCAAACAGCTTGCAAAGAATGCTTTTGCTGAAAGGATGAAGGTCCTAGGGCTGCCAAATAAGAAAACATGTGAAGATATTGGTCTCAAACCATTTGTTGTCAAAAATCCGAAAGATCCAAAGGAAAGGGTAAAAAATGGATGCTTTAGAAGCACTTTCATGTTCAACAGGCTTTGGTTGTAGGTTAATTATGTATGTTGGTGGTTTAAGTATATGACTTAAACCACCCTAGAATAAAACAGTTGTAACCATATTATGAATGCCATGTTTCTTGCTTAAGTAACAAACAAAGGTGCAAAACCATACTTTTATTGCATATATCCATGACTGCATACAATAGATTGTGTTTACAAGGCTTGAACTAGTAACCTACACTAGTAACACTAATGCCCTAAACAACAACAAAAACAACACAATCCAGCATACTATTCTAAGACTACTTGAGTGCAAGGACCAAAGAAACAACAATTGCAAAAACACAAAGGGTTGACTTCCAAATACTGACTTTTCTTTAAAGCTTTTTGCAATTCAGCCTCCAATTCTTCAATCCTTCTTTGACGTGTAACTTCTCTTTGAACCTCACGCCTTTGATTAGGATTAAGTTGACTGTACATATCAAACTAATGCGTCTTGTACCAATCACATTCCTCCTCTGGATCGTACCAATCAAAATTTTCACATTTCTTCTTACGAGGTTTCTACAATCAAATATTAGAGTCTAGTAAATAATTGAACTTAATAATCTTTAAAAGAAAACGTATCTGATATGCTTACCCAGTGGTTTTGGAAACAAATGAAACATCGAGCAGGGTTGGAGGGTGTCCAAGACGTTACAACCATTGATGGCCTGTCACATTTGCAGTTTTTATTGCAAAGATAAGAAGACATGTTTTGATTTGATTTTGATTTGGGATTAGTTTTGATTTTTGAAAGAATTAAGTAAGTTGGGATAATACCGTTATAATTAGGGTTTAGGAAGAGAGAGGGGATGAAAGAGGGAAAAGGGTGATATAAGTGGTTATCTGTCGTTACATGTGGGCCCGAAAAGCTTAAACGGTCATATAGCCTAACATTGAAGGTTGCAATAAGTTTGATAGGTAATAATAGTATTTTAGAAAGTTCGTCACCTAACATTGGAAATTTTTGAAAGTTCGTTACCTATCCGTAGAATTCACCCTTATTATTATTATTATTATTATTATTATTATTATTATTATTATTATTATTATTATTATTATTATTATTATTATTATTATTATTGTTATTATTATTATTATTATTATTATTGTTATTATTTATTTATTTATTTATTTATTTATTTATTTATTTATTTTTTAATTTTACTATCAACATCATTTTATTAGAAACATATAGGATTTACAAGAAGTTAGTAGGGAGCCGAGATACTAATTGGGCTCCCACTCCTCTAGCTATAGAAAAGCTAATCCTACTAAAAATATGAGCAGCAGCACGTGCTCCAATGTCTTGAGTCATCGAAAACTTTCGAATACGCTTCAATAAAGTCACAGCGTCCTTTTCAAGTTCCCCCAACGAAGAGAAAGGGAATGGGAGGAAACCATATCCCATACCTGCGCACTTAGCCTCATACTTGACGCATTTACGTTGTGCAGCCTCAATCACCACACGACCCGGCACGAAATCAACCATACCAGTTTGCGTCAAGGGCGATGATCCTGTCAAATCAACACATACATCAAGTCCTCCATCCCACGAGTAGAGCAACACATCAGCAGGACGTAAAGATTTGTCTCTTTCACCGCAAAGTCCAATGTCAACCTCTTTACGAGCCGAAACCCAGATCGAGAACATATGTCAACAAGAACATCACGTACCATGTTATGCCGATGTTTAACACCAATAATACCAGCACAAGATACAGCTTGGTCCCCATAAATATCACCAGCAAAGACCCTGGAACAGGCTGAGCACGGCATCTGAACAAAAAATAGGGGGACACCAAGCCGATAACATAACACGCAACGATAGGTCCTGGCGTTCATAGTCTGTCCCAACCCAGTTATCGGAACTACCCTAAGCCAGTCCGAAATGTAGTCCTCCATTTGCGATTTCCATAACGCCATCTGTCGAGTAGATAAAGAAAATGTAGATTCGGCAGTTCGGGTAACTCGTGTGAAATATATATCTGCCAGTTTCTTCATGAGTTTGGGGGCAGCGATCTCACATGGATTACTCAAAAGGTCAATCTCCATTTTCACATTAAAAGCACACAAGGCATCATCAAAGGAAGGCCCATGGGTTACGATACCAGAATGTCGAAGCAACCTAGTCTGCAGGCTAGCAGATTGAAGTCTAGACGCAAGAAATGCATAGTTCAAGACATCACCTGCAGAATATACACCAAGACCCCCGAACGCAAAGGGAAATGTAGCAAGTCTCCATTGCCAATCACCAAAACCAGGCCCAGAAGCAGTAACAATATGCTCTAGAGTAGAGCGAAGAGCCCATCAAAAGAAATCTGAGCACGTTCAAAGACCCGGGGAAAGCAAGTGCGCATAGCAAAATATAATTTGGAAATACCAGCACAAGCACGAAGGAGTAATAACTCACACTGGGGATCATTAATCTTAGCAGTAGCATCCATAAGCTCAATGGTTTTTGCAACTCTTTTCATAACAAGCTCACTACTAAAATCAAAGTCCACACTAGCGGGCCCACCCAGTAATTTAACACCGTGCAAAGGTCGGGCAATATTAGGTGGGAAAACACCCACAAGCCTGCTTCTGGGATCTTCCTTAGGCCAAAAAACCTCAGTTTTATCAACATTGAGGTGCAACCCACAACGAGGTCCATCCACCATGATAAGCTCTAAAACCTCCCCCACAACCAAAGTATCTCCAATAATAGTGTCATCATCCAGGTACCAAGCATGAAGGGAAAGGCTAAAAGAGTCTCTAATATTACATACCAAAGGATGTAACACTAAATAAAAAAGCAAAGGCCCAAGTGGATCACCTTGTTGTACGCCTTGATGTGACCATAATGTGTGTTCCCCATAATATAATCTAGCTGGGCTTGAGTAACAAAATTCCACCCAACGTGAAATAGCAGGACAACGAAGACGAACCTCATGAAGCATAACCTCACAATCCACCAAGTTGAAGGCGTTTTTGAAATCTACCAACAACATCGAAAGACCCACATCATCTCCACGCTCTTCAATCACTCGGTTCACGGCATGAAGAATAGCCTCTCCTCCTCCAGATACCCCAACACCAAACTGTAGATCATTTAGATAACCGTCCAAAGAATGACCAATCATAGCGGCACTAACTTTGGAAACTAAGCGCCTCCAAACGGTCCCCACAGCAATAGGGCGAATACCACCACCCGGCTTGACCAGCGGCGTGAGAGGAGCACTAGCAATATACTCACCCAACGCCCTGGGGCATTTACCATCAAGAAAAAGGTTCACCACTTAGGTGATAGAAGCGATCAACTCATCAGAAATAGCCACAACAGCACCACTAACACAATCCAAAAGGTGTTGGGCACGCAAACCATCCCGACCACAAGAAGTACCACGAGGGAAACTCTTAATCATATCAAGAACCACAGAAGAAGATGCAATGAGGGGATGATGGTCAATAGGTAAAAGAGGCAAAGAAGGTGCCGCTTTGAAAGGGTGTTTAAAATTTAAGTCCTCAAGAGTTGCATCATTATAAGGTGCAACACCAGAAGAAGAAAGAACTCTGACCGCAGCAGTATAATGGCCATCGCAAATCTTCCTCTTACACTGCTTGACATTACGCTCACCCAAGTCCAAGTTATCCTCATCAATATTAGACCATGATGGGGAGGGTTCGGCTAAAGCCTCCCTCACGAGCTGCAAACTACCACCCGACATGTCCCAAGATCGAATGGCATTAACAATATACTCTTCCTGGCATTGACGTTTAATAGCAGACCTACCCTCTTGATTACTCCTCGGACGGAAGGTTTTAACGATACAAGTAGGCAAGATTAATAAACTAACCCAGCAAGAAATGTCATCAGGCGTGCAAATCACCTTATCAAGAGCTCCTTTCAATACCCGAGAAAACCCTAAGCGACACTTGGGGGGATGGATTTAACAGTGCGCAACCCCTTAGACAACAAAGTGTCAAGAAGAGGCAAATCAAAACCAACATGCTTGTCCAGAACCAAATATTCAACATGGACAGAAGAAGGTATATGTGGTTTGGTGAGGCCGTACAACACAAACCTAACAATACCATCACCACAATCCGGGGGTGGCACAAATTCAGAACCATGACGACACTTAGCCCGGAGAGTATGCGTTTTAAAACAAACACCGCATAGCCAAAGCCCCATACGCTTAAGAGTAACCTCAGCCCTCTCAAAAATAGCCAAACCAGAGTCAAGAGAGTGTTTAGTGATAACTTGAGCTTCACCATTGCAATGTCTGTCACGAAGATGTGTGATCAATGAAGTCTTGGTAAGACCGTTTCCACCACCATCGTGGCATCCACTTAGCCCCGCGAAGGGACAATGGAATCTCACAATAGGCATAGGAAGGAAATACCACAACAACTAACAAAACCAAACAACACAGCAATTGAGAACTGTTCCACGACAACAATGCAACGAGACTATTCCAGAAAGGAAACACCACAGCAGCGACCAAAACAAATAGCAGCAAACAAAAACCTGAAACCTTAGAACCTCATAACAATGTAACCACAGCCTACAACATCAGAACCTCAGAACCACAATACACCAGCACCACAGAATCCAGAACCACAAGCAACACTGGACAACAGAGAAACCAGGTGTGCAACGACAATAATGACGTACCACAGAACCTCGAAGATGTTGTCACAGAATCACAGACCCAGGATACCACAGAACCACATACAGCAGAACCTCAAAACCACAGTACACCAGCACCACAGAATCCAGAACCACAAGCAATACGGAACAACAGAAAAACCAGGCGTGCAATGACAATTATGACGTACCACAGAACCTCGAAGCTGTTGTCACAGAATCACAGACCCAAGATACCACAGAACCATGTACCACAGAACACTAGAACCAATATAAGAATGCCATAGATATTACCAAATCATATATACCAAAGGTCCAAGTAAACCGTGTAGGGGATAAAGGAAGAAACCCTAATTAAGCGAACAAGCAAAGGATACCCTAAAAAAATAATGAAGAAAAACCAATACCGAGAGAGGTGTATGTACAGTAGAGAACCACCATGAATCAACTGAGAGTGTTGAAGAGGATTGGCAAGGTTGAGCGGGAAGAAGAAGCGAGATATGGCCGATCTCCCATGTCTCTAATTCGCCCACAAGAAATTAGAGGGGAGCCGAGATACTAACTGGGCCCCCACTCCTCTAGCTATTGCAAAGCTAATCCTACTAAAAATATGAGCAGCAGCACGCGCTCCGATGTCTTGAGTCGTAGGGAACTTTCAGATCCACTTTAGTAGGGCCACAACATCTTTCCAAAGTTCCCCAAAGGAAGAAAATGAGAAGGGGAGAAACCCATATCCAATGTCGGCACACTTGGTCTCATACTTGACACGTTTGCGTTGTGCTGCTTCAACCACCACCCTTCCTGGCACAAAATCAGCCATACCCGTTTGCGTCAGAGGAGATGACCCTGTCAAATCGACACAAACATCTTGCCCGCCGTCCCAAGAATAGAGCAATATATCAGCTGGGCGTAAGTTTTTGTCCCTTTCATCACAAAGGCCGATGTCAACCTCTTTACGAGTTGAGATCCCAGCCCGAGAACAAATGTCAGCGAGAGTGTCACGTACCACATTGTGCCAGTGCTTAATACCAATAATACCAGCACATGACACTGCGTGGTCCCCATAAATGTCCCCCACAAATAACCTGGAACAAGCGGTAACATAAAACACATCGGTAAGTTATAGCATTCATAGTTTGTCCCAGTCCAGATATCGGGACCACCCTAAGCCAATCGGAGGTGTAATCTTCTTTTTGCGACCTCCAAAGAGCCATTTGTCGAGCGGATAGGCCAAAAGTGGATTCAACCGTTTTAGTAACACGTGTGAAATATATATCTGCCAATTTCTTCATAAGTTTGGGGGCAACGATCTCATTCGGGTTACTTAAAAGGTCGAAATCCATTTTCGCATTAAAAGTACACAAAGCATCGTTAAAGGAAGATCCATAATTTACTATGCCAGACTGTCGGAGGAGCTTAGCTTGTAAGCTACCAGATCGGAGTCTAGACGCAAGGAAAGCATAATTCAAGACATCACCTGCAGAGTATACGCCAAGCCCCCCAAACTCAAACGGTAGCGTGGCTAGTCTCCATTGCCAATCCCTAAACCCAGGTCCAGAGGCAGTGACAATACGCTCCATAGAGGAACGAAGCGCCGCGTCAAATGAAATCTGGGCACACTCAAAGATCCGAGGAGAACATGTGCACATGGAGAAGTATAACTTTGAAATACCGGCACAAGCACAGAGAAGGAGCAACTCACATTGAGGATCATTAAGCTTAGCAACGACATCCATAAGCTCAATGGTTTTAGCAACCCTTTTCATAGCAAGCCCACTACTAAACTCAAAGTCCACGCTAGCCGGACCACCCAGTAATTTAACACCGTGTAAAGGGCGAGCAATATTAGGCCGGAAGACACCCGCGAGCCTGCTTCTGGGGTCTTCAGTTGGCCAAAAAACCTCGATTTTATCTACGTTGGGGTGCAAGCCACAACTAGGTCCATCTGACATAATAAGTTCTAAAACCTTCCCTACTACCAGAGTGTCACCAATAATAGTGCCATCATCCAGGTACCACGCTTGAAGGGCAAGATTAAAAGAGTCTCTAATCTTGCGTACCAGAGGGTGCAACACTAGGGCAAAAAGTAGAGGTCCGAGTGGGTCGCCTTGTTGCACCCCTTGGTGCGACCATAAGGTGTGTTCCCCATAATATAGTCTAGCTGGGCTGGAGTAACAGAATTCCACCCAACGTGAAATAGCAGGGCAACGAAGGCGAACCTCCTGTAGCATAACCTCACGATCCACCAAATTAAAAGCATTTTTGAAATCCACCAGCAACATCGAAAGGCCCACCTTATCCCCACAGTCTTTAAGGAACCGATTCACTGCATGAAGAATAGCCTCCCCTCCTCCTGACACCCCAATGCCGAACTGTAGATCGTTCAAATAACCATCTAAAGAATGACCAATCAAGGAAGCACCAATCTTGGAGACTAAGCGCCTCCAAATGGTCCCCACAGCAATGGGACGTATACCGCCTCTAGGTTTGATCAACGGTGTGAGGGGAGCACTAGCAATGTATTCGCCCAACGCCCTGGGGCATTGGCCACCAAGATACAGATTCACTACTTGGGTGATAGAGGCGATTAACTCATCCGAGACAGCCACAACAGCACCACTCAAACAGTCCAAAAGGTGTTGTGCACGCAACCCATCCCGACCACAAGATGTACCACGAGGGAAACTCTTAATCATGTCAAGGGTCACAGTAGGGGAAGCAACAAGGTTATGATGTTCGAGGGATACATTCGGCAGAGACGGAGCTGACTTGAAAGGGTGCTTAGCCTTAAGGTCTTCGAGAGTAGCGTCATTATAAGGAACAACACCAGAAGAGGAGAGAACTCTGACAGCCGCAGTATAATGACCAACACAAATTTTCCTCTTACACTGCTTGACATTACGCTCTCCCAGGTCCAATTTCTCCTCATCAATATGAGACCATGATGTGGAGAGTTCAGCTAAAATTTCTTTAACAAGCTCCGAACTACCACCAGGCGTACCCCAAGAACGAATAGCGTTAGTAATATACTCTTCTTGGCGCTGGCGTTTAACAGCAGACCTACACTCAGTATTACTCCACGGACAAAAGGTCTTAAGGAGACAAAGATGCAGAACTAACAACCTAACCCAACAAGAGATGTCATCAGGTGTGCAGATCACCTCATCAAGAGCCCCTTTCAACACGCGAGAGAACCCTAAGCGACACTTGGGGGGGATGGATTTGACAGTGTGCAACCCTTTAGAGAGCAAGGTATCAAGTAGGGTTAAATCAAAACCAAATTGCTCTTCTAGACCCAAATCATCATTCCAAACTAGTTGAACCGGGGAAGGAACTTGTGGCTTGGCGAGGTCAAACAGCACGAACCTAACAGCACCGTCGCCACAATCAGGGGGTGATACAATATCAGAAGCATGTCGACACTTAGAACGAATAGTATGCGTCCTAAAACAAACCCTACATAGCCAAAGCCCCATACGTTTAAGAGTAACCTCAGTCGCCTAAAAAACAACCAGATTAGTAGCCAGAGAATGCTTTGTGATAGCTAACGCATCCTCATTGAAATGACGATCACGGAGGTGGGAGATCAATGAGGTTTTGGTAAGCCCGTTTCCACTACCATCATGACAACCACTTAGACCCACGAAGGGGCAATGAAAACGCATAATCACCATAACAAACAAAACGCAAGGCCCACTGATCAAAAAAAGCAAGTCTGCTTTAGCAACCCACAAAGTTACCAAAATGCAAGAGCAAGGGTGGCCCACTGATCAAATCGCAAGCCTGATATAACCAAAAGAATAAAAAACCAACCACGGTGTCGGTGGGGCCCACTGATCAAAAGCAAGCTATATACCCCAAAGTTACCAAATCACAGACCTTATCTGAGCAAGTGGGGTCCACTGAACAAAACGCAGGCAAGCAACTTTAGCAAATCGCAAAGATACCAAATCACAAACCTTATCCGAACAAGTGGGGTCCACTAAACAAACACAAGCCTGATTTTAACCACAGGATAAAAACCAACCACTGATCAAATCGCAACCCACTGATCTGAACCGTACTGTTCCGAGTGGATATTCAAGGAGAAAACCAGACAACGGGGAAGAAGGTAATCCTAAAATAACCTAAATTAAACCACAGAAAACAACAGCTAAAAAGGAGACGAGGAGGGGTTAAAACAACAGAGATGTTGAAGGGTGAAAGAGACGAAATCTATTATTATTATTATTATTATTATTATTATTATTATTATTATTATTATTATTATTATTATTATTATTATTATTATTATTATACACCGATCGTCCCTAAACTTATCAAAAAACATCACATTGGGACATACCTTGCCATTTTCATCAACTGGAATCCATACTTCAAGTGTTTTATATCAAACAACTCCCTTGACCCGTTTTCCCTCGGTCAATGTCCGTAACATTATATTTTCGATAGCATAATGCACAAATTACATTTTGACTTAAATCTAACCCAACCCAACCTAACACAACCCAATTCGTATGCCCTATACTCTTTATTATTTCCCTCCCTTCTTCACCTAACAAATACCCGATCATTTAACACACACATTCTCAGACACTCCTCAGTCCTGCACACACCTCACAAACCTTCCCATATTTGTGCAAAAAACACGGTAACAATAGCAGAATAGAACCTTAGTATGATAGCAGCCACGGATGATACGATAGAGTATGTAAAGGCTAAATATGGGGATACTTGGTTAGAAAGCGATGAAATGAAGCTCTTAAAAAAGAATCTAGTTGAAGTACCTTCTAGAAAAAGCTCCGGCTTGAGGGGTCTGCTTGATTGTGTATAACTCAAGCATTGTTATAAGTTATATTTATCATTTTCAAAACCAAAATAGTCTTCACCCTCAGATTCACTATTTTCAACAACTAATGTAATACATCCAGTACCCTACCCATCAACAACTTCATCTGGACTGCCTAGCTTAGTAGTGGCATCAATACATGAAGTATTTTTCCTATTGTCATCACTAGTAGATGCATCAACATGTTGTGGCAAACCACATGGACCATCCATGTAATTTACTATAAACTCTTATTAACAGTTTTATGATTAAACAATGAAACTTTAAGTTATTAAGAAAATGAGCTTCAATAATTATGAGCATAACCCTGTGTAATTTTTAATTTTGTATCTGTTAATACAAATAAACCTTAAAAAAGTTTATTTATATTTTAAGATCTTCTAATGTTTTGTCGATAACAAACGTAAAATCATTATAACGAGATAGATAAAATACGTAACGCTTTGAGCCAAAAGCTTACTAACTCATTTCATTAAACAAATAAACCTTAAACATATTTAGTTAACAAGTTCACATAAAACCAAAACCGTTTTTATAAAAACACTTAAGTAAACTAGTTACTTACATTTTATAAAAATACATGTTACTTGTAAATTAACTATCAAAGAATTGGACTATCTATGACCCAAAAACCAAGCCCTTAACCCATAATCTATGGAGCTTAACCCATATCCCATGAGTCATTGCATGACATCATGCATGGCATCCATAATGGGTAAAACCCATGACCCATGACCCAAAGTCCATAACCCATAACACAAAGTCCATGACCTATGACCCAAATATGTCTTTGACATCAGGCATTACATCATCTATCCATGGATACCAGATAGCCGGATCCCTTGGAACACACTGGCTGGATCCCTTTGGGAAGGGATCCGCCGGATCCAGGTGAACAGTGGACAGTTTGCCTATAAATAGTGAGCCATTTCTCTCTTGCTCCTCACCCGTTTTGGCCATACCTTCTCTCTATGCTCTAAACTCTCTAACCACATATCCAAGGATCTTTCTATGTAGTCTTTCCTTGTGATTCTCTAGGTTCCTTCTAAAAGGCGAGATCATGACCTCTCGTAGACTTGCAAACTCGTGACATGACTTGCTAGGATTCTTCTCTTTCAAGATCATAGAAGTGCATCATGTTCTTTCTTCTTCTTCTCAAAGGTGTTAGAGATGTGTTGAGTTGTTAGGTGTAAAAATGACGTTGGTTCCTTTAATTGTGTTGTGCTAGTTGTGTTGGTTTGGTCTGCCATGCTAAGGACCCGGTATCTAGCCTTGTACCAGATATAGTGTAGGCAATGAAGGTTTGGCTTTACCTCGTGGAAAAGACCGGATTCTAGCTTTTTACCGGATAAAGTTTAAGCGACGTTGTGAAGGCTTCTCCGCCAAGTGAAAGGAGTTTGTGTTGTCAAGTATTTACGAACTCTCGAGTAGGTAACTTGGGGAGTGGAGTCGGGCAAGGAAGGTGACCTTGTAGCCGAAACTAGATTGAAATAAGTCGATCTATAAGTTTCTTGTAGTTTAGTTTTATATGCTTTACTACTATCAATATCCAACACGTCAAAACTAGATTGAAATAAGTCGATCTATAAGTTTCAAAAAGAAGTTTAATCTTGTAAAACTATTCAACCCCCTTCTAGTTTTCTACAATTGGCATTAGAGCTTCGTTACCAAGTTTCTTAGAGTATATTGTACTTTAAAAACTTGATACGA
This sequence comes from Artemisia tridentata subsp. tridentata, assembly GCA_021014915.2. NCBI lineage: Eukaryota > Viridiplantae > Streptophyta > Magnoliopsida > Asterales > Asteraceae > Artemisia > Artemisia tridentata. The sequence continues at coordinate 205,788,470 of CP139504.1, forward strand.
TCCGTGTATGTTTTGAAAACTACAACAAAGGAAAATATTTTGTAAAAATTGACATCTAACTCAGTTTACAAAAATTTAACACTTTCTATATTTGGATATTGTTAGTATTATATCTTCCAAATTATTCTAACATCTTCTTTGAGAAATCTTCATGTTAGGATTCTTCAAAGACTTTATTCTATTCGAGGAATAATGAAGTCAAAAGAAGAATCTAAGAGAACTGTCAACCTGCCTTTCTTTAAGGCCTTCTAAAACTCATGAGGTATTTCGCGTCTATGGTTTCAAAAACAATATTAAGAAAATATAGCAAAGGTATTGATGCGCGTGATGTGTCGTTGCGGTTTAGCAGTATGAATGCCTACTCAAGTTTTAAATTTATATTTAGCCGACTTATCAATAACACACACACTTAACAAGCAGTGTACCCGGTCAGTATGAATATAATGGTAAGTAGAGTGTCGATCACTAAGAGTGGAACGTATTATCTAGTTATTCTAATCAGTATTTTAATATCCTAAGTTAGCTATACAACCTAATCTAACGCAAGGGGTTCAGCCTGAGAGACTGGCCCGGTTTGGTTATGATTAGATAGAAAACTAAACTAATGAGCACGAATCAGCGATTAGCACACACGTACACAGATAGATATTCGAGACAATAAGAAGACCTGTCCTGATAATTAAGTAGCTTGTCACTTGTTTTATTGCTAGTTTTATATGAAGTGTATATAATTAAACCTTTCTCGTTGGCTCTAATCTTATCGGCGAGTAAACTCTTAATGATTACTTATGTCTATCCTATTTATTTAAGAGACGCTAAAACAAATAGGCGAGGAAGGGGCATGGCGACCCAAGCAATGCTCAGCTAGACACAGAGGTTATCAATGCACTAATAAAAGTCACCAAAGACATCAACATATAAACTTTAATTAATGGGAAAGCAATATTAAGGGGAGTGCATGATTTTCCGTAGTCACATGACACAAGCCCATCAATCTTGATGAATTAAAGTGTACTAATACAATAAAACAAAACTACTTAATGAATTGAATACATGCAGGACCTTCTTACAGCTCTTGTATCTTCGTTTAGGGTGTGTCTTGTGCTGCTTGGTCGTCTGAATTCGGCTTCGGTCTTCGAGCGCTTAGAGTCTGAGAGCTCTTAAATTCGTCTGTCCTTGGGGTATTTATAGTTTCTGTCTGAGGGATCTATGCGGCGCATCGAGTTGATAGATGCGGCGCATTGACTTAACTTCGCGTGGGGTCCAAGATTAATATATTCAGGAATATTCGTACACCGTCTTCAGATGCGGCGTATCTTGATCTTTGTATGCGGCGCATGTACTTGGATGTCTTGGATTGTAACTTGTGAAATCTTGATAGTGATACGCCGTATGTTAGAAGTATGTTGCGGCGTATCTGGAGTAGAACGAGCTTGATCTAACAGAATTTTGACATCTTGCTTGTTTTGCTCCATAGTTAGTCCAAAATCGCTAAGTTTCACATAATGCTTGTTTTTACCTGAGAATTACTAAAGTAAACATTAATGTATCGATTCTCATAGATAATATAATAAAACAAGTCAAATAAATAGGATAAATGATGATTATAAAATGTACTTATTTGAGTTCATCAAATATCCCCCCACTTGAACTTTACTTGTCCCCAAGTAAACCTTAGAATTAATCATATGAAAATGTATCCTAAAAGATATTAGGATTTATTTTTATATTTAAGAACGTATTCGTTTTGTCATAATCACACAACCAAACACTTAACGAAGTAGAAACCAAAATAATTTTTAATGTAAAACAATTCTAAATCGTTTAGTTGCTTAGTCGTGACGAATATTCTATCATAGGCTTGGCAAGTATACGCATCTCCCCCACTAAAGCCAAGGAATATCAAGTCTAAATCGGTAAAAAGGGTTTGTTGGTTAAGGGTTGATCATCCTTTTTAATCTCTATCGATCTCATATTCCAGAAAAGGCGACAAAATCACAAATACATGATCGAATCCACGACCACGATACTTGCAATTGCTCAAATCCTTAACTCGAATAGGCTAAAGATAGGACCAAGTAATCTTTACCAATAATATTATATCAAAAAGGGAAACAAAATCATAAATACATAGCCGAATCCACGACTACGATACTTAAGATTGCTCAAATACCTAATCTCAATAAATCAAAGGTTTGGATGAAGAATGATATAGGGTATGGATAATATTTGGGATACAAATTGGTGTAAAATGAAAAATAAACAAAACAGATAAATTAAAATCCTAAGTGTGGTTAATCACTTTCCCAACCATCCCATGAATAAGACTCATATCATTGAATAACTCACGCTTTAACACTTGAAACACACGCTTTAGGTAGACACGAATTATACTCAACAAAATCTCAATCAAAGAATAACCTTAGTTGGCGTTCCCATAACGGCCAACTCCCATTCAATCCATAAATATAATATACAACAAATAGTGGTGATATCTCCCACTTAATACAAAACTTTACATAAGTTGGTTAAAACAAACTTCCAACTTTTCCTTTTTCTTTTTCTTTTCTATTTTTTCGATTTTTTTTTTTTTTTTTTTTTTTTTTTTTTTTTTTTTTTTTTTTTTTTTTGACATCAACATATATGTGTAAAATTTCACAACTTTTCTATCACTATTTTTCCGGATAATTTTTTTTCATACTCTTTATACTTTCAGAAATAACTGTAATAGTGAAAGTAGCAAACACACGAAAAATAAACTAAAAGTTATACAATATTTTTTTCATACCAATTGCATTGTGCAATTTCCCGACTTAACCAAAGATAATGAATTACGCACACGAACACAGGTAATGTAAGGAAACACACTTTGCCTAAAGCAATTAACCACGGATTTTAATCTACAGGGTAGGCTAAGGTATAAGGGTGTATCGAAACATCATAACAAAGGTGTAAGAAACGAAAGGAATGGCTCTGAGGGTTTTTCTAGGGGTATCTTACTCTAAAAGTGAGAGTAACAAAGGGTTTATACGGGTGTTAACTAACCAGTGTAGTTAGTTAATATCACATAACATATAAAGGCTATTTGGGTGTAATCCTAGAAATTTACCAATTTAGACAAGTCACTCCAATTATATAGATAATACTTATTATGGTGGTCTCGAATAGTATACAAGCCAAGTTCTAAAGTTTACAAGTCACCAACACACTAAAGTTTTAATATTTTTGAAAAAATAGAGTTATGTGTGCGGTTATGTAATTTAGACTTTAAACAAAAACATGCTAAAAATTTTAAATTTTGATATATTAAGCGCATTTTAAGCATATTTTGAAAAAGTTTAGGACAAGTAAGTGTTCTAATTCTCCAATCCCCCCACTTAAGTTAAACAACGTCCTCGTTGTTTGTGTCAAAGGTTAAAAACTGGAAAATAAAAGAATTAGAACAGAAAAACTCCCCTGAGATTTGCTCAGTATGATCCTCCATTATTCGTATAAGAGCAAAAATCAACTTTCTTGTGGATGAGAACTTTTAAGCTTCATAGATGATGTATCCACAAGAATACAGGAATCTATAATACCATTAAGACTTTAACACACCTGAGTTAAGAAGGTTCAAACTTGCATAATACATTAGTAGTTAGTAAAAATAAAACCTAAAAATTAAACTATAAATCATCAGGTCAGTCGATACGCCATATCTTATGGAAAAAGATACGCCGTATCGAGCCTGGAATAAATACGAATCAGAATAAAAGATGCGTCACATCCTTAACCAGGGATGCGCCGCATTAAATAAACTGACAGAAAGTTTTAAAGTCAAAAATAAAAATGCAGAAAATGAAATAAGATATGACCAGTGCAGGTGATGTGTCGCATCTATGATGGAGATGCGCCGTATCTTCTGCAGATCTGACAGACTCGACACATAACAGAAAAGTAAAAATTTTTCTTCCGGGTTGTCTCCCGGTCAGCACTTGTCTTTATTCCAGAGTCTTCAAGTTAGACTCATGTTCAGCTCCTTATTTTGTTCTATTGATCCCTACATGTCCTTGCACGATGTAGTTGCGAATTACTTCGTCACGAACATATTACGGCCCTAATTCAAGTACACCTTTGTAGAATCCTTTCATCTTTTGGTACGGATACTCGATCCCTTTCTCAGCGTCATTTTCATCTACAAAAAGAAATGGTGTAAATTTGTAACAAAATTTGTTAGGGGCATGTTTAAACCTTGGGTGAGCACGAGGCATCATGTAAGTGATAACGTTGCTTCCACTTTTAAAGGTGATCTTTCCTTCAAATCTTTTAGCGTTAATTTCGACCTCCTTACAAAATGGTTTCCCAACGATCACGTCACCCATCTCAACATCACGATAAGCATCCATGTTTTCCACAACGGTGAAATCTGTAACAATAGTTAAATTCCCGACAAAAATAGGTACATTCATGAATATTCCAACTACGTTTTTCCCTCTATACTCAATTTTGTTTTTCATTATAGAATTATAGAAATCTTTTGACATTACATTAATTGGTAAAATAGGGAAAAAGTTGGCACTAACCTGTTTAAATCCTATCATGCAAGGAAATTGTAAATTATAAGCACAATCTACATGGATCTTTCTACCATAATCACAGAAACTAGGATATCATTCAAATTCATCATAATTCTTAGTGTTGATCATATTGATTCTAGGTATATCCATAATTTCTCCTTCTTCAATTTCGGGTTCAAGATCCTCCATAAATTGATCATTGATTCCTATTGGTAAATTAAGATCATTTAATTCAATGTAGTCTCCACTATAGGTCTCAAGTGATTCATTATTTACCAAGGTTTCTCCCATAAATCTAGCTTCTAGATCGAGGTCCATAGTTTCTTTTAATCCTAGCACATAGACGCCTCTAATTATGCTCTTAGCAGGATTTTGGCACTTATAGACTAGTTTATTATTCCCTACCTTTAATGAGATTTTTCTTTTAAACACATTAATCTTAGCATGGGCGGTAGACAAGAAAGGTCTTCCAAGGATTAAAGGAATCTTAACATCCTCGGGTATATCTAATATAACAAAGTCTACGGGGAAAACAAACTTCTCAATCTTAACTAGCACATTTTCAGCAACCCCTTCAGGTCGTTTTACCATTTTATCAGCTAATTCAATAAGCAGCTTAGTTGGTGCTAATTTTCCTAGTCCTAGGGTAGTGAATGTCTTAAGGGGCATAACACTAACGCTAGCTCCTAAGTCAGCTAATACATTATTGAAAGATATGTCATTAATTGAACAAGGTAAAGTAAAACTTCCTGGGTCCTTTTCTTTATGAGGCAAGGCACGTAAGTCGGCTGCAGAGCTCTCTTCTTTCATTGTAGCCTTGATCACCTCTTCAATCTTTGCCTTCTCTTTGAGTAACCTCCTTAAACTGATTGAAGAATTAAAGAAAAATTCAGGCTTTGCAGCATCATTACCATTCATCAATCTTCTAGGAAAAGGTATGTTAGGCGTGACTTCTTCAGTAGTGCATATGGCCTTGACATGATCTCTTGGGTTAGTTTCAGTTGAGCTAGGTAAACTTCCGTATCCTCTTTCTTGAAGAACTTTGCTCATTTGTCCGATTTGTTGTTCCAATGCTTTGATCGAAGCTCCTTGATTTCTTGTTATAGTATCCGTTGAGGCTCGGATTTCTTTGATCATAGCAGTGTTCTCTTAATGTCTTTTAGCAGCATCGGCCATAATTTGCTTTAAAGTGTCATCCAAAGTCTGCCTCCTTTCTTGAAAAGTGGGATTATAGTTGTTCTTTTGATAGTATCCCGGAGCAGCTTCCCTAAATCTTCCTGAAGGTCGGAATGGTTGTCCAAATTGTGTGTAGTATGCTTCTTCAAAAGTCTCACTTTCATTCTTATTAGCGCAATCTTTAGTGTAGTGAGGTCCTTCGCATTTTTCACATCCAACTTGGGCAGCATAAACTTTCTCATCACGCTTCTTCATCTCTCTACTAATTTTATCCAATTGAGCTTGAATTGCAGCAAACCCGTCAAAATTAGTGCTGCTCTTAGATCTAGCAGAGGTTCCGTCGTGCCATTTTTGAGAGTGATCAGCAGCTTCTTGGATAGCTTTTCTAGCATCTGCTGCACTCATTTGAGGCACAGCTCCCTTAGCATCCAAGATTTGTCTAGTAGGCACGTCCAATCCTTGATAGAACAATATTATCTCCTGCATTGGACTTAGATAATGTTGAGGGCATTTCATCAATAAGTCTTTAAATCGTTCCCAAGCTTGATAAAGAGTTTCATCAGGCTCTTGCTTGAAACTGTTGATAGCCTCCATCTTTTTAGCAGTTTTAGCAGGTGGACAATATCTTTTCAGGAATTTGCTCTTCAAATCTTCCCATGTTGTGATTGAACTAGCAGGTTCATTCCTTAGCCACTTATTAGCATCTCCTTTAAGCGAAATTGGAAAGATTCTTAGCATAAGTTGATCGTCAGAGACTCCTTCTGTAGTAAACAAATCTGCAATCTCGAGGACTTTTTCAACATGTTCATTGGCATCTTCATGTTCTGTTCCACTGAAAGCATTTTCTCTTAGCTCCTTGAGAAACTGACCCTTCAACTCAAACTTTGACTTTTCATCAAACTTTGGTCTAGCAACTCCTGAACTGTAATCAGCACGGGTTTTGTTCATGTATTCCTCCATAGTAGTGTTTTCCGCCATTGTTTCTGTTTCTTCTGTCTCCTTCTCTTCAGAAAAGTAATCAAGCTCGAATGAACTTGAAATTTCAAAGCTTTTTGTGTTGAAAAGCCTTTTAAGCGAATGTAAGGCTCGTTCAGCATCTTCGAAAGGTTTAATCAAGTTCTTAGTTGAACTCCTGGTCATGCACTTCCTGAAACCATCACAAAAGCATCAGTAGGGTATGTTCAAGAAAGTATGATATCAGAAAATTAACAACGAAAACGGAATACAAAAAATAAAAGTTGCTGATCTCTGCAAATGATGCGCCATATCCAAAAAGTTGGATACGCCGTATCTTATTACGTTAAAATTTAATCACACTTTTATTCAGAAAACAGATACGCCGCTTATAAATTAGAATGCGCCGTATCAAGTTTAAATTATCAAAAATCGATTATATTTATTAAAATTAAATGCGTCGTATTAACAAAAGCTAATGCGCCGTATTTTCGTTACGTTTCAAAATACAAGATTTCTGATTTAGTAGATGCGCCGTATCGATAAAAATCGATGCGTCGCTTTTTTTTAAAAATTCAAAAAACTGTTTTTAATTTAAATAGAAAATACGCCGTATCTGTGAAAACAGATGCATCGTATGGCGTTAGGGTTTAGAAAAATTTCTTATTAAAAACAGAATACGCCATATCTTTGGGAAAGATGCGTCGTATTCGAATTTATTAAACGCGTTGTATTTTATAAAAATTAAACGCAATACGCCGTATCTGTAAAAACAGATGCGCTGTATCATTTGTATCAGCTCAATACAACGATAGCAGAATGCAGAAAAATACAGAAAAAGAAACACAAAAATAAAAACAAACAAAAACACACAAAAATAGAAAATATGCAAAATATACAATGAATGTAATCTATCTAATATATAACAGGGTTAGTGGTTAGAATTAAAAAAAAACTAAAAAGAAAAACCTAATTAAAATACTAATCAAATTAACAAATAATAACAATTCACTCCCCGGCAGCGGCGCCAAAAACTTGATGCGCGTGATGTGTCGTTGCGGTTTAGCAGTATTAATGCCTACTCAAGTTTTAAATTTATATTTAGCCGACTTATCAATAACACACACACTTAATGAGCAGTGTACCCGGTCAGTATGAATATAATGGTAAGTAGAGTGTCGATCGCTAAGAGTGGAACGTATTATCTAGTTATTCTAATCAATATTTTAATATCCTAAGTTAGCTATACAACCTAATCTAACGCAAGGGGGTTCAGCCTGAGAGACTGGCACGGTTTGGTTATGATTAGATAGAAAACTAAACTAATGAGCACGAATCAGCAATTAGCACACACGTACACAGATAGATATTCGAGACAATAAGAAGACCTATCCTGATAATTAAGTAGCTTGTCACTTGTTTTATTGCTAGTTTTATATGAAGTGTATATGATTAAACCTTTCTCGTTGGCTCTAATCTTATCGGCGAGTAAACCCTTAATGATTACTTATGTCTATCCTATTTATTTAAGAGACGCTAAAACAAATAGGCGAGGAAGGGGCATGGCGACCCAAGCAATGCTCAGCTAGACACAGAGGTTATCAATGCACTAATAAAAGTCACCAAAGACATCAACATATAAACTTTAATTAATGGGAAAGCAATATTAAGGGGAGTGCATGATTTTCTGTAGTCACATGACACAAGCCCATCAATCCTGATGAATTAAAGTGTACTAATACAATAAAACAAAACTACTTAATGAATTGAATACATGCAGGACCTTCTTACAGCTCTTGTATCTTCGTTTAGGGTGTGTCTTGTGCTGCTTGGTCGTCTGAATTCGGCTTCGGTCTTCGAGCGCTTAGAGTCTGAGAGCTCTTAAATTCTTCTGTCCTTGGGGTATTTATAGTTTCTGTCTGAGGGATCTATGCGGCGCATCGAGTTGATAGATGCTGCGCATTGACTTAACTTCGCGTGAGGTCCAAGATTAATATATTCAGGAATATTCGTACACCGTCTTCAGATGCGGCGTATCTTGATCTTTGTATGCGGCGCATGTACTTGGATGTCTTGGATTGTAACTTGTGAAATCTTGATAGTGATACGCCGTATGTTAGAAGTATGTTGCGGCGTATCTGGAGTAGAACGAGCTTGATCTAACAGACTTTTGACATCTTGCTTGTTTTGCTCCATAATTAGTTCAAAATCACCAAGTTTCACATAATGCTTGTTTTTACATGAGAATTACTAAAGTAAACATTAATGTATCGATTCTCATAGATAATATAATAAAACAAGTCAAATAAATAAGATAAATGATGATAATAAAACGTACTTATTTGAGTTCATCAGGTATGCTCTCTTAGTTTTAATTAGTTCATCAAAACTTGTTAGTTGCTTATGGGTAAAATATTGTCTACATGAATTATGTTTTAGACACCAAATCACAACTTTCAAAAGTCTCTTTACTAATCCTCATACATATCAAGTCATAAGGAATAGTACTTCATCTGATCCTCTACTATCAAACCGTCAAGAGTTGTATATTATATCATATATTCCTCACTTTCAACTCGCATCATTAAATACATGCTTGTCAACACAAGTATGGAATTTATCTATTTCCGTCTCTGAGTCACTCACGACAATTTATCTCTTCTCAAACTTTTCTTTCAATCACCCTCCAGGTTTAATCTATCGTTTGGTTTTCTAAAAATTTCTAAACGCAAATCTTAGTCATCTAGGAATATTAGTCAAAAAGAGAATGAAAACACTTCAAAAATTGTTCTATGCAGACTGTCTTCCCGGATCCATAAATTTTAACTAGCCGGATCCCTCCTTATAAGGATCCGGCGGAACCGGCACACCAGACACCAGTTTAATACTTTAGTTCTTCACAAACCACTTCTCTCTTCCCTCTTGCTCATCTCAGACAATCAAAAACAAACACATACACATATCTTAGGGGTTCAATCAACAAATTACCTCAATACCTCTAATCATTCCCGTAAGTAATCATACATTCTTACTTATTCTAATCTAACTCTAGGGTTTAGTTCTTCATCAAAATTGATTGAAAGTGGGAAAATTGAATCACGTTTAAAAACCTTTGTGTTTAAACATTAGATTATAATATTTTCTTAAACCAAAATAAATCTTTTCACAAAAGCTTCATACAAATGGAATAATAGAACAAACAATGTTTGAAATGATGTTTAAAATTGTTAATACAAGTAAAAACGTAATTGACAATTTTTGCGTACTGAAACCTCACTAGATCGGTTTTTAATACAAGAACTCTACATTTTCTAAAATCTATTTCTAGTTTAATCTTGTCTCTAATGCTTAATCATCTTGTATAGGTTTCAAAGATGCCACATACATACGACTTCGACCACCAACTAACCAACCTCTACATTCTAAACCTTTCAACTGAACCTTACACACCTTTAGAGTGTATTCCCAGTTTCCAAAACATTGAGTCACGCTATCTTCATGATGGTAGAATTATCGACCCCAACTTAACCTTTTATGAAGAAGTTAGCAGAGCTTTTCAAGCCATAGGTTTTGAGTCTCTACTCACCATCAATGAACTAATTTGTCCACGTTTCATACTAGAATTCGTTCGTGATATTGATCTCACTCGTGACGAGGATCAATCTTCCTCCCTCTGGTTTTGCATACAAAACTACAAGTTTCTCTTATCTCTTGAACAAATCGCTCAAGTCCTTAGACTTCCAAACCATGGGCAAAATGCCTATATGAAAAAGTTTGCTCTTGATTCTCTTAAAAAAGAAGAACACGGTCCATTTCCTACATACATTCCCTCCCCAGGAGAATTAACCAGCCTTCTCTGCGATTCAACACGCCATCCTAACAGAATTCATATGATTGAACTTCGATACTTTCTAAAACCCATGGCAGTTATCCTACGAGAAAATGTTCTAAGCCTAGCCAAAAATCGTGAGTATCTACCTGCTTGCTGTGCTCACATGCTTTATTGCATTTTAAATCATAAACCATACAATCTCGCTTATTTCTTCGCTAAGCGAATCATACATCTCAAGGATAAAAGAAACAAACTAATACTGTCACACCCCCAAATACCTGATTTGCAGCGGAATGGAATACCTGGGGCGTGACTGCCATAGCATCATAGTTGCAGTTATATTGAACGACCTAAAGTGTCATTTTAAAAGTACATCGTTTGATTTCATAAAACATTCAGAGTTTACAAAATATAGGTCCCAAAAGATTTGCCAAAGTTGTGGAAATAAGTTTGTTACAATCAAACGATAGTTTAAGTGCATAAGAATCCGAGTGAGACGCGTCGTCACCGCGACTCTATGGTATGTCCACATGCAAGCCATAATGCGAATGCCTTAATTACCTGAAAATACATTGCTAAAACGGTCAACAATAATGTTGGTGAGAATCATAGGTTTATGTAAATGTTTTGTACGATATCCACAATGTAAAAAAAAGAGTTAAGAATGACAATGTAGCCATATAAATAATACAATTGCTATAAGCTCATGACCCTGAAGCTAGACTAATAATGTATGCCTCAACTGAGTGTTTTGCCAGACACTCTAATATAATTCAAATGAAATGTGTCCGTTTGCCTAACCGGTCAAGTTGGAGCGACCAACCCGGACGGAGGAGTCACCCCCAATAGATCTATTCACTCACCCTCGCTTACTGTCAATTAACGGTCCATGATAAATAAAAGGGGACTTTAACAAGGCAATGATGGTAACTTAAGCGATGTAAATGAATTTAATGTACTTGGACTCGTAAAAAAAATGGTGCAATGTATTCTCCCCCGCGAGTTTAGAAATGAAATTATAAATTAAAAACGGGGCTATGAAAACTCACCTTAGCAAAGCAAATCTCGATTGGTAAATGGATAAACTGAAAATATAGGTCCGATATCCTAACCGCGACCTAAACAATGCATATGTCTTAAGATAGAGCGATGTATATTGAATGCATTTTATAAAATGTTTGATCAGCCATATATGTTGGTAAGGTAGTTTAGTAGTGAAAATGTAATTTCGTCGAAACGTATTATTGGTAGAACAATTCGCTTTAATACACTATAAGTTCATGAGTATTCAAGTCCTAATTGTAAAGCATTTCGCTACTTGTTTTCTTATAATCCTCTTAACGCGCCTAATCAAGTATATATGATATTCTACCATTTTTGTGTTCGCCGTTTTAGCTATTTCCGCTTCTAAAATGTCCAAATTCCATTTTTAAAATTCCACCAGCTTTTATTAAATCAACCAAAGCTGTCAATTTTTATTTGTTTCGTCCAGATTTTCAAAAGGCCATAACTTTCTCGTTTTAAGTCCGTTTTCCGCGTTCTACCTATCCCCGCGAAGGTATTTAAGTATACTCTAGGCTTTTCATGGTCTCGGCTTGTCTAGACATCACTTAACCTTGGTTTTTATGTCTCAAAATTCTGGACAGCAACTAGTATTTTCAGAAAAAAATAGTTTTTGCCGCTAATCTTAGATCTATTGTATCTTATTCGTTATAACTCCTTTTTCAACCATTCCAACGCTCACATTTCCGATATAAGGTCTAGTTTCTATATCTTTAACCAAATCTTATATTTGTAAAACCCATTTTTCTGTGGTAACAATTTCTGGACAGCCCGCAAGTATATGCTTCAAAACCCATTTTTAACACTTACAACTACTAGATCCTACTCAAAACAACTTCCCAAAGGCTATCCTACATATCCCCCAATTCTTCCACAATATCTATAGTGTCATAATAATATAACCATCAAATAAATGTTCCAAAACATCAAGAATAATAATCCAGGTGTAGTAAAAATTATAAATCATAAGTTGTTTATTTTTTTGAACCTTAACTTGTACATGAAAATTAACTATAAGCTAGGACTTGAATATTCACATTTTTCCCAAGAAAATACTCATGTCAAGTATATTTTTATCTTGTTTGAAACATAAAAATGTACGAACATATATAGGGTGATCTTGGTGTCTATTTAAACATAATAGCATGAGATAAAGTGTAGAGCTAGTGTAAAATGCATAAGGAAAGTTATAAAAATTTAGTTTTTAAGCTTACTTCATTATGATGTATTAAGAGTAGTAGCAAGACAATGTGAACCCAAAGAGTACTCCAAATCGATTTGTGACTAATAGAAAACCCGAAAATAGTGTAATTATCACTTTGATCTTGAAAAACTTGATATTCTTCATCTTGTTTTCTCTTATGCCGAAACTTACAAAGATATGGAGAGAGTTTTGCTAGTTTTCTTGAAGTGTAATGAGATGTATGTGTTTATTAGTATATATAAAATATCTAATATTTATTAATGAATATAATAGATTTACTTGTACCAAATCCTTGAAAAACTTGGCAAAACATTTAAGGAGGTATGGGAGGCATGGGGGGGGGGGGAATGGGGAAGGGGTGGAAGATTTTGTAAGTAAACATTGGACTTTATGTGTTGTTTAGGTAAATTTGGCTAGGATATTATGTTATCGGGTACCGAGTTAGCTACGAATAGATTTTAACGGAACAAAATAAAGTATGACGAAGTTGTAAAAATTATAAAATCATATTTCTTGCAAGTATCGGGTGTTAAAATAATTATCGGGTTGAAATTTCGTAAACCGTCGTAGTTATACACTATTAACGGTATATATAGTAAATAATTTCAAAATACCGGGTTAACTAATAATATAATTTTTATATCATTATAATGAGTGTGAAAATATATTAAGATTATAGTCGGGAGTGTTGGGTGTATTGTTCGTAGTAAATGATTGAGTAATGGCGTTTATTTAGTAAATGAAGTTTTCCAACAACTTCTCGTTATCCGGAACCATGGTTGGACATAGCGCGGCCAACTCTTGAAATCTCCTGATGTAAGCTTCGATATCATTTCCTGTGGTTACTAACTCATAAAATTATGTTTCTAACTTCTTCACTTCGGTGCGTGGACAAACTTCTTACTCAATAGCTTCTTGAATTCTTCCCATGTGAGCTTGTAATCGTTTTCCATACCAATAGGCTGTGCATAAGAATTCCACCATGACATGGCTTCATCAACGAGTGTACTGGTAGCGAACTTTACCTTGATGTCATCTGGACAATTGCATAGAAGAAATACAGATTCCGTCTTCTCAAACCAACGGATCATAGTAGTGGCTCCTTCTGTGCCTTTGAATTTTATGGGATCGCCGTTCTTAAAGTCCTTGTATGTACATTTGGGAACATTAGTACCATTAGCAGCTAGTCCGGCAGCTTCTGCTGTTTCTGCCCGAGAAGCGGCTTCAGCAGCCCGTGTAGCTACGACCTCTCTTTCAACTACTAGTGCTGCCTCAATACTATCGGTAACAAGTTTTCGGATTTCAGCTGGTGTCATTGCTTGAGTAGTTTTCTTTGGTGGCATAATTCTTCATAATCACAAAATATAACAATAATGAGAACTCACAATAGAAACGATCATCGTATACAATTAAATACAATCACAATGAGAAACAACCACGAAATATCATAAGTATAATCACAACACACATGAATATAATACATGAAATTTCGGCCTACATGGACCGATATCATAGATAGCACAACCATATCCATATAGTAGAGTCAACACTTGGTAAGTTCGTTGTACAACAACCAAAATACTACAAGTTTCTTTGAACTATGCCATACATCCCGTGGCTAGGATAATAGTAAAAGCTAGTAAAGATATGAGTCTAGTCTAGAAGCTCCCTGGTGCTCCTCTGATTGGATCCTGGTTTGCGGCATCTTGGGGTTGTGAGGAGTTCTGATGTGGGGTCTGGAGTTGTGCATCGATCATATCTGGGATAGTGTAGATCTCAAACCATTCTTGAGGGATCTGCTGATGTTCCTACTGAGTCGGTGATCTTGGTACTATCCACAAAGTGTCATCTAATTCCTGATATGTGGGAATGGAAAAGGGGAATGACAATGGTGGTAGTGGAAAGGTAGGGGCAGTCTCCTGAATCTCAAAAGTCTCAGTGCCATATCGGGTAGTCTCTTTTAATTCTGGCTCAGGTGGTGCTAATAGCTCAAATAGGTAGGAGTTATCATCTAACAATGGTGAATGATATGAGAATGTCGAGGTATAGGAAGGTGAGAGTAGAGATGTAGGGGCATTAGTGGATGAAAAAGCGTCCTCGATAACCGAGTCTGCTGGAATGATAATAGGGTGGTTGGGTGAAGACATATCGCTGTGAACCAGGTCAATATAAATATATATAAGTATAAGTAACTCGCATAGTGTATGTATGAAACCGCATGTATAGTGAATATGCACTTATGATGAAATGATGAGATGCTATGATGATGTGGTTATAGTCTAGGGTCCGTGATACAACCTAGTTCGCTATAACCTTAGCTCTGATACCAATCTGTCACACCCCCAAATACCTGATTTCCAGCGGAATGGAATACCTGGGGCGTGACTGCCATAGCATCACAGTTACAGTTATATTGAACAACCTAAAGTGTCGTTTTAAAAGTACATCGTTTGATTTCATAAAACATTTAGAGTTTACAAAATATAGGTCCTAAAAGATTTGCCAAAGTTGTGGAAATAAGTTTGTTACAATCAAACGATAGTTTAAGTGCATAAGAATCCGAGTGAGACGCGTCGTCACCGCGACTCTATGGTATGTCCACATGCAAGCCATAATGCGAATGCCTTAATTACCTAAAAATACATTGCTAAAACGGTCAACAATAATGTTGGTGAGGATCATAGGTTTATGTAAATGTTTTGTACGATATCCACAATGTAAAAAGAAAAGTTAAGAATGACAATGTAGCCATATAAATAATACAATTGCTCTAAGCTGATGACCCCGAAGCTAGACTAATAATGTATGCCCCAACTGAGTTTTTTGCCAGACACTCTAATATATTTCAAATGAAATGCGTCCGTTTGCCTAACCGGTCAAGTTGGAGCGACCAGCCCGGACGGAGGAGTCACCCTCAATAGATCTATTCACTCACCCTCGCTTACTGTCAATTAACGGTCTATGATAAATAAAAGGGGAATTTAACAAGGCAATGATGGTAACTTAAGCAATGTAAATGAATTTAATGTACTTGGACTCGTAAAAAAAAATGGTGCAATGTATTCTCCCCCGCGAGTTTAGAAATGAAATTATAAATTAAAAACGGGGCTATGAAAACTCACCTTAGCAAAGCAAATCTCGATTGGTAAATGGATAAACTGAAAATATAGGTCCGATATCCTAACCGCGACCTAAACAATGCATATGTCTTAAGATAGTGCGATGTATATTGAATGCATTTTATAAAATGTTTGATCACCCATATATGTTGGTAAGGTAGTTTAGTAGTGAAAATGTAATTTCGTCGAAACGTATTATTGGTAGAACAATTCACTTTAATACACTATAAGTTCATGAGTATTCAAGTCCTAATTGTAAAGCATTTCACTACTTGTTTTCTTATAATCCTCTTAACGCGCCTAATCAAGTATATATGATATTCTACCATGTTTGTGTTCGCCGTTTTAGCTAATTCCGCTTCTAAAATGTCCAAATTCCATTTTTAAAATTCCATCAGCTTTTATTAAATCAACCAAAGCTGTCAATTTTTATTTGTTTCGTCCAGATTTTCAAAAGGCCATAACTTGCTCGTTTTAAGTCCGTTTTCCGCGTTCTACCTATCCCCGCGAAGGTATTAGAGTATACTCTAGGCTTTTCATGGTCTCGGCTTGTCTAGACATCACTTAACCTTGGTTTTTATGTCTCAAAATTCTGGACAGCAACTAGTATTTTCAGAAAAAAATAGTTTTTGCCGCTAATCTTAGATCTATTGTATCTTATTCGTTATAACTCCGTTTTCAACCATTCCAACGCTCACATTTCCGTTATAAGGTCTGGTTTCTATATCTTTAACCAAATCTTATATTTGTAAAACCCATTTTTCTGTGGGAACAATTTCTGGACAGCCCGCAAGTATATGCTTCAAAACCCATTTTTAACACTTACCAACTACTAGATCCTACTCAAAACAACTTCCCAAAGGCTATCCTACATATCCCCCAATTCTTCCAAAATATCTATAGTGTCATAATAATATAACCATCAAATAAATGTTCCAAAACATCAAGAATAATAATCCAGGTGTAGTAAAAATTATAAATCATAAGTTGTTTATTTTTTTGAACCTTAACTTGTACATGAAAATTAACTATAAGCTAGGACTTGAATATTCACATTTTTCCCAAGAAAATACTCATGCCTAGTATATTTTTAACTTGTTTGAAACATAAAAATGTACAAACATATATAGGGTGATCTTGGTGTCAATTTAAACATAATAGCATGAGATAAAATGTAGATCTAGTGTAAAATGCATAAGCAAAGTTATAAAAATTTAGTTTTTAAGCTTACTTGATTATGATGGATTAAGAGTAGTAGCAAGACAATGTGAACCCAAGAGTACTCCAAATCGATTTGTGACTAATAGAAAACCCGAAAATAGTGTAATTATCACTTTGATCTTGCAAAACTTGATATTCTTCTTCTTGTTTTCTCTTATGCCGAAACTTACAAAGATATGGAGAGAGTTTTGCTAGTTTTCTTGAAGTGTAATGAGATGTATGTGTTTATTAGTATATATAAAATATCTAATATTTATTAATGAATATAATAGATTTACTTGTACCAAATCCTTGAAAAACTTGGCAAAACATTTAAGGAGGTATGGGAGGGCATGGGGGGGGGTGTGGAAATGGGGAAGGGGTGGAAGATTTTGTGAGTAAACATTGGACTTTATGTGTAGTTTAGGTAAATTTCGCTAGGATATTGTGTTATCGGGTATCGAGTTAGCTACAAATAGATTTTAACGGAACAAAATAATGTATGACGAAGTTTTAAAAATTATAAAATCACATTTCTTGCAAGTATCGGGTGTTAAAATAATTATCGGGTTGAAATTTCGTAAACCGTCGTAGTTATACACTTTTAACGGTATATATAGTAAATAATTTCAAAACACCGAGTAAACTAATAATATAATTTTTATATCATTATAATGAGTGTGAAAATATATTAAGATTATAGTCGGGAGTGTTGGGTGTATTGTTCGTAGTAAATGATTGAGTAATGGCGTTTATTTAATAAATAAATATACGTGAATTGAAATTATGTAAACCCGTGAATGACCTAACATGCATATGATGTTACTGATGATATGTAGACTACTCTAGTCTATATGATATGTCCTTAGAGATGCTCCATGAATACGCGGCTAAACCATAAAGGTTACGCGAATTTCGAATACCCGTAAACCTAATTTACGAAATGATGAATGATAACCATGAATAGTGATTTCCCTCCGGGAATAAATAGTGTTTTGTGAATAGTAAATTTTTTGAAAACATCTCAAAGTCGCAAACTGACTTAAAAAATGATGAATAGTGAAATGATGAATAGTAATCCATGAATAGTAAATTTCAAAGTTTGGAAAAATGACCTGAAATTACGATTTGTCACAGTCTTCTACCCTAAAAGGAATTCAGTCCCTGAATTCAGTTAGTGTTGGTCTCTGGAGTGGTATTTGGTGAAAAGGTGTGGGTATTTATGACGCATCTGGTCTTCCTGCTCCCAAGTAAACTCGGGACCTCTTCGAGAATTCCAGCGAACTTTCACGATGGAAATTCGACTCTGCTTCAACTGTTTGACCTCACAGTCCATGATTTCTGCTGGTTCCTCCACGAAATTGAGCTTATTGTCGAGTTGGATTTCTCCTAATGAAATTACGAGTGATTCATCTGAAAAACACTTCTTGAGGTTTGAAACATGAAATGTTTTATGTACGCTGTTGAGCTCTGATGGAAACTCAAGTCTGTTATGCCAGTCGGCCGATTCTAGCTAGAATCCTAAATGGTCCAATATACCTAGGGTTCAATTTCTCACGTTTTCCAAATCGTATCACGCCATTCCAAGGCGAGACCTTCAACACAACTCTGTTGCCAACTTGAAATTCTAACGGTTTGCTTACATCGAGGAACCTTCTTCGTAGATGGTATGAAAGGTCACTCCTAGAAAAGTCAATAGTGTAGTCTAATTTATCGATTGAATAAGTGGTGTGGATGTCTATGGTGCCTTAGGAAAGTGATGTGCACGGATAGTTTACCTATGTACAAAATTTTTGCTCTACAATGTTTCAAGTAGAAGTTGCTTTTAGAAAAGGTTTGAAAGATAATTATTCTTTTCATGACATGATCCTTCCTGAATTATACATAGGTGATCAGGCTATGTATAATTGAGGACAGATGATGTAATGCATGGTTTTGTCCAAATAATGTTATGTTTCTCAAAAGTTGAATATCATCAATCATACTGTGGTTGAAATAGCTGCCAAAACAATTTACGAGGTAGGAAAATAGTTTGTAGGACATTTGTGAAACAGTTTATAGAATGGTAACATGATAGCTTGTATGTCACTTGGAAGAGCATTTTTTAGGATAGTAAGAGTCTACTATTCTGCCATAGAATGTAGGTAACTTAGTTCATAACAGGATAGTGGAATATTGTTGCAAAACGGTTGGAAATATGGTAGTGAAACAGGGAGTGTAATAGACGAGGGTTGTGATATCATGGAAATAACAAAAGATAGAGGACTCGTTAGACAGAAAGGTACATGATACAACAAGGTTGTAAGAAAGTACTTAAGATAGATTACTTAAAGAAATACAACACAAAAGGGCTCCTCCTATGGTTTATTATTACGGCAGAAGTTCTTGGATTCTTAAACATTGTTGTCGTCCTCAACGTTGTTGATGTCCTGGCAATCTCCTCCTCCAATGATATAGGCTCTCCATCTAGCTATTCCTCCTTGATTCCCATTCTCTTGATTTCCTTATTTTCGACATTCATTCTTGTAGTGTCCTATCTCCCCACAGCCAAAACATGTCACTGGAGGTTTCTGATTTCCGGAAATGATTGGAAACTTGCATTCTCTAGTAGAATGACCAATCTTCTTACAGTTTCCACATCGATTAAGACAGTGCCCAGGGTTATGATGACTTTGACACTTGTTGCATTTGGGTAGGGTACCTTTGTAACATTTCTTTTCAGTTGGACCTGCAGCATAGGCCTTAGCAACTTCTTGTCTCTTTGGCGGTTGTTGAGTAGAATTGCCACCCTGATTGTTGTCCCACCTTCTTTTGTTGTTGTTGTTATAGTTGGTATTGTTTCAGTTGTTGTTGTTACGGTTATTGTTGTTGACGGTAGTTCCCTTCTTTATCACCTAAGCCATAAGCTTCTGAGATATTCTGATAGGTTCGTCCAGTGTGTGTGGATCAAAAGCGGTTACATCCCCACTAATGCTATGTGGTAGCCCACTAATGAAGTTTTCCAACAACTTCTCATTATCCGGAACCATGGTTGGACATAGCGCGGCCAACTCTTGAAATCTCCTGATGTAGGCTTCGATATCATTTCCTGTGGTTACTAACTCATAAAATTATGATTCTAACTTCTTCACTTCGGTGCGTGGACAAACTTCTTACTCAGTAGCTTCTTGAATTCTTCCCACGTGAGCTTGTAAGCGTTTTCCATACCAATAGGCTGTGCATAAGAATTCCACCATGACATGGCTTCATCAACGAGTGTACTGGTAACGAACTTTACCTTGCTGTCATCTGGAAAATTGCATAGAAGAAATACAGATTCCGTCTTCTCAAACCAACGGATCATAGCAGTGGCTCCTTCAGTACCTTTGAATTTTATGGGATCGCCGTTCTTAAAGTCCTTGTATGTACATCTGCGAACAATAGTACCATTAGCAGCTAGTCTGGCAGATTCTGCTGTTTCTGCCCGAGAAGCGGCTTCAGCAGCCCGTGCAGCTACGGCCTCTCTTTCAAATACTAGTGCTGCCTCAATACTATCGGCAACAAGTTTTCGGATTTCAGCTGGTGTCATTGCTTGAGTAGTTTCTTTGGCGGCATAATTCTTCATAATCACAAAAGATAACAATAATGAGAACTCACAATAGAAACGATCATCGTATACAATTAAATACAATCAGAACGAGAAACAACCACGAAATATCATAAATATAATCACAACACACATGAATATAATCCATGAAAATTTTGGCCTACATGGACCGATATCATGGATAGCACAACCATAGCCATATAGTAGAGACAACACTTGGTAAGTTCGTTGTACAACAACCAAAATACTACAAGTTTCTTTGAACTATGCCATACATCCCGTGGCTAGGATAAAAGTAAAAGCTAGAGAAAGATATGATTCTAGTCTAGAAGCTCCCTGGTGCTCCTCTGTTTGGATCCTGGTTTGCGGCATCTTGGGGTTGTGAGGAGTTCTAATGTGGGGTCTAGAGTTGTGCATCGATCATATTCGAGATAGTGTAGATCTCAAACCATTCTTGAGGGATCTGCTGATGTTCCTGCTGAGTCGGTGATCTTGGTACTATCCACAAAGTGTCATCTAATTCCCGATATGTGGGAATGGAAAAGGGGAATAACAATGATGGTAGTGGAAAGGTAGGGGCAATCTCCTGAATCTCAAAAGTCTCAGTGCCATATCAGGTAGTCTCTTTTAAGTCTGGCTCAGGTGGTGCTAATAGCTCAAATAGGTAGGAGTTATCATCTAACAATGGTGAATGATATGAGAATGTCGAGGTATAGGAAGGTGAGAGTAGAGATGTAGGGGTATTAGTGGATGAAAAAGAGTCCTCGATATCCGAGTCTGCTGAAATGATAATAGGGTGGTTGGGTGAAGACATATCGCTGTGAACCAGGTCAATATAAATATATATAAGTATATGTAACTCGCATATTGTATGTATGAAACCGCATGTATTGTGAATATGCATTTATGATGAAATGATGAGATGCTATGATGATGTGGTTATAGTCTAGGGTCCATGATACAACCTAGTTCGCTATAACCTTAGCTCTGATACCAATCTGTCAAATCCCCAAATACCTGATTTGCAGCGGAATGGAATACCTGGGGCGTGACTGCCATAGCATCACAGTTACAGTTATATTGAACGACCAAAAGTGTCGTTTTAAAAGTACATCGTTTGATTTCATAAAACATTCAGAGTTTACAAAATATAGGTCCCAACAGATTTGCCAAAGTTGTGGAAATAAGTTTGTTACAATCAAACGATAGTTTAAGTGCATAAGAATCTGAGTGAGACGCGTCGTCACCGCGACTATATGGTATGTCCACATGCAAGCCATAATGAAAATGCCTTAAATACCTGAAAATACATTGCTAAAACGGTCAACAATAATGTTGGTGAGAATCATAGGTTTATGTAAATGTTTTGTACGATATCCACAATTTAAAAAAAAAAAGTTAAGAATGACAATGTAGCCATATAAATAATACAATTGCTATAAGCTCATGACCCCGAAGCTAGACTAATAATGTATGCCCCAACTGAGTGTTTTGCCAGGCACTCTAATATAATTCAAATAAAATGCGTCCGTTTGCCTAACCGGTCAAGTTGGAGCGACCAACCCGGACGGAGGAGTCACCCTCAATAGATCTATTCACTCACCCTCGCTTACTATCAATTAACGGTCCATGATAAATAAAAGGGGACTTTAACAAGGCAATGATGGTAACTTAAGCAATGTAAATGAATTTAATGTACTTGGACTCGTAAAAAAAAAATGGTGCAATGTATTCTCCCCCGCGAGTTTAGAAATGAAATTATAAATTAAAAACGGGGCTATGAAAACTCACCTTAGCAAAGCAAATCTCGATTGGTAAATGGATAAACTGAAAATATAGGTCCGATATCCTAACCGCGACCTAAACAATGCATATGTCTTAAGATTGTGCGATGTATATTGAATGCATTTTATAAAATGTTTGATCACCCATATATGTTGGTAAGGTAGTTTAGTAGTGAAAATGTAATTTCGTCGAAACGTATTATTGGTAGAACAATTCGCTTTAATACACTATAAGTTCATGAGTATTCAAGTCCTAATTGTAAAACATTTCGCTACTTGTTTTCTTATAATCCTCTTAACGCGCCTAATCAAGTATATATGATATTCTACCATTTTTGTGTTCGCCGTTTTAGCTAATTCCGCTTCTAAAATGTCCAAATTCCATTTTTAAAATTCCATCAGCTTATATTAAATCAACCAAAGCTGCCAATTTTTATTTGTTTCGTCCAGATTTTCAAAAGGCCATAACTTGCTCGTTTTAAGTCCGTTTTCCGCGTTCTACCTATTCCCGCGAAGGTATTTAAGGATACTCTAGGCTTTTCATGGTCTCGGCTTGTATAGACATCACTTAACCTTGGTTTTTATGTCTCAAAATTCTGGACAGCAACTAGTATTTTCAGAAAAAATAGTTTTTGCCGCTAATCTTAGATCTATTGTATCTTATTCGTTATAACTCCGTTTTCAACCATTCCAACGCTCACATTTCCGTTATAAGGTCTAGTTTCTATATCTTTAGCCAAATCTTATATTTGTAAAACCCATTTTTCTGTGGGAACATTTTCTGGAAAGCCCGCAAGTATATGCTTCAAAACCCATTTTTAACACTTACAACTACTAGATCCTACTCAAAACAACTTCCCAAAGGCTATCCTACATATCCCCCAATTCTTCCAAAATATCTATAGTGTCATAATAATATAACCATCAAATAAATGTTCCAAAACATCAAGAATAATAATCTAGGTGTAGTAAAAATTATAAATCATAAGTTGTTTATTTTTTTGAACCTTAACTTGTACATGAAAATTAACTATAAGCTAGGACTTGAATATTCACATTTTTCCCGAGAAAATACTCATGTCAAGTATATTTTTATCTTGTTTGAAATATAAAAATGTACAAACATATATAGGGTGATCTTGGTGTCTATTTAAACATAATAGCATGAGATAAAGTGTAGATCTAGTGTAAAATGCATAAGGTAAGTCATAAAAATTTAGTTTTTAAGCTTACTTGATTATGATCGATTAAGAGTAGTAGCAAGACAATGTGAACCCAAGAGTACTCCAAATCGATTTGTGACTAATAGAAAACCCGAAAATAGTGTAATTATCACTTTGATCTTGAAAAACTTGATATTCTTCTTCTTTTTTTCTCTTATGCCGAAAGTTACAAAGATATGGAGAGAGTTTTGCTAGTTTTCTTGAAGTGTAATGAGATGTATGTGTTTATTAGTATATATAAAATATCTAATATTTATTAATGAATATAATAGATTTACTTGTACCAAATCCTTGAAAAACTTGGCAAAACATTTAAGGAGGTATGGGAGGCATGGGGAGGGGGGGGGGGGCGTGGAAATGGGGAAGGGGTGGAAGATTTTGTAAGTAAACATTGGACTTTATGTGTAGTTTAGGTATATTTGGGTAGGATATTGTGTTATCGGGTACCGAGTTAGCTATAAATAGATTTTAACGGAACAAAATAAAGTATGACGAAGTTGTAAAAATTATAAAATCGCATTTCTTGCAAGTATCGGGTGGAAATTTCGTAAACCGTCGTAGTTATACACTTTTAACTGTATATATAGTAAATAATTTCAAAACACCGGGTAAACTAATAATATAATTTTTATATCATTATAATGAGTGTGAAAATATATTAAGATCATAGTCGGGAGTGTTGGGTGTATTGTTCATAGTAAATGTTTTAGTAATGGCATTTATTTAATAAATTAATATACGTGAATTGAAATTATGTAAACCCGTGAATGACCTAACATGCATATGATGTTTCTGATGATATGTAGACTACTCTAGTCTATATGATGTGTCCTTAGTGATGCTCCATGAATACACGGCTAAACCCTAAAGGTTACGCGAATTTTGAATACCCGTAAACCTAATTTACAAAATGATGAATGATAACCATGAATAGTGATTTCCCTCCGAGAATAAATAGTGTTTCGTGAATAGAAATTTTTTTGAAAACATCTCAAAGTCGCAAATTGACTTCAAAAATGATGAATAGTGAATTGATGAATAGTAATCCGTGAATAGTAAATTCAAAGTTTGGAAAAATGACCTGAAATTACAATTTGTCACAAATACCCTATGGGATGTTCCTAACTCGTCTCTATCGTAACTTCATGAACGTTCACCCATACCTTCAAGATCCTCAATATACACATTTCTATAGATTAATGGAACCAATAAATGAGTCACATTTAACATCGTTTCTCATTCCCGAGTCATCCATCTACCATGAACCTTCTGATGATTCAGCAAGCGAGGACGGGTAATAAAGTTAATCATGTGAATGGAATGGCTATGAAAGTTAGTGAATTGGTCAAACATGATTGTGTCATATCATTTACTATATTTGTATTCTGTTTAGATTCTCCGTATACTTTTCTATTGTCTAAAACCTTTTGAATTGCTTGAAGTCTGAGAAACTTCTCCATGCATTCATGTTTGTGTCTCTTAAGTGATTTGCTTGCTATATTAGATGTGTATCTTTGTATAAGTGTTGCCTTACTTGTTAGATATTATATTGAACATGTGAGCAATCTTCTACAAGTCCACTGTGTAGTAATTTGTCTCAAAAACCGGATCCCTTAGTTATAACTAGCTGGATCCCTTTTAGAAAGGATCCGGAGGATCCAGGCACATAGAGTAAAATTTTATACCACCTCTTATCACCCTCAGCCAATCTAACCTTAGTACACTAGCTATCTATCTCCCATTAATCACATTTGATCTGACTTTGAGGTTAGTAGCTCTTTTGATCTCTTAAGATTAACTTAAGTTTCTTCCGAGATGTTTATTATTTATCATCTTCAAAATAACCATCATTTCTCAGTACCACTTCTTGCATCATCTCACACTGATCATTATACACTTATCTAAAATTTAAATAAATTTTTAACAAATTTATTTCCACCAACTCTACCTCAAAAGGCTCTAAAAACAATCTTTTAATTCTTATGATTTTTAAAAAATTTTAAAATTTTCATACAACCTTTCCTTGAAACCTACAAACAATTAACACTTAGTGGCATGATTTTCTTAACTCATATTCACTTACTAACCTACTTTAGATTTATTTCTCCACACTAAAGACTATTAATGGCAACCCTTCATCATTAGTCTTAAACCACACAGGATTTTCTCATTTAAGACACCTTCTCACACTCATTACACCAGGAAACATAGGGCTGATATAGCTTAATCATAATCATTTTTCCCTCACACCTGATTTGTTAGCCGGATCCCTCAGCTAAAGCTAGCCGAATCCCTGTTGAAAAGGATCCGTTGGTTCCGGGAAAACAGACATAGGTTTGATCATTCAAAACCTTCCAAAACTCAACTTTATCCACTCAAACACTCTACATTGCCTTTAATATATTTCCTAGAAGATTGTATCACTATACTTGACCTTGGTGCATGCATATCATTGCAATTCAAAGGATTTTAGTGGTTTAGGATTTAATTACCATACTTGATCCTTCACTATTTAAACAACTTGTGTTTGTGCTTCTAAACCACACCTAAATAAACCATCTTCTACTGAAAACTCACCTTCTAAACTTACCTCAAAACATGACTAAAGCACCACATGCAAGATTATCCACTAGGAGTCTACCAAGAAAAACCGCACGAATTGTGTATGAAATATCCTCAACCAAAGCCTCACCCATCAAAGCAACTTCTAGTAGAACATCTCTCTCAAACTACATCCAAACTCCTCCTTCAAATGAGCCAACTCCACCATAACTTTCCTCCACCAAAACAACCATTACCACACCTCCTACTTCTCCTCATCCATTCTTGAACTCATTCGAGGATCTACCTCCTAGAACCTTTAATCCACCACCATTGCCCACATTCTCATCCATTGAGAGATTGTCAACTCAACCACCATCCCATCACCTAGATGTTGACATAAACATACCACCACCTATAGCAAACTTGCCTTCCTCTCCTCCACCCTCAAATGGCCCATTTTGGGTTATGAGAAGATATCAACCATCTCAACCACCTAGACCAAATATTGATATACTTCCTCCCATACATACCTCTCAACCAACACCCGTGGTTCAACCACAACCTTTCCACCACGGTTCTTCCACTTCAAACATGCCTAATGAACCTTCTATCTTAGGCTCTTACCAACCAAGTCATGAGGAGACTTGTACCCATTGCCACCATACTCAAACCACGGTGCATGAACTACGTAATGAAATGCGTTTCATGTTCTACCATCTACTTGAACGTCTTGAAGACATCATCAAACCAAACCTTCCCGAAAAACTTTGAAGTGCAAGCACAAGTGGTCTCCCCATTCTTAGTCTTAGGCCTAACTTTAGTTACAAGGAGTTTTTCATGTTAAGATCTTTTTCTAAGTTTTTAGATATTTGACCATTGTTGTATCATTTCTCTTGTGTTTATGAATCTTCATGACCATGTGCTTATGTGAACTTGATTGGTATGATTGATACTTGTATTCATACCTTTTCTACTCTTTACTGCTGCTAACATGTCAAAGGTAAGCCGGATCCCTCATTTTATACTAGGCGGATCCCTTCTGAGAAGGATCTGGGGGATCCGGGCATATAGAGGACTAACAAAACTTTTATGCAGCCAAATTTTTGACAAAGGGTCAACATATATTTGTTTTCTAACCATTGTTTTGTAGATTTTCAAAAATACCCATGGAGCACTCGACGCCCTCAATGAGGGGAGCTTTCCTCAAAGAGAAAACAATGCAAATAATTTGCAATGATCGCGTTTAGTCTTCCTAATTACTTGATGCCCTCATCAAAGGGGAACAAACGTCAAGGGGGAGCAACTAAGCACTTTTTACCCTCTTTGCTCCATATTTACATCTTTATTTTTCTTAAAACTTGCACTCGGGTTAGTTTCTTTTCGACACTCTTTTTGTTTCGACAAAAAGGGGGAGAAAAGTGTAAAAGCTTAAATTAAAACTTACAAAATTTATCCTTTTAATTAAAATAATTTTATGTTTGTCATCAACAAAAAGGGGGAGATTGTTAATACAAATAAACCTTAAAAACGTTTATTTATATTTTACGATCTTCTAATGTTTTGTCGATAACAAACGTAAAATCATTTTAACGAGATAGATAAAATACGCAACGCTTTGAGCCAAAAGCTTACTAACTCATTTCATTAAACAAATAAACCTTAAACATATTTAGTTAACAAGTTCACATAAAACCAAAACCATTTTTATAAAAACACTTAAGTAAACTAGTTACTTACATTTTATAAAAATACATGTTACTTGTAAATTAACTATAAAAGACTTGGACTATCCATGACCCAAAAACCAAGCCATAACCCATAACCTATGGAGCTTAACCCATAACCCATCACCCATTGCATGACGTCATGCATGACATCCATAATGGGTAAAACCCATGACCCATGACCCAAAGTCCGTAACCCATAACCCAAAGTCCATGACCCATGACCCAAAGATGTCTTGGACATCAGGCATGACATCATCTATCCAAGGATCATAACCCATAACCCAAAACCCGGAAATGTAACCCAAAATCCAAACTGTGGATACCAGATAGCCGGATCCCTTTGAATACAATGGCCGGATCCCTTTGGGAATGGATCCGCCGGATCCGGGTGAACAGTGGACAGTTTGCCTATAAATAGTGAGCCATTTCTCTCTTTCTCCTCTCCCCTTTTAGACATACCTTATCTCTATGTTCTAAACTCTCTAACCACAGATCCAAGGATCTTTCTATGTAGTCTTTCTTTGTGATTCTCTAGGTTCTTTCTAAAAGGCGAGATCACGACCTCTCGAAGACTTGCAAGCTCGTGACATGACTTGCTAGGATTCTTCTCTTTCAAGATCACAGAAGTGAATCTTGTTCTTTCTTCTTCTTCTCAAAGGTGTTAGAGATGCGTTGAGTCGTTAGGTGTAAAAATAACGTTGGTTCGTTTAGTTGTGTTGGTCTGGTCCGCCGTGTTAAGGACCCGGTATCTAGCCATGTACCGGATAAAGTGTAGGCGATAAATTGTAAGCGACGTTGTGAAGGCTTCTCCGCCAAGTGAAAGGAGTTTGTGTTGTGAAGTGTTTACGAACTCTCGAGTAGGTGACTCGGGGAGTGGAGTAGGGCATGGAAGGTGACCTTGTAGCCGAACCACTATAAATACTTGTGTTATGGTTGTGTCTCTCTATCTGTCTCTCGTAGTTTAGTTTTATATGCTTTACTACTATCAATATCCAACACGTCAAAACTAGATTGAAATAAGTCGATCTATAAGTTTCAAAAAGAAGTTTAATCTTGTAAAACTATTCAACCCCCCTTCTAGTTTTCTACAATTGGCATCAGAGCTTCGTTACCAAGTTTCTTAGAGTATATTGTACTTTAAAAACTTGATACGATCCGTGTATGTTTTGAAAACTACAACAAAGGAAAATCTTTTGTAAAAATTGACATCTAACTCAGTTTTACAAAAATATTAACACTTTCTATATTTGGATATTGTTAGTATTATATCTTCCAAATTATTCTAACATCTTCTTTGAGAAATCTTCATGTTAGGATTCTTCAAAGACTTTATTCTATTCGAGGAATAATGAAGTCAAAAGAAGAATCTAAGAGAACTGTCAGCCTGCCTTTCTTTAAGGCCTTCTAAAACTCATGAAGTATTTCGCGTCTATGGTTTCAAAAACCATATTAAGAAAATATAGCAAAGGTATGCTCTCTTAGTTTTAATTAGTTCCTCAAAAGTTGATAATTGCTTATGGGTAAAATATTGTCTACATGAATTATGTTTTAGACACCAAATCACAACTTTCAAAAGTCTCTTTACTAATCCTCAAACATATCAAGTCATAAGGAATAGTACTTCATCTGATCCTCTACTATCAAACCGTCAAGAGTTGTATATTATAACATATATTCCTCACTTTCAACTCGCATCATTAAATAGATGCTTTTCAACACAAGTATGGAATTTATCTATTTCCGTCTCAGAGTCAATCACGACAACTTATCTCTTCTTAAACTTTTCTTTCAATCACCTTCCATGTTTAATCCGTCATTTGGTTTTCTAAAAATTTCAAAACGAAAATCTTAGTCATCTAGGAATATTAGTCAAAAAGAGAATTAAAACGCTTCCAAAATTGGTCTATGCAGACTGTCTTCCCGGATCCATAAATTTTAACTAGCCGGATCCCTCCTTATAAGGATCCGGCGGAACCGGCACACCAGACACCAGTTTAATACTTACGTTCTTCACAAATCACTTCTCTCTTCCATCTTGCTCATCTCAGACAATCTAAAACAAAAACACACAAATACCTTCTCTCTATGTTCTATACTCTCTAACCACAGATCCAAGGATCCCTCTATGTAGTGTTTCTTTGTGATTCTCTAGGTTCCTTCTAAAAGGCGAGATCACGACCTCTCGAATACTTACAAGCTCATGACAAGACTTGCTAGGATTCTTCTCTTTCAAGATCACAGAAGTGCATCTTGTTCTTTCTTCTTCTTCTCAAAGGTGTTAGAGATGTGTTGAGTCGTTAGGTGTAAAAAGGACGTTGGTTCCTTTAGTTGTGTTGTGCTAGTTGTGTTGATTTGGTCTGCCTTGCTAAGGACCCGGTATCTAGCCTTGTACCGGATAAAGTGTAGGCGACGAAGGTTTGGCTTTACCTCGTGGAAAAGCCCGGTCTCTAGCTTTGTACCGGATAAAGTGTAAGCGACGTTGTGAAGGCTTCTCCGCCAAGTGAAAGGTGTTTGTGTTGTGAAGTATTTAGTAACTCTCGAGTAGGTGACTCGGGGAGTGGAGTAGGGCAAGGAAGGTGACCTTGTAGCCGAACCACTATAAATACTTGTGTTATGGTTGTGTCTCTCCATCTATCTCTCGTAGTTTAGTTTTATATGCTTTACTACTATCAATATCCAACACGTCAAAACTTGATTGACATAAGTCGATCTATAATTTTCAAAAAGAAGTTTAATCGGTAAAACTATTCAACCCCCCCCCCCCTTCTAGTTTTCTACAGTATCAATCATTGGATGCATAAAAATTGTGCCTTTTCATGAGAGATAACAGAAATTATAAAATACACAAAATAAATCTATATGCTTCCTTGTGTTTACCTTTATTCTTGAGTTTTCTAGTTTTTACTGTAACAATTTCCCTCACAAAGCAATTGCCAAATCTTTATCAAATATCGCACTACTCATAAGGATTTATTTGGTACCTTTTTAAGGGGTCATTTAAGCCTAAAATCGAGTAAATGTGATCAAATATTGCCCTAAATCGTTTCTTTTTGTATTTTAGGTACTTGGGACGAGAATTGTGGAAAACGGCACTTTTGGAGCATATTTAGACGAAAAAGTGAAGAAAATGACCAAGTCGCGAAAAACCGTCAGATAAGGAAACCTGACGGCGTCACTAGATACATTGTGACGCCGTCACTTGTTATTTTGGAGCTGGAAGATTTTACACACGTCGCTTCAGAGATCTTGGAACACATTACATCCTGACGGCGTCAGGTGTAAATGGAGAAGGGCGTCACGCTTTAAAGTATAAAGGGACGGCGTCAGAGATTAATACGTGACGCCGTCGTGGCGGCGACTTGCATAATACGAAACCCTAAACACGGCGATCTGACGGCGTCACGACCTATAAGGTGACGCCGTCAGCCTTGTAAATCTATATATAGTTTCGCAATTTTTCTTTATTAGGAGTAACACTTCGGAGGAACAAACCCTAAACGATTTTCAGAGTTCCTGTGAGGCTTTTTCAGCCTTTTTCATCCATGTTCAATTGAAGATAAGTTACTTGTTTAATCATTCAATATGTCTATGTGTTGCGTGATTACTTGTTTATCTTTTCTTCTTTCTAACATACTAGCTTATGTTTATTTGTGTTTGCTTAGATCTAATGAAACCTAGTTGTTGATTATTGATTTTTTGTCTATTGTTTAGTTGATTGCCTCGCGTTAGGCTAAGAAAACTGGCTGATCTCTTATATGTAACTAGCTTGAACGTCTTAGAAAACGCAACCATAGAGTGCACTATTGGTTTTTCACGTTGTATTTATTGCATGAATTGAGGTTGATGATCCTAGGAATTCTTAATTGACTTTAAGGTTTTTAAGGAAGATTAATATTCATAGAGTTGGGGACTTCGGCACCCCCCCACGACCGATATTAAGGAATACAACGCTTCAACTAAAACAAGGACGTGGCAATTCAACAAATCAGTATGAGATAACTAGGGAGTAGTGGAATCTAAGTAAACACGTTTGTCTCACAATAAGAGTTACCAACAAATTTACTTTTTCTTGTCTTTAGTTTAATTTTAGTTTTATAAAAGTAGTTTTTGGGTTAGTTGGCAAACAACTAATTCCGCCCATTCTTTCAAAACCGAGATTTTAATTTGCTTTCTAAAAAATTTAAAAACACAAAAAGATTCATCCCTCACCTCTAAACTTATCTCGACATACACGTCAACCTAACGACACTATTCCCCTAGAGAATGATCAATCCCCCGGATTTACCTATACTAAACTACAAACGATCAGGTACACTGCCTGGAGGATTGATTGCAAAACTTCTTGAGATCCCTTGAGAAGTAAAACCTTTTGCGAGGTCTTGCAAATCCAGCATCAACTACGGATAGTGAAAAAGTATCCAAAACTTGGTAGTAGTGGGAGTGTACTTGGATATTTGGCTCGCAAGCTGGAAGCGTTTGGAGAAAGAAATTTTAATATGTATTTCGGAACCATTAACTGGGGTATGTATCACACATTAACCATCTCAATATAGTATCACTTTTAATTTTGTAGATCAAGTTCACTAAATCCAACTTCATATATTTAAGCATAAACATTTGCTGGTATCTTTAATTTGGCTTCTTTTCTTATTTTCGGATTTAATGAATGAACATTCAGAAAATGATAGTGAAGCATTGAAATTACTAACAGTCATTTGGGAAGATATCTCAAAAAAGCCTAAGAAAGTAATTGATGATGTACTGAGAGGGCCGCCTGATTTGAAGCAAGACAACAAGCTAGTTTCTGGAAATGAAAATGAAACATACTCGTCTCGAATTCTGTTTGTTGCTGAAGAAATGGGAAATACTATATTTATTGTTGAGCTTATCCGTCAATATCCTGATCTGATATTGTAGGTAAATGATAACAATCAAATTATATTTCTCATTGCTGCACAAAATCGTCACGGGGATATATACAATTTACTGTAAAGAGATAGGCGGAATGAGGGATTTGATAACTCATCTTAGAGATGAACAAGATAACAATATGTTGCACATAGTTGCAAAGAGTAGTGTAAATCAAAAGCGACTAAAGAAGGTTTCAGCTATTTTCCTGATGCAATGGGAACTACTATGGTTTCTGGTACATATTTTACTCTCCAAGCACCTTAGATGCAACCGTAAATCTACCGGCATCTATTCCCGCCTCTTTGCCAGTGAGGCATCGGTTAATAATCGAGAACATTGTTGCCCAAAGACCCGGTAGATATTTGCGTTTGAAGTCAGAAGTATTCTTGATCATCTTCGCATCCGTGTCAAATCCCAACTCTTTGAAGAATTCGACGATCTGGTTTGCTCCTGGCAATATTTCAAAGCCATGATGACCATTTGCTGTAGGAGCCGGTAGTTGTAGCACAGTGCGTAAAAAGTCTGAAGTGAGGGTTGTGGTATATCTGTCCACTGTCACCTTTAGCACCGGAGGTTTTGACTCGGGTACAATATGGATCGTGTTCCAGAATTGTTGTAGTAGTGTGTTGAGTTCGCTTAATACATTTGGAAAGGATAATTTGAAAATGCAATATTTTAGGAATTACAAAAAGCCCATATGTGTAAATATGTGTGCGTTTATCGATTAGTCACCTCGACTCTTCGACCCCCGTGTTAAAACCCTTTTTTGTTGCACTCACCTTTAGTACAAGATACCCCTAGAAACGCCCTTGTGAGCCATTCTTTTCGTTTCTTAACCTATATTATGCATTGTTTTGTTACACATATTCACCTTAGCCTACCGTCTAGTCTTAGTTTATGATTGGGAAGTTGCCATTTTTCTAAGCTTGAGGTTCAAGTAGAGAGATTCGGGAATTACGCCTACGTTGAAGACATATATTTAAAGATCATTGAAGGCCCCCCATATTCCTCGCGTATGATTCATCTCAAGTGGGGGGGGGGTGACTTATTCATTTTTATGTATTATTGCAATATATATATATATATATATATATATATATATATATATATATATATATATATATATATATATATATATTTCTTCACATCAAACTTTCTACAAAACAAAACTCTTCAAAACCAACACCTCATTCGACATTCGAATTAAAATCTTCTCACGTCTAGGACATTTACATTTCTCTCTACATAGTTAATACAACGTAAAAACCTTTTCTCATGCATCATGTCATATATCCCTTGAATGCTAAAGGGAATACATAACCAATATGTATTTTCGGGTACATTCAAACGTAGATACATTAAACTAAGAAGTCTATGGGTTATCTCATATATATGTACATCTCTATATTCATCTCTCCGCTAGAGCCGAGATAACCGCAACTCCACATAGTCTACATATAGGCACACACTAGTCCTAATATGTTTTCTACACAAAAGCTGCAGTCTGTGTGCATCAGAAACCCGGATCCCTGCATTTACACAGGCCGGATCCCTTTTGGGATGGATCCGGTTGCAAAGAGGATAGCTTTGCCAATCATTTGACAAAATCTACTTCAATTCTCTTCTCTTTTCTATTTTTACTCAATATTTACTAAGTTTAAGTCTTAGTAGTTAAGGTCTCATGATTACTTGCATTCAATTCATATCTTGTGGTTTTAGCATTCATTACAATGCATGTTATCTATCTATAAATAAGGTCCTAATATGCTTGGTTCTCCATCATCCCTCTCATCCCACAATCTCATCAACCATGGCTTCCAAAAGGCCACAATCCTCTCAAAATCGTGATGATCTAGTCAAAGAAATCAACACCCTACAAAACATTACCAACACCTTTGAACATCACATACAATAAACCAAGTTCACTCTACCAACCTCCAACATCCCTCCGCCATCAAAAACAAGAAAAACCACACGTATATGTGTGAAACCATGTTGCTTTGTCAACCCTCTATCCAACAATTCATCACCTCCTAGCAACTTCTCACCCCCCCCCCCACCGACTATCAAAAAGCACCACCCTCTTCACCAAGTTCTCCAAAGAAAAACAACCTTCCCTTCTTCACCTCATTAGAAGACCTCCTTAAGACACCTAAACCAACTCCACCACCAACTTTCACTCCGCCACCTGCTCCAAGTTAACCATCTAAATCCACACCTCCTATCCTACCCAACATCAACCCCAAAGAGCTATGTTAATACAAATATCGTCCTAAAAACGTTATTTATATTTTACGATCTTTGCTTTATTTTGTTAATGACAATTACAAGGTTTATCTTTAGCAAAGCATAAGTATATGTTAAAGTCTTTTACATTTTAGTAACAAGCTTTTTAAAACTCATTTACATATCACATGATCACTAGGAATTACACATTGCATACATTTACATGTTTATTTTTATTTCTTAAAAATGGAAATACACATGACATCATGGCATACCTCATTAGGAAATCTTAGTTGACTTTACAATATATTTTGGAAAGATCTTGAAGCTAAAGAGTTGACTTTGTAAGATCTTGACAAGACTAGACAAAATATGGAAAGATATTTTAAACTCTTAGCTGGCATGTCCCGGCGGAACCAAACCAATATATGGGCGGAACCCATAATTTGGGTCTGTCGGATCCGCCACTTGTTTGCTCAGTTTTGCCTATAAATAGCAAGCTGATCATTCAAGCACACTTATCACTTACATAGCATAAAGTACATATCCACTCATTTATACATTACTAACCCATTCATTTCATTCTTAGTGATCTTCCTTTTTGTAGCAAAGAGATCAAGCATCAAGGATCAACAAACTGTTGCAATCCTGTTAGTATAGCTACTCTGTGATTTGTTAGTTGTTCACACATCATTGTTATACCATTCATTCAGTAGTGATCGGTTAGTGTTTTAGTCCTCAAAACACATAGAGTGTCGGGAGTAGTTGAACCCTTGTAAAGAACTCGACATCTAGCTTAGTGTCGGAAATTGTATAGGCGACGTCAGGTTGGGGGTGTTACAGTTCTACCTTGAAATAGAACTCGGTGTTTAGCTTAGTACCGGATAAAGAGTAAGCGACGTGTGTAAAGGTTTTCTCCGCCAAGAAGGGAGCTTGTTTCTAAGTGAAGAAAAACTCTCGAGTTAGAGGCTCGAGGAGTGGAGTAGGGCAAGGAAAAGAGTCCTTGTAGCCGAACCACTATAAATCTCCGTGTTGTGGTTTGATTTTTCTTTTCCTTACTTACATTACTTATATTGATTGTGTTTATGCTTTAACTTGAAATCACGATAAGTCTCAAAGCAAATTAAAAACGGTAAAAACTATTCAACCCCCCTTCTAGTTTTCCACAATTGGCATCAGAGCTACGTTATTCAAGATTTTCAAAATATATTGTATTTTAAAACTTGAAACTATCAATGGATTTTGAAAACTTCAAAGAAGGGCAATCTATGCAAAGACCACCACTATTTGAACCAAATAGTTTTATTTATCGGAAAAACCGCTTTGAAACTTATGTGAAGTCAAAAGATATAGATTTATAGTATATTATTGTAGAATGTGATTGTAAACCTATATTAAATATATCAGGAGGTCGGGATGAGGGTACTTCTCTTGCTCGTCATAGTGATGAGCAAAAGAAGTTGATTGCCAAAAATAATGAAGCTAAAATGATGCTTTACAACGCTTTACCTATGAAAGAATATGAAAGAGTCTTCATGTGTAAAACAGCTAAGGATATTTGGCAATCATTGATTATCACTCATCAAGGGAACTCACAAGTCAAAGATAACAAAATTGATCTTCTTGTTCAACAATATGAACAATTTGTTATCTCTGAAGATGAGACCATTGATAGTGCCTTTTCTAGGTTCAATACTATTATTACATCTCTTAAAGCACTTGAAGAATCTTTTTCTAGTAAGAACTTTGTCAGGAAATTTCTTAGAGCGCTTCATCCAAAGTGGAGAGCAAAGGTGACGGCTATTGAAGAATCCA
Source organism: Artemisia tridentata subsp. tridentata (assembly GCA_021014915.2). NCBI lineage: Eukaryota > Viridiplantae > Streptophyta > Magnoliopsida > Asterales > Asteraceae > Artemisia > Artemisia tridentata. The sequence continues at coordinate 205,825,389 of CP139504.1, forward strand.
AGGATCTTTTAAGCATGACACTTGACTAGCTCATCGGAAATCTCAAAGTTCACGAGATGGTGATGGAAAAAGACTCAGAAATAGTTAAAGGCAAATAGGAGAAAATGAAGTCCATTGCCTTAAAAGCTAGGGTAGAGTCATGTGATGATGAAGAGTCTAGTTCGGATAGCGAAGACGAAGAGTATGCTATGGCCGTCAGAGATTGTAAGAAATTCTTTAGGAGACGAGGAAAGTTCGTAAGACAACCTCGTGAAGAAAAGAAACTCTTTCGGAAAGACCGTAATGATAGGAAAGGAAAAGTAGATAGGAAGTGTTTTAGGTGCGGGGATTCCGGTCACCTAATAGGAGAATGTCCAAAGCCTCCAAAGAACAAGTCTCAAAGATCATTTGTTAGTGGAGCTTGGAGTGATAGTGAAGGTGATGACGACGAGCCTAAGAATGACGAAGTTTATCTTATGGCTAATGACTCTAACGAGGTACTATCTGACTCATCCTACTCCTCTATTGATGATGACACAGTAGAAATAGAATATAACAAATTGTGTGAAATCACCCTTAAAATCATAAACAAAAACAAGTTCTTAAAAACTAAAAAGGAGTTTTTGGAAAACGAAGTATATTGGTTAAAAGAAAAAGCTTTAAGATTAGAAAAGAGAAATGATGTTAAGGAAACATGTGTCTCATGTCAGGAACTTAAACTAGAAGTAGAAACACTTAAATCCACACAGGAAAAACTTATCAAACTAAATTCTAAATTTAAAAGGTTTGATAAACACATTAGTTGTATGGATGATATAATGAAAGCTCAAAAGTTGGATCTTGATAAGGCCAAACTAGATTTTATGAAACTAGATAACTTTGAGAAACAAACTGTGAAAGTACAAGAAACTATTCCAACAAAGTCAGACACCCACGGATCTGGCGAACCCAAAAATTTGGTTCCGCCAGTAGTGACCAAAGGGTCCGCGGGCACTGTTGCTGAACAGAAGGTTTGTACTTCGGATCGTACTGAGTTCGTTAAGGTTACAAGAAAACCTAGCACTAGTACAACTGTTAACAAACAAAAACCTGCAGTTACTATAGGAAAAGGTCAAGTTAAAAATGAGTTTAGGGTTAAAACGGTTCAACAGAGACCTAAAACTAGTTTTCCCAAAAACCCCTTTCCTAAGAGTAACTTTAATTCACAACATCATCATCAAAATAGTTGGAACCAAAACATGTCTAGGAACTATCAAGGTCCCAACTACATGCCATAGAACACTTGTCCATCATTTCCATACATGAACCATGATAATGTAATGTTTAACCCAAATGGACCCATGAGATATTAGGGACCAAACGCTTGAGTTTTTCTTTAACTTAGGTGTGCTTGAAAGTCGGGTTAGAACCGGATGAGTGGATCAAAGATAGTGGGTGTTCAAGATACATGACGGGAAACAAAGGCCTTTTCTCAACCTACCAAGTGTACGACGGAGGTAATGTCCCATTCGGTAGCAAGCTTAAAAGTAAAATCATCGGAAAAGGTAAAATCTCTAATGACTCTCTCACTATTGATGATGTTGCTCATGTAGATAACTTAGGATTTAACTTGCTTAGTATTAGTCAATTATGCCGCAAAAAGTATAATGTCCTTTTCAGTGAAAATGAAAGTAAAATACTTAAAGATGGCATAACCGTAGGAAAATATGTTTTGAAGAATAACGTATACGTTATGAAATTAGACAAAACACCTAAAGACAAACTTTGTCTCACCTCTCTGGATGAAAACTCAACTCTATGGCATAGACGTTTAGGTCACGCCAATATGAGGCTAATCCAATCCTCCTCATCTAAGGAACTCGTTAGGAACCTACCCAAGTTGAAATACAACCAACACTTTTGTGATGCTTGAAAAATTGGGAAACAAGTTCATAATAGCCATAAGGCTAAAAACATGGTGTCCACATCTAGGTGTCTAGAATTGTTGCATATGGATTTGTTTGGTTCATCCGCTATACAAAGTTATGGGGGAAACTTCTATACTTTAGTAATAATCGATGATTACTCTAGGTATACTTGGACTAAGTTTTTGAAAACTAAAAATGAGGCATTTGATAAATTTGAAATTCTAAGTAAGAAAATTCAAAATCAAATAGGAAATAGTATAGTGTCAATTAGAACCGACCACGGTCATGAATTTGATAACGAAATCCAATTGGGAGCTTTTTGTGATGCTAATGGCATAACACATAATTTGTCGGCTCCTCGAACCCCTCAATCTAATGGTGTAGTAGAACGTAAGAATAGAACTCTTCAAGAAATGAGTCGAACAATGTTAAATGAGAAAAATATACCCCAAAAGTTTAGGTGTAATGCCGTTGACACATCCACATACATCCTAAATAGAGTTTTAATTAGACCATTCTTGAATAAAACACCATATGAGCTTTATAGAGGCAAAAAGCCTACGTTAGGATATTTTAGTATTTTTGGAAGCAAGTGCTTCATCTTAAACACTAAGGATTACCTCACCAAATTCGACCCAAAGTCTTATGAAGGTGTATTCCTAGGATATTCACAGAATAGTAAAGTCTACATAGTTTTGAACAAAGAAATTACCTCAAGAGTCGAGGAATCGTTGAACCTAACATTCGACGAAAGTCCACCTCCCTCTAAGACATCACCTTTGGTAGATGATGATTTATTTGAAAGTCAAATGGTTGAAAACCAAAAAAACATAGAAAATGACAGAGAAGATGACCGATAAAAAGAGAAATAGTCAATATAAAAGAATCTAGAAGTCATCCATTAGATAACATCATAGGTGAAATTAATGAAAGAACATTAAGATCAAAAGTCCAAAACCAAAGTAATTTCTTTTGTTTTGTTTCAACTATTGAGCCTAAAAATATAAATGAGGCCATAAAAGATGAATCTTGGGTCATAGCGATGCAAGAAGAATTAAATCAGTTTGTTAGGAATGACGTTTGGACATTAGTACCTCAACCTCAAAATCAAACCATAATTGGAACTAAATGGGTGTTTAGGAACAAAATGGATGAAAATGGAGTAGTGTCTAGAAACAAAGCTAGGCTAGTAGCTCAAGGCTACAATCAACCAGAAGGTATAGATTACGACGAGACATTTGCACCCGTAGCTAGGCTTGAGTCAATTAGAATATTACTTGCATATGCATGTGCACACCACTTTAAACTATTTCAAATGGATGTTAAAAGTGCTTTTCTAAATGCTTTTATTAATGAGGAAGTGTACGTTGCACAACCTCCCGGCTTTGCCGATTTTGAAAAAATTAATCATGTCTACAAACTTAAGAAAGCTTTATACGGACTTAAGCAAGCACCAAAAGCTTGGTATGATCGACTTAAGACTTTCCTAGTTGACCATAAGTATACCATGGGCCTAGTAGACAACACTCTTTTCACCAAGAAAAATGGATCACATATTATCATAGTCCAGATATATGTGGATGACATTATATTCGGTTCAACTTGTCAAGAGTTATGCGATGAATTTTCGAAAATCATGCATGATGAGTTTGAAATGAGTATGATGGGGGAACTAAACTTTTTCTTAGGTCTCAAAATAAAACAATTAGAAGATGGGATATTCTTCAACCAATCTAAGTATATAAGGTATATGCTTAAGAAATTTGGTCTTGAAGACTCCAAACCCATGAAAACACCAATGTCTTCCGAAACCAAACTCACCAAGGATGACGAAAGTGAATCCGTAGATAGCACTAAATATAGAGGAATGATTGGTAGTTTACTCTACCTCATGGCTAGTAGACCGGACATTATGTTTAGTGTTTGTCTATGTGCACGCTTTCAAGAAGAACCCAAAACATCCCATCTTGAAGTCGTTAAACGAATCTTTAGATATATTAATGGTACTGCACATTTAGGATTATGGTATCCCAAAGGAACGGGAATGGAAACCATAGTGTATGCCGACTCAGACCATGCCGGTGACTATGTCGATTGAAAAAGTACAAGTAGTATTTGTACTTTTTTTGGGCATTGTCTCACCTCATGGTTTGACAAGAAACAAACGGCCCTAGCAATATCAACAACTGAAGCCGAGTATGTGTCTGTAGGAAAGGCATGTCAACAAGTACTGTGGATGAAACAAGCTCTCGTCGACTATGGAATTGAACTCAACGACATTCCCATTCTTTGCGACAACAAAGGAGCTATCGACCTTAGCAAAAATCCTGTCCAACACGCTAGAACCAAACACATAGAAATACATCATCATTTCCTTCGTGACAATGTTCAGAAGGGAAACATCTCAATCGAGAAAGTTTCCTTAGAGGACAACATTGCCGACATTCTCACTAAACCTCTTAAGAGAGCACCCTTTAAATTTCTTAGACTTGGTTTAGGACTAATGGAACCTAGTGATGAACTCAAATAAGTAGATTTTATTACTATCATTTATCCTATTAATTTGACTTGTTTTACTATATTATGTATGAGGATTGATACTTAATCGTTTACTTTTGTAATTCTCAGGTAAAAACAAGCATTTGGTGAAACTTAGCGATTTTGGACTAATTATGGAGCAAAACGTGCATAAAGTGAAAGTCTACCGACATGGATAAGATCAAGTCAATTCTGCTCCAGATGCGCCGCATCTAACTCATGACATGCGCCGCATCTCTATCAAGATATCACCAGATACGATCCAAGATACAAGAGGACATGCGCCGCATCTAATCCTGGAGTTACGCCGCATCTTCTGGCGGTGTACGAATATTCCTGAATATTATAATCTTGGACCCCACGCGATGTTAAGTACATGCGCCGCATCTACTTAGTAGATGCGCCGCATCTTCCCTCAGACAGAAACTATAAATACCCCGTAGACCAGACGAATTAAAAGGTCCGGAAAACCTAAAACCGAAGACCGAACAGGAGAAACAAAGGACGAATTCAGTCAAGGAGGCAGCACAAGACACACCCAAATCAAAGATACAAGAGCTGTAAGAAGGTGCTGCATGTGTTTAATTCATTAAGTAGTTTTGTTTTATTGTGTTAGCAAACTTTAATTCATCAGGATTGGTGGCTTGTGTAATGTGACAACGAAAGATTGCACTCCCTTTAATACTTGCTTTCCCATCAATTAAAGTTTATATGTTGATGTCTTTGGTTACTACTTATTAGTGCATTGATAACCTCTGTGTTTATTAGTGGCTTGCAGGCATTTGACTGCGGGACATAATGTGGCTCCCACGGTTATTACTAAATTGATCACTTAGGAATAACTTTTAGACATAAGTAATCATTAAGGGTTTACTCGCCGATAAGAATAGGACCAACGAGAAAGGGTTAACTACATACACTTCATATAAAGCTATCAATAAAACAAGTGACAATCTACTTAATCATAAGGACAACCCTCTTATTGTCTCGAGTATTTATCTGTGTACGTGTGTGCTACTTGTTGATTCGTGCCTATTGGTTTATTTTATTATTTAATTGCAAACAAACCGTGCCAGTCTCTCAGGCTGAAACCCCCTTGCGTTAGGATATTAAAATACTGATTAGAATAACGAGATAATACGTTCCACTCTTAGTGATCGACACTCTACTTACCATTATCTTCATACTGACCGGGTACACTGCTCGTTAAGTGTGTGTGTTATTGATAAGTCGGCTAAATATAAATTTAAAACTTGAGTAGGCATTAAAACTGCCAAAACTTTACTCCAACGCACGCTCATCAAGTTTTTGGCGCCGTTGCCGGGGAGTGAATTGTTATTATCTGTTAATTTAATTAGTATTTTAATTAGGTTTTTCTTTTTATTAGATTAATTGCATCATTGTACTATTTTGCATATTTGTTGTATTGTGTGTTAATTGTTTTCTTTTATTTTTGTGTGTTTATTTTCGTTTGTGTGTTTAATTTTTGTTTTTATTTTTCGTATTTTTCTGTTCTGCTATCGTTGTACTGTGCTAAATCAAACGATACGGCGCATCTGATCTCTCAGATACGGCGTATTGCGTTTAATTTTTTTTAATACAACGCGTTTAATTAATTCGATACGACGCATCTTTTCCCCAAGATACGGCGTATCTGTTTTTAATAAGAAAATTTTTCTAAGCGATAAAGTAATACGACGCATCTGCTTTAGCAGATACGGCGTATCTGTTTTCGATAAAAAAAATTTTAAACGTTAACGCCATACGACGCATCTGCTTTCGCAGATACGGCGTATCTATTATTTTAATTAAAAACAGTTTGCGAATTATTAAACAAATACGGCGTATCGATCTCTATCGATACGGCGCATCTTTCTGAATCAAAAATCTTTTATTTTTAAACGTAACGAAAATACGGCGCATTAACTTTCGTTAATACGACGCATTTAATTTTAATTAGATAAGCTGATTTTTGATTAATTAATTCGATACGGCGCATTCTTAAATTCTAAAGCGGCGTATCTATTTTCTGGATAAAGTCTGATTAAATTTTAACGTATTAAGATACGGCGTATCCAACTTTTTGGATACGGCGCATCGTCTGCAGATATCAGTAAATTTAATTTTTCGTATTCCGTTTTCGTTGTTGATTTTCTGATATATTACTTTCTTGGGCATACCCTACTGATGCTTTCGTGATTATTTCAGAAGAAAAATGGAAGGATACGGAGAACTGCTTGACTTGGACTTCGAAGCCAATTTTATGTATGAAGTATTAGTGCATGATAAATCACTCGAACGTTACGATGGGGACTACATTGAACTTAATGACCTTAATGGACCATTGGAATCCAATGACCTGTTCATGGATGATGCTGAATCTGAGTTAGAAGAAGGAGAAATTGTGGATAGTCCAAAAGTCAACGTTATTAATACTAGGAATTACGATGAATTTGAGGGATATGATGGTTCTTGGGATTATGGTAGAAGGATCCACGCCAATTGTGCTTACAATTTGCAATTCCCATGCATGATTGGATACAAATGTATTGACGCCAATTTCTTTCCTATTTTGCCGATCAATGTTATGTCAAGAAGCTTTTACAATTCTATTATGAGAAATAAAGTGGAGTGTAGGGGAAAGAATGTAGTTGGAGCCTTCATTAATGTCCCGATCTTCGTTGGACGCTTTACTATTGTTACTGAGTTCGCCGTTGTTGAAGACATGAATGCCTATCGTGACAGCAGTATGGGCGACGTGATTGTTGGAAAACCATTCTGTAGGGAGATCACTATTAATGCAAAGCGATTTGAAGGAAAGATCACCTTTCAATGTGGAAGCGACGTTATCACTTATATGATGCCCCGAACTCACCCTGGATTTAAACATGCTACTAATAGGGTCTGCTACAAATTCTCTCCATTCCTTTTTATTAGTAATGATGACATGAAGAGAGGGATTGAATACCCGTATCAGATGATGGAAGGATTCTATAAAGGAGTTTTGAACTTGGGACCTGAATATATACGTGACGAATTAGTTGCTGAGTGGATCCTACGCGGCAATGTAGGAGTCAATAATCGATATTAAAGAGCTGAACGTGAGTCTAACTTGAAGACTCTGGAATAAAGACAAGTGCTTACCGGGAGACAACCCGGAGAATTTTTATTATTCTGTTTTCTGTGTCGAGTCAGTCCAGGCCGCACGAGGATACGGCGCATCTCAATTCTGAGATGCGACGCATCTCCTGCAATGGTCATATCTTATTTTATTTTTCTGCATTTTTATTTTCGACTTTAAAACTATTTATCAGTTTATTTTTAATGCGGCGCATCCCTGGTTAAGGATGCGGCGCATCTTTATTCTGATCCGTATTTATTCCAGGCTCGATACGGCGTATCTTCTTCAATAAGATACGGCGCATCGACTGACCTGATGATTTTCAGTTTTAATTTTTAAGTTTTATTTTTCCTAACTACTAATGTATTATGCAAAGCTTGAACCTTTCTTATCTTAGGTGTGTTTTAAAGTGTTGGTGGTATTATAGTTTCCTGGATTTCCTGTGGATACATCAAGTATGAAGCTTTAACGTTCTAATCCATAAGAAGTTGATTTTTGCTCTTATACTAATGGAGGATCATACCGAGCAAATCTCAGGGGAGTTTTTCTGTTCTAATTCTTTTAATTTCCAATTTTTAATCTTTTATACAAACAACGAGGACGTTGTTTAACTTAAGTGGGGGGATTGGAGAATTAGAACACTTAACAATTACTTGTCCTAAACTTTTTCAAAAATTATGCTTAAAATGTGCTTAATATATCAAACTTAAAATTTTTTTTAGCATGTTTTTGTTTAAGATCTAAGTCGCATAACTGCACACATGACGTTATTTTCAAAAATTGTGATTTTTCAAAATTCACAAATCTATGAGTGTGCCGGTGACTTGTAAACTTTAGAACTTGGCTTGTATACTATTCGAGACCACCATAATAAGTATTATTTATATAATTGGAGTGACTTGTCTAACTTGGTAAATTTCTAGGATTACACCCAAATAGCCTATTATATGTTATGTGTTATTAACTAACTACACTGGTTAGTTAACCCCCGTATAAACCCTTTTGTTACTCTCATTTTTAGAGTAAGATACCCCTAGAAAAAACCCTCAGAGCCATTCCTTTCGTTTCTTACACCTATGTTTAAAATGTTTCGTTACACCCTTACACCTTAGCCTACCCTGTAGATTAGAATCCGTGGTTGGTTGATTGCTATAGGCAAAGTGTGTTTCCTTACATTACCTGTGTTCGCGTGCGTAATTCATTATCTATGGTTAGGTCGGGAAATTGCACAATGCAATTGGAGTGAAAGTAAATATTGTATATTTTGGAGTTTATTTTTCGTGTGTTTACTACTTTCACTATTACCATTATTTCTGAAGTCATGAAAAGTATGGAAAAATTATTCGGAAAGAAAGTTATAGTGATGTGGTGAAATTTTACACATCTATGTTTATGTTTAATAATAATAATAAAAAAAAAAAAAAAAAAAAAAAATCGAAAAAATGAGAAAGGAAAAAGAAAGAAAGAAAAGTTGGAAGTTAGTTTTAACCAACTTACGTAAAGTTATGTAAGTGGTCGATATCACCACTATTTGTTGTACTATATCTATGGATTGAATGGGAATTGGCAGTTATGGGAACGCCAATTAAGGTTTATTCTTTGATTAAGATCTTGTTGAGTATAATTCGTGTCTACCTAAAGCGTGTGTTTCAAGTGTTAAAGCGTGAGTTATTCGATGATATGAGTCTTATTCATGGGATGGTTGGGATAGTGATTAACCACACTTAGGATTTTGATTTATTTGTTTTGTTTATTTTTCATTTTACACCAATTTATATCCCAAATGTTATCCATGCCCTTTATTATTCTTTATCCAACCAAACCTTTGATTTATTGAGATTGGGGATTTGAGCAATCTTAAGTATCGTAGTCGTGGATTCGGCTATGTATTTATGATTTTGTCGCCCTTTTTGATATATTATTATTGGTGAAGTTTGGACCTATCTTTAGCCTATTCGAGTTAAGGATTTGAGCAATTGCAAGTATCGTGTTCGTGGATTCGATCATGTATTTGTGATTTTGTCGCCTTTTCTGGAATTTGAGATCGATAGTGAAAGAGAATAATTAACCCTTAAGCCTAAAAACCCTTTTTTACCGCTTTAGACTTGTTACTCCTTAGCTTTAGTGGAGGAGATGTGTATACTTGCCAAGCTTATGATAGAATATTCGTCGCGACTGGACAGTTAAACGATTAGATTTGCTTTTATTGACTTATTTTATTTTACTTCTAATTCGTTAAAGTGTTTAGTTGTGTGATTATGAAATGAACGAATACATGCTTAAATATAAAAATAAATCCTAACATCTTTTAGGATACATTTTCATAAAAGAAATTCTAAGGTTTACTTGGGGACAAGTAAAGTTCAAGTGGGGGGATACTTGATGAACTCAAATAAGTACATTTTATTACTATCATTTATCCTATTAATTTGACTTGTTTTACTATATTATGTATGAGGATTGATACTTAATCGTTTACTTTTGTAATTCTCAGGTAAAAACAAGCATTTGGTGAAACTTAGCGATTTTGGACTAATTATGGAGCAAAACGTGCATAAAGTGAAAGTCTACCAACATGGACAAGATCAAGTCAATTCTGCTCCAGATGCGCCGCATCTCACTCATGACATGCGCCGCATCTCTATCAAGATATCACCAGATACGATCCAAGATACAAGAGGACATGCGCCGCATCTAATCCTGGAGTTACGCCGCATCTTCTGGCGGTGTACGAATATTCCTGAATATTATAATCTTGGACCCCACGCGAAGTTAAGTACATGCGCCGCATCTACTTAGTAGATGCGCCGCATCTTCCCTCAGAAAGAAACTATAAATACCCCGTAGACCAGACAAATTAAAAGGTCCGGAAAACCTAAAACCGAAGACCGAACAGGAGAAACAAAGGACGAATTCAGTCAAGGAGGCAGCACAAGACACACCCAAATCAAAGATACAAGAGCTGTAAGAAGGTGCTGCATGTGTTTAATTCATTAAGTAGTTTTGTTTTATTGTGTTAGCAAACTTTAATTCATCAGGATTGGTGGCTTGTGTAATGTGACAACGAAAGATTGCACTTCCTTTAATACTTGCTTTCCCATCAATTAAAGTTTATATGTTGATGTCTTTGGTTACTACTTATTAGTGCATTGATAACCTCTGTGTTTATTAGTGGCTTGCGGGCATTTGACTGCGGGACATAATGTGGCTCCCACGGTTATTACTAAATTGATCACTTAGGAATAACTTTTAGACATAAGTAATCATTAAGGGTTTACTCGCCGATAAGAATAGGACCAACGAGAAAGGGTTAACTACATACACTTCATATAAAGCTATCAATAAAACAAGTGACAATCTACTTAATCATAAGGACAGCCCTCTTATTGTCTCGAGTATTTATCTGTGTACGTGTGTGCTACTTGCTGATTCGTGCCTATTGGTTTATTTTATTATTTAATTGCAAACAAACCGTGCCAGTCTCTCAGGCTGGAACCCCCTTGCGTTAGGATATTAAAATACTGATTAGAATAACGAGATAATACGTTCCACTCTTAGTGATCGACACTCTACTTACCATTATCTTCATACTGACCGGGTACACTGCTCGTTAAGTGTGTGTGTTATTGATAAGTCTGCTAAATATAAATTTAAAACTTGAGTAGGCATTAAAACTGCCAAAACTTTACTCCAACGCACGCTCATGGCACCTAGTGAGTAGATAAAACCTTAGCTTGAACCTTTGATTAACCAAACACAACAAAAACCAAAAATTAAGTCTGATTCTGCGAAACCAAACGATAACAAGGACGGACCCCTTGTTTTGGTTCCGCCGAATCCGTGAGTCTCCAGGCTAGTTTTTCTAGTTTATTAAACAAACACCCTGTACTGTATATCACAACTCCCAAAAATATACCACCCACTAGAACTCGACTCAAAATCAACCAAACTCACAATTTAGGTCATCTCCTTCCACCAATTTGTGCTCTAATAATATCTGTAAGTATCCTAATCACATCTACATTCTTGATCTGAGTCTAGGATTTCTATTTCATGCACAAAATCAAAACTTGGGGTTTATGCATATTTTTAGCTAAATCATGAAACATATTTACTGAATTACATCACAAATCATGTTTTATTTAGTTAGGAATTGCATCTTATAGGATATTATCATAATCTATCAAAAACCCCATGAGAAATTGTTATCAAAATCTTCTCACGACTAGGAAAAACAGTTTTTGAACATTGTTCATACAAATACAAAAACGTTATGTTTTTAAACATCACTTGCATAATATCTCTTGAATAGTAAAGGGAATACATAATTAATATGTATTTTCGGGTACATTCAATCGTAGATACATTGAAGTAGGATTGTTTGGGCTATCTCTAATTTTGTTATAAAACTTGCATAAACAAAATTTTCATGCATCAAAAGGAGTCGAGATAACCGCACCTCCACATTGTCCCCATGTAGGCACACACTAGAAATTACTATACGTATTTTCAATAGTTTTAACTAAACTATGCAAATTTTGTGTCTAGGATAGTCATGCCTCCCGCGACATACTATGATCACAAAGATACCCGCAAATACCTACCTCAACACCATAAAACCAAAGGACTCTCTAGCGACCAAGTCAAAATCTTTAAGGCTTTAGAAAAAAGTTATGTTCACAAGGGTAGAACCGTAGACCCCTCATTCTTAGAAGGCACCAACATTCGGGAACAACTAGCCGCTATCCGGTTTGATTGTCTTCTATACATAGATGAACCAATAATTCCTACATTCATACTAGAATTCTATGCTAGTGTTGTTCTTAGTACAAACGACTATGGCCTCATGAGCATCCATTTCAAAGCTAACCACCATGAATTCACCATTCCTTTGAACCATTTCGCGGAAGTATTAGGAGTTCCAAATCAAGGAACTTGCTTCTATTCGGACAAATGGTCATTGTCCATCCTCGATTCCAACCTTGATCGTATGCATCCATATGACACACCCCTAACTCCAAAACAAACCATCCGTGAGCATCTTTTTGTCCCTAGGACCACCCACACTAAGACAAGTAAAGGTAAAGAGGTAGATCGAGATTCGTTTGGCATGGAGCTAAACGAGCTTATGCCTCAATTTAAAAAGTTAGAAGAGGTTCTTAGGGCTAACGTCATAAGTACCATAGGGAATAGGGATCATGTCAATGCAAGCCTTTGTTGTACGCTATATTGTGTGTCTACTCGCCAACAATTCAACCTAGCTTACTATATCGCCAAAAGAATGGCCGATATTCCAGTGTTAGGCACCATTGCCATGCCTTACGAGATGCTTATTACCCGTCTCTATCGAGCTTTTGCACCCATTCCTCCAAACGCTAGTGGTTTCGTACCCAACTACAACGAAATTAAACACACCTTTGTACCTCTCAGTGATCATAGGGTCACCGTAGCAAGAGGAAAACGAGCTCATCCTCCTACCTCATCATCATCATCATCATCATCGGTTAGCGAGGATGATGGTTTGCCAAATTCTAGGATCCCTCCACCCGAATACATGAGTTAACTCCCTTCCTTCAACAACCAATCCGAGGAGTTTCGACAAACAAGAGGGATGATAAAGAATATTGGTCGTTGGATCATGAAGCTTAACAAGAAGCTCGACAAGAAGTGAGGGTTAGGGATGTTTGGTATAAGACAATCTCAAAATAATGATGTGTTGAACTCTTGTGATTCTTAGAATATTATGTTGATGTGATACATTTCTGTGAACTAACATAACTTTTCAGGACGATAACACATGTTGTTATCGATTTTCGTGTTTAAGCCACCGTTTGGCTTAACATCCTTTTATGGTAAGTTCAATTTCATCAGTTTGATCTATATGTTCTCATATGTTAGAATCCGTGTTTTTTCTTTTAGTCAATCATAGCTAATTAATTACATATGATTTAAGAAAATTTTCAGGATTTCATCAGGTTTCGGGTAGTTTTACAAGCCCTCTGTTAAGATAATCCATTCGGCGGAAATGGCGGAACCAAATTTTGGGTTCCGCCTGTTGTGTTCTTTGGCTCCGCCATTAATCACCTTGCGGATTCTGCGGCACCAAAAACATGGGTCCGCCTTTGTTATTGATTGGTGCCGCCACTCCAACAGTAACTTTTTCAAATTTCCCGACTAATATCAATCCTTAGATTATTGATTCTAGTTCTTAGGATTATCCTACTGATCACTAGGCACATTAGGATGATTTAGGAACACTTAGAACCATAAAATACCCATTTCCCACCAAAATTTGAATATTCAAATTCTCATCCAAGTTACCTTTCTGCAACACCCAAGGACCCCTCTACTTGGTTCCTTGGAATCCGTGAATCAATCACATTATTAGCTTTTTATTCACCCTCTGCATGAACCTGCATATCTTCATGTCAACTTCATTTCTATGGATTGACTTTGATGACAAACCACTTTATCTTGCTCCAAGTCATTGGAAACCAACATCTCTTTAAACATCAAATCCAAACACCAATTTCCATAAATCTTAGAGACTATAAATTAGAAGCTTTAGATAGTCACATGACTCACATCACAAACATCTCTAAGTATTAATTCTGCATTCCTAAACAACCCTCTTACAATGCATAAATCAAACAACTCCTACATGTCCAGACCATACAGAAGGACAGCACGAATAAGTGTCAGACCATACTGGTTAATAAATCCCACTCCTAATGTAAACTTTCCTACTATATCCACTACTACTACAACACCAATCATAACTCCAGTGGTTAACATACCATCACCTACTTCATCTCAACCAAGATCACCATCACCTACTCCATCTCAACCAAGATCACCATCACCTACCATAACACCAGTGGCTACCATACCACCAGCCTCACCATCTCAAGTAAGAAAATCATCATCACCTCATCATTCACCCAAACTTCAACCCAATAATATATTTGCCACACTCCAAGCCATTGATGAATCAATGTGGCTCAACCAACCAAACACTCATGGCAATGAGGAACTTGATCCTCTCTACGCCGCTTCAAACATGATGGATTCTCACTTATGTAACACTAAGGATTTAGAATCTATATGGCTTGCCTCCATCATATCTTCATCAAATCTAACCAACCCTCCACAATAGATGCTAGGAACCTCTCGTTTGTCTCCTTTTATAGGACTTCTTAGGACTTTCTAGAATATTCTCATTTTGTAAACACCTCGGTTTATGACTTTGATCAAAAACAATTTTCTAATGGATGGATGTTATATTTATGCTTATGGGTGATCACTATTTGGCATAATATTTTGGTTGATTATATATATGATTGGTTAAAGTATCTTTGTTTGACCTTTGTGATTGGTTTGGACATTTTTACTTAGTTGACTTTTTTAAGTCAAATGGGTTGAACTACATGTTTGGTTGAACCTTTACATATGCATTATGCTACTTGATTCACAACTAACCTTTGTTTTGTAGGTTTTCTCAACCTTGAATCTTATACGTTGGTACCCTAGGAACGGGGAGTATACATCGAGGGGGAGTATATCATGCAGTAACTCATTATTCTGTAGCATTTCTCATCCTCAAATCGTATACGTTGGTACCCTAGCAAGGGGGAGTATACATCGAGGGGGAGCATATCATATACTAACCATTTGTTTTGTAGGTTCATACAACATAACCTTGGCACTCCAATTAGGGGGAGTATTATCCAAGGGGGAGATTTAAGTTCTCAAAATCATTGAAACATTCTTGGTACTCCAAATTAGGGGGAGTTATAACCAAGAACCGTTCACCACATTCCGCTTTGCATTTCTTCTTTTTGTTTCGACAAAAAGGGGGAGATAGGATTAAATTCATACATCACAGTACATGTTTTTATGCTTAAAATAAGTTTTCACAACTTGTTGCATAAAACTAACTTAATCTATATTTTTAAAAGACTTTCACTTTACTTACTCCATTGCTTAAAAATAAACATTATGTTTTGTCATCAACAAAAACAGGGAGATTGTTAATACAAATATCGTCCTAAAAACGTTATTTATATTTTACGATCTTTGCTTTATTTTGTTAATGACAATTACAAGGTTTATCTTTAGCAAAGCATAAGTATATGTTAAAGTCTTTTATATTTTAGTAACAAGCTTTTTAAAACTCATTTACATATCACATGATCACTAGGAATTACACATTGCATACATTTACATGTTTATTTTTATTTCTTAAAAATGGAAATACACATGACATCATGGCATACCTCATTAGGAAATCTTAGTTGACTTTACAATATATTTTGGAAAGATCTTGAAGCTAAAGAGTTGACTTTGTAAGATCTTGACAAGACTAGACAAAATATGGAAAGATATTGTAAACTCTTAGCTGGCATGTCCCGGCGGAACCAAACCAATATATGGGCGGAACCCATAATTTGGGTCCGCCAGATCCGCCACTTGTCTGCTCAGTTTTGCCTATAAATAGAAAGCTGATCATTCAAGCACACTTATCACTTACATAGCATAAAGTACATATCCACTCATTTATACATTACTAACCCATTCATTTCATTCTTAGTAATATTCCTTTTTGTAGCAAAGAGATCAAGCATCAAGGATCAACAAACTGTTGCAATCCTGTTAGTATAGCTACTCTGTGATTTGTTAGTTGTTCACTGATAACGCTCAAATCTAACATGTTTTTAGGAGCGTTATTGTGGATTTTATGCATATATATTGGTCACTTTTATGAACTTATGGTACTTAATTGAGTATAATTTATGTTTTAGGTTCATGGAAGCTCAAGTACAAGAAAACGGAGAAAAAGACGAAGAAATGATCAATAATCGAAGATTTATGCATGTACGAAGAATTCCCGACAAATGCGAGTCTCTTGGAGTATATTCGAGAAGATAAAGTCATGAAGTTATTGGTCCAAAGACTCAATAATAAAGCACAAGAGGGAAAACGAGAAAAGAAATGAAGAAAAGAAGCTCAAACGAAGAATTATTGATAGACTCGTTGTTCCCGACACACCTTCACTATTTTGGCCATAACTTGAGCATACGAACTCGGATTTAGTTGATTCAAGCGCCCACGGAAACCTAAGAGAAAGATCTACAACTTTGGTTTTTATCACTTCTGTCCAGGAGGCTCCATCCGATCGGTAGGAGCCCGCATCCGATTCGGATGGAGCAAAGTTGTCAACACCGAGAGCTCCAACCGATCGGTATGGCCCCGCATCCGATCGGTTGGCTGATACTGACCTCTCCAAGTTATTTTTAATGCTTCTTTTAAGTGCCATTAAGTCCCAAGTCCGATCATGTGCCTCCATTAACTCCTAAACCTGCATTTTTATGACCCTTTGTGCCCAAGTTATTTGCTTGTTGGCTAAGGGTAGCTTCTACCTATTAATAAGACCATTTTGACATGGTTTTGGGTGTGATATTCTAGCCTCCAACCTTAAGGACGAATTTCCACAAACTATTATCAACCCCAAAAGGCCACAAACCTCTGCCATTTCCAGAAGTAGTGCTCAAGTGCTTGACGAAGTGTTCGGGTGTGATTTTCCGGCTTGGTTAGAAGTTGTAGTTGATTGGAGGCTTGAAGGTTGCTATAATCCTTCACCTTTGCCTATTGTAATCCATACTTTGGGTAAACTTTGTTACTTTTATATTTCAAGATGTTTGTTATTGATATGATTTATGAGTTTATGTCTTTGGTTGACATGAGTGGTTAGTTTTATTTATACTTGTTTGGAATCATGTGAATATTGATATGGAGTGTTTGGTATTTTGCAATATAGAATTATGGTTTTGCTTATAAGTTTGTTTGAATAGTAACATGTCTAAATAACTTGTTGATGAATCATAACCGGGTTTATAAGGTCGAAAGAACTTCTTGTTATGATTTGTTCCAAATGTTAATGCGCATATATGTTTGGCATTTCATAATTGACAACTATGAATAAACATGTTAAATGGATTTGTTTAGGTCGAAAGGGTTCTTATGAACAAATTGGTAAAACTAATATTTCTAACAAATGGTTTATAATGAATTGGTTTATAATAACAGGCCGAAAGGGTTAGACTAAACCATGATGTATGCAATTTCATGATATCACCCATTGAATTGGAATTGTATGAATTTTGATTTTGTTTGCTATTGCTTAAATATCTACCCGATACTCCATACACTCCATTGAAATAGACACTAGTTCCAAACAAGTATTGTTTTTAATCTTATTGAATTCACATAATCATCATTCTTAGTGTTACTTGTTGCTTATATAGTATTTTTGGTCGTGACAACCAATTACCACCTTTTAATTGCTTATTGTTACATAGATTCTTCACAATTGAAAACACCCAAATCCCAGTGAACGACCTCGGCTTACCAAACAAAACTAGCTACATACGAAAGGGTCATACTTGCCCGTGTGTTCTTAGCTTTATCCGGTAATTCGTGTTATAAATTTAAAACTAGTAGTCGCGAGACACATCAAGTTTTTGGCGCCGCTGCCGGGGATTTGTTTGTGTTTTTGTGTGCTTTGAATCTGTGTTTTAATCATTCCCTAGTTGTGCCGCTTTTGCTGTTAAAAAAAAAATCCGAGCTGTCTATCCGATCGGTTTCTCATCTAACCGATCGGTTGTCCCAAAATCATTTTTACCGAGCCAACGAACCGATCGGCTGGAACACCCAACCGATCGGCCAGACTCACTTCCCAAATCAAATCGATCTAACCGATCGGTACGAGCCCGTATCCGATTCGGCTAGACCGTTTTTGCCCAACGAAAATCCTTCAACCGATCGGCTGGAAGCCTAAGCCGATCGGTTGAACCGTCCTGTTCAGAAACCAACAAAAATTTTTCTTGCTTTCTAAGTTTTGTTTATTTATTTTTCTTCTTTCTTTTGATTTCTAGTTTTGTTTCTTTTTCTGTAGATTTCTTTTAAAAGTTTTATTTAGTTATATTTGTTTAAACATCTTTAAAAAAAAAAAAAAAGAGTCATAACTAGTTTATTTTTCAAAGTTTTCTTGTAGTAACTAGTAATAATAAATAATAGTAACATTTTTCTAAAAGTAGATAGTTTATTTTTTGTTTACGTCATCTTAAAAAAATACAAAAAGATTTTTCTTAATGTTCGTTTTAATTATGTTTTATTTTTCACTTTTTATTCGTAATTCTCAATGACCTTTTGCAAATCGCTCCGGGTTTGTATAAACCCGCGTTCTTGGGGTAAACAAATCGTTGGTCCACTTCACGAACTTAAACGTAAGTTCAAAAAGAAGACTCGTAAACCCGATAATACACCAAATGTACCCCCCGAGATCGAGTCATCCGAGCCTTTTTCTGAGATCGATTCATTTGAACCCTTTATCGAATTCAAGTCACCCGAACCTTACACCAAACAACCGTTCATCGAGGAACTTGTCATTGTAACAAAACTCAACATATTTGAGGAGAAAGTCGAAACTCCACCCGATTCCCCAACCATAATCGTCATTGATCCCGATGATCAACCCATGTGGTCAAGCACTAGGACCGTTGCACCAACACCTAGTTCCGCTATTATTCAACGCCCTCTTTCCAACAATTTCCATATCAAGGGTACCCATATACAAATGGTTCGCGAGAATCAATTTGATGGGAGAATCCGGTCCGATCCTCACCAACACATCACTGATTTTCTTGAGATTAGTAACCTATTCCAATATGGTGAAAATCAAGAGGAAGCGATTAAATTGAGGACTTTTCCTTTCTCATTAACTGGAGAAGCCAAGATCTGGTTGAACGAATTAAATGAAGGAACAATTACTACGTGGGAAGAGATGAGAAAAGATTTTATTAGCCGATACTTTTCTCCTGCTAAGTTTAAACATCTCCTGAACGAAATTCACAACTTTCACCAACTCGATCATGAAACTCTCGTTGATGCTTGGCTCCGAATGAAAAATATGCTTCGCACTTGTTATGGACACGGTCTAACCAAAGGAGCGATAATTCAAACATTCTATCATGGTTTAGATGATCCAACTCAAGGAATTCTCGACGCTGGAGGAATTTTCCTCTACAATACTCCCAACGAAGCATTCAAACTTCTCGAGGACAAGGTCCAACTCAAGCTCGATTTTTCAAAAAATTCTCTAATCGTGCCCAAACCAAAAACTGTTGTTTCCGCCGGTGGAAGTAACGTCAATTCCGATCATTCCTTATTGATGGAGAAATTGGAAGCTCTAGCTAGACATATGGACAATGAATTCAAGAACATAAGGAAAGAGCTGAAGGAGATACGAGATGCTCGTAGATATGATGAAGATGACAATGCTTCAGATTACCACACGGATGATGACATGCTGATGTTTGAACCTAATGAAGCAAGATATCACGACGGATATCACAATCAAAATTCCACAAATTCGTACTCCTATTCAAGCCAAAACCCGAACCATGACCATCCTCACTTCCTACCCCAAGATGAAATGCCACATCCATCACAATATTCCAAAACCTCACCGGAGGAGATGATAGAATGGATGGAGGTAAATGAGAGTATGAAGAACCATGTGGTGGAAAAGAAGTTGGGTGATAAGCAAGAAGTCCATTGTACCGAATCACTTCCTCATACAAAAAATTCCAATCCAAGACATGAATTTGTCTACAAACCACCATCAATCCGAAACGAGAATGATAAGGGTGATGTTGAAGTTATTGAGGAACCCATTCCAACCATGCCTAATGCAAACCAAATCATGTCTAATTCACCAACCGTGTCACCTTTTCTTGAGGATTGCACCGAGCATATCCCAACCACTGAACCCTTAGTAAGAGAGAAGATGTTTACACATGATGAATTCAATGCAACTGGAGCTGTTGGAAATGAAGTCTTGAAAGAGAAAGAGATTGAAAAGGATGAAAAAGGAGTGTCAAAGATACCCTACAGGAGTGGAGAATTGGAAAGAAAGCTAGTCAAGTGGTCTAATCAACAAAATCCAGTTTCTTCAAAACAAAACGGTAGGACTGATCCACCTCCTCCAAATCCTATTGAAAACGTGAATGACATATTCACGAGGAGTGGAAAGTCCGATGACCCTCTGAAAAATCAAAAAGATTCGCCATTCGTTTTTAATAAAATCGATCAAGCGTTCAAGATAACGAAAAGGGATTATCACGTGGTCAAATCAAAAGAATTCCCGTCACTTGAGAAGTACATACCAAAGATCCCATACCCTCAACGTTTAAGAACTGAAATTCCCCATTTGAACCGTATCATCAAAGAATCCTAATCCGGGGAAGAGTCTAGCTAATGACTCAGTAATAAATTAAGCGCTTCTCGGGAGGCAACCCGAGCTTTTACTTGTTTATTTGCTTATTTCTGTTTTTAATAAACATGTACACCCTTTTTGCAGAAATTCTTTTCAAAACTTGGAAAATCTTAAGTGTGGGGGTGTTACATGCTAATATATTATTGTGTACATATGTGTTTGTGTGTTTTATTTACTTGTGTTTATTTTCGTGTTCATTACGTTATGGTTCTTATTTTGTCATTAAAAAGTTTTAAGTAAAATTTGTTTTGTTTAATAAAATAAAAAATAAAAAAATAAAAATAAATATGTTTTGAACTTTGTGGGTATGTTCACTGGAAACCCTCACGAGACTTCACTCGTCCACTCGGGCCACCGAGGGGTTTAAAAGGCTTGTTGCATACGCTAAATGCAACCGTGATGCCTACGAAAGTGAGTTTTAGGATTTTACGCGTTTTTTGTAGTTTAGTTTATTTTTGCAGATTTAATAAGCTCTTGGAGATTGGATTATTGGTGACACTATACTTGGTGTGGAGATGTTTTGTGAAAGAGAAATTGATTGATCTCACAAGCTTATGCTAGCATTTGCTTAGCACATTATCATATGGAGTTCGATCACGATTTCTTGGCCCGGGAAGTTTCGTTTCTCTTGGATTATTTATTTACTTATTTATTTTCCCTATTTTACATGCTTTGAAGTTTATTTTTCACAATGAGTATAATACGTAACTTAAGTGTGGGGGGAATTAAAATAGAGAAAAACGAAACTGCTTTTCAAATTTATAATTTTTTAGGCCAATTTAAAATTTTGTATGCTTGTTTGCCCTTTGTGATCTAATTGTTTTCACGCTTTTAAGATAATATATTAGAATAACTGGATCATCCCACTGGTGAAATCGGTAAATTTTGAAAAATTGAGATGTGTCCCGATTAATATTGCAATCCATTCTGGGATCGATAACATTTGCTAGCACATATTATAGCCCTTTCCACTAAATTGTGAGGATTTGAGCCTGTTTCGTATATAGCATACATCTTTTATGCTTGGATCTTTTGCTATGAGTGTGCCGGTGATTTTATTTATTCTAGAACTTGTACTTGTAAATCATTACCAGACCGCAGTAAGATCGCATTCGTGTGATATAAGTGTATACGTGTGATAAAGAGGCACCCTTAGGATTAAAACCAAATGGCCTTCTGTTTACATCTAATGATATATTAGCTAGCCACATCGGTTAGTTAACCACCCATATGGACCCATTTGTTAGCGTTTATCTTTAGCGCTAGATACCCTTAGTTACACCCTCCGAGCCATCCTTTTCATTTTTGATTAAATCCAGAAAAATAAAAAATATTTTACACTTTAAACCTTAGCCTAACCCTTTGTCAAAGTCTAAATGGTTGGTTGCTAGTTGCTTGGTATGTTGGATTGTTTTTGATGATTATTAGTTAGCCACACTTTGTCATTCGTGTGTGCCATTCCGACAAAGACGAAGACTGCAGCTTCTTATTTGTATTTTTTGTGGTGTGTGCTTATGCGAAGTGTGGGGGAGATGTGATGTATGGAAGAAAGATTGAAAAAAAAAATGTGAAAAAAGAAAGAAACAAAAAAAAAAATGAATGAATAAGTCATCGAAAAAAAAAAAGAAAGAAAAAATATATGTGATGACAATTATAGCCAATGTGCTATATTATTATGAAGATGAAGGAAGATGAAGTATGTTTGAGATATCGATTAGCCAATGTGCTAAGACGTGATATATATATATATATTTGGTGATTGATATGTGAAGAGGAAAAAGTTGTTAACTATAATCATTTTCGGGTTTGCGGTTTGTTTAGTAACTAGCAACATGGGTATTAGACTTGACTTTATTTTTCTTTTAAAACCAATTTCATAAATACTCCCATGCCTTATCCCTACCCTTTTGACTTTGTGAAATTATCAAGTGTATTGACATGTAGTGACCATCCGATTTTTTGAGGAATTAGGTAGCGTTGTTAGCGATCTAAGGTTATCCTTAGTGACCATCCGTTATTTGGTGATGCAAGAATTCGTTGTTAGCGAGCTATTATGTTTTGCACAAGATAGTTGCACGTAAGTCTGATATAACCCCTGAAGCCTTAAACCCGAATAAAAGCCCTCTTTAGATGTTTACACTTTGTGCTTACGCCATGTCGGTGGAGTTTTGTTTCATGTACAAGCTTATGGTAATAAACGAATCATGACTGAGCAATGAGTTGATTTCTCTTATATATACTCCACTACCTAAATAAATGAGTGATTGAGTGAATTATACTTCGTTTCTTTTTCGTGAGGTGTTTAGAAATGTTACTCAAGCAAGAAAATCTTCATACATCTCGGTTTTTCACCATGCGCTTAAAAACGATGAATCTTATCTTGTACTTGTACTTGGTAGATTTGCATCATAATTTTTATAATCATTTTTCATGCACCATGTGGGATCTATTTTTCTTATTATTTGCTTGAGGGCAAGCAAACCCTTAAGTGTGGGGGAGTTTGCGCTCATTTTTCGCTTATTTTCTCTTTTATTATTAAATATATATAAAAAAAAATATAATAATTTTTTTTTTCTCTGTCCAACCGATCGGATGTGAGAGCATCCGATTCGGCTGGCATGCTGCATGTTTCTACGAATTTTCCATCCGATCGGATGGAAGTGCAAACCGATCGGATGGATGCTTCGTTAAAGTTTTTAAAATTTTTAAAATTTTCTTTTCGTTTTGGTCATTTAGGTTTGAATTTTAATTTTTCTTTTCTTAGATTTGCTTGAGGGCAAGCAAAGTTCAAGTGTGGGGGATTTGATAACGCTCAAATCTAACATGTTTTTAGGAGCGTTATTGTGGATTTTATGCATATATATTGGTCACTTTTATGAACTTATGGTACTTAATTGAGTATAATTTATGTTTTAGGTTCATGGAAGCTCAAGTACAAGAAAACGGAGAAAAAGACGAAGAAATGATCAATAAACGAAGATTTATGCATGTACGAAGAATTCCCGACAAATGCGAGTCTCTTGGAGTATATTCGAGAAGATAAAGTCATGAAGTTATTGGTCCAAAGACTCAAGAATAAAGCACAAGAGGGAAAACGAGAAAAGAAATGAAGAAAAGAAGCTCAAACGAAGAATTATTGAAAGACTCGTTGTTCCCGCACACACTTCACTATTTTGGCCATAACTTGAGCATACGAACTCGGATTTAGTTGATTCAAGCGCCCACGAAAAGCTAAGAGAAAGATCTACAACTTTGGTTTTTATCACTTCTGTCCAGGAGGCTCCATCCGATCGGTAGGAGCCCGCATCCGATTCGGATGGAGCAAAGTTGTCAACACCGAGAGCTCCAACCGATCGGTATGGCCCCGCATCCGATCGGTTGGCTGATACTGACCTCTCCAAGTTATTTTTAATGCTTCTTTAAGTGCCATTAAGTCCCAAGTCCGATCATGTGCCTCCATTAACTCCTAAACCTGCATTTTTATGACCCTTTGTGCCCAAGTTATTTGCTTGTTGGCTAAGGGTAGCTTCTACCTATTAATAAGACCATTTTGACATGGTTTTGGGTGTGATATTCTAGCCTCCAACCTTAAGGACGAATTTCCACAAACTATTATCAACCCCAAAAGGCCACAAACCTCTGCCATTTCCAGAAGTAGTGCTCAAGTGCTTGACGAAGTGTTCGGGTGTGATTTTCCGGCTTGGTTAGAAGTTGTAGTTGATTGGAGGCTTGAAGGTTGCTATAATCCTTCACCTTTGCCTATTGTAATCCATACTTTGGGTAAACTTTGTTACTTTTATATTTCAAGATGTTTGTTATTGATATGATTTATGAGTTTATGTCTTTGGTTGACATGAGTGGTTAGTTTTATTTATACTTGTTTGGAATCATGTGAATATTGATATGGAGTGTTTGGTATTTTGCAATATAGAATTATGGTTTTGCTTATAAGTTTGTTTGAATAGTAACATGTCTAAATAACTTGTTGATGAATCATAACCGGGTTTATAAGGTCGAAAGAACTTCTTGTTATGATTTGTTCCAAATGTTAATGCGCATATATGTTTGGCATTTCATAATTGACAACTATGAATAAACATGTTAAATGGATTTGTTTAGGTCGAAAGGGTTCTTATGAACAAATTGGTAAAACTAATATTTCTAACAAATGGTTTATAATGAATTGGTTTATAATAACAGGCCGAAAGGGTTAGACTAAACCATGATGTATGCAATTTCATGATATCACCCATTGAATTGGAATTGTATGAATTTTGATTTTGTTTGCTATTGCTTAAATATCTACCCGATACTCCATACACTCCATTGAAATAGACACTAGTTCCAAACAAGTATTGTTTTTAATCTTATTGAATTCACATAATCATCATTCTTAGTGTTACTTGTTGCTTATATAGTATTTTTGGTCGTGACAACCAATTACCACCTTTTAATTGCTTATTGTTACATAGATTCTTCACAATTGAAAACACCCAAATCCCAGTGAACGACCTCGGCTTACCAAACAAAACTAGCTACATACGAAAGGGTCATACTTGCCCGTGTGTTCTTAGCTTTATCCGGTAATTCGTGTTATAAATTTAAAACTAGTAGTCGTGAGACACATCATTCACACATCATTGTTATACCATTCATTCAGTAGTGATCGGTTAGTGTTTTAGTCCTAAAAACACATAGAGTGTCGGGAGTAGTTGAACCCTTGTAAAGAACTCGACATCTAGCTTAGTGTCGGAAATTGTATAGGCGACGTCAGGTTGGTTCTACCTTGAACTAGAACTCGGTGTTAAGCTTAGTACCGGATAAAGAGTAAGCGACGTCTGTAAAGGTTTTCTCCGCCAAGAAGGGAGCTTGTTTCTTAGTGAAGAAAAACTCTCGAGTTAGAGGCTCGAGGAGTGGAGTAGGGCAAGGAAAAGAGTCTGTGTAGCCGAACCACTATAAATCTCCGTGTTGTGGTTTGATTGTTCTTTTCCTTACTTACATTACTTATATTGATTGTGTTTATGCATTAACTTGAAATCACGATAAGTCTCAAAGCAAATTAAAAACGGTAAAAACTATTCAATCCCCCTTCTAGTTTTCCACAAGCTAGTTTTCTCCACACCTCCTACCTCACCAAATGCTCTTTTCAATTACCTTGAGGAGTTACCTCCTATACCATCCATCACCTCTTTAGAATATTTAGCAAATCAACCTCCACCCATCCCCAACATCATGGATGTTGATCCCACTATACCAACCTTTCCACCGCCTCTTCCGCAATCAAACCAACCAAATTGGATGGATGAATCCCTACCACCTCTCCTACACTATATATTTTGTGAACATTGCCAAAGCTCTAGGCAAGTAGCCATAGAAATTAGGGACGAAATGCGTTTCATTCTAAACCACATCCTCGAACGCATCGACATTATGACCCGCCGAAGCTTCTAGACCATATGCAAGCATCGGATGGCCAATAATATATTTTCTTATTTTCTTTTTACCTTTCTTTCTTATAAGAACACTTCCTTGTTCTTATTTTTACAAATGTATGTGGCTTATATACCTCTACATTTTGGGTCTTTTTATTACAAGGATTAGTTCTAAATACCTTGTCTCTTCTTCCTCAAACTTCTCATCTAGCGACTTGCATCTTTCTTTTCCACTTCTTGATCTTATCACTAATATTTTAACTTGTAGGTTTTCAACTCCATTTTCTCACTTGACGTCCTCATCAAAGGGAGCAATCATAAAGGGGGAGTTTGTGCATTTTGGGATCAAATCTGATAAGGATTTATTTGGTACCTTTTTAAGGGGTCATTTAATCCCAAAATCGCATAAATATGATCAAATATTGCCTCAAATCATTTCTTTTTGTATTTTAGGTACTTGGGACGAGAAATCTGGAAATCGGCACTTTTTGTACTTATTTGGGCGAAAAAGTGAAGAAAACGACGAAGTCGCGGAAAACCTGTCAGACTTGGAGCTCTAACGGCGTCACAAGCTACAACGTGATGCCGTCCCTTGTTTATGAAGCTGGATTCTTGGCTCAAGTTTATCAAGTGACGCTTTAGAGGAATTTGAAGGTTCTACAACCTGACACAGTCAGGTACAAATTAAAGATGGGAGTCACGTTTTAAGCTATAAAGAGACGGCCCATAAGAATTAACAAGTGACGGCCTCATACCAATCCTGACGCTGTCACAACAGCGACTTGTGCAAGACGAAACCCTAGATGCGGCGAGCTAACGGCGTCACACCCTATAAGGTGACGCTGTCACAATTGTAATTCTATATATACTTTCGCATTTTTTCTTTAATTCGTGTAACACTTTGGAGAGGGAAACCCTAGACGATTTTTGCTGCCATTGTAAGGCTTTCATAGCCTTTTAACTTCATGTTTCAATAAAGATAAGTTATTCCTTTAATCATTCATTATGTCTATGTATCGTTTGATTATGTGTTTTTCTTTTCTGTGCATTAACATGATAGCTTAAGTTTATTTGTGTTTGCTTAGATCTAGTGAAACCTAGTTATTGATTATTGATTTGTTATCTCTTGTTTAGTTGATTGCCTAGCGTTAGGCTAAGAAAACTGGCTGACCTCTTATATGTAACTAGCTTAAACGTCTTAGAAACGCAACTGTAGAGTGCACTATTGGTTTTTCTTGTTATATTTATTGCGTGAGTTGCGGCTTGTAGATCCTGGATAACTTAATAGACTTTAAGGGATTTAGGGGAGACTAAGACTCATAGAGTTAGGGACTTCGGCACCTCCCCACGACCAATAATAAGGAATACAACGCTTCAACTTAAACAAGGACGTGACAATTCAACAAATCAGTAGGAGATAACTAGGGAGTAATTATATCTAAGTAAACACGCTTTCCTCTCATAAGTAGTCACCACTTTTATTTTCTGTTTTAATTAGTTTTATATTAATAGTTTTTGGGTTAGTTGATTAGCAACTAATTCTGCCCACTCCTTTAAAACCAAGATTTTTACTTGCTTTCTAAAAAATAATAAAAAGACAAAAAAAGAATTATCCCTCACCTCTAGACCTATATCGTCATACATCTTAACCTAACGACACTATTCCCCTAGAGAACGATCAGTCCCCCGGACCTACCTATACTACACTACAGCGATCAGGTACACTGCCTGGAGGATTGTAAAACCTTTTGCGAGGGTTACAATTCTCGCATCAAGATTTTGGCGCCGCTGCTGGGGAATAGTTAATAGTTTAGGTTCGATTTCTATCTCGTTTAGGTCTACTCACTAGATTCCTATCAAGTGAGATTTTTCTTTTAATTTTTTAGCTTTCTTTTAGTCTATCTTTTTCCATGTTACTTTTGTTCGTAAAACCCTTTTCGTCACACCATGACGGGTGAAATTCCATTTGAGTCATTAACAATTGAGGAACAATTATTTTACATGAATAGATTTGCTTTTTGTTGTTCCAATGAATTTTTGTGTGATCTTAAAGATATCCAAGAGGAGATGGGTGTAAAGTTTTATAGGTTTGATGAATTATGTGCATGTGTGGCTTCTATTAAACAAGCATTGTTAGGATCAACTCCTTTTAGTGAGACCCTTTGGAAAAAATTTGTGGAAAGCTTCATAACCGTGAAACATAAGTTGAATGAATTGATGGGTTTGTATATATCACAATCTAAGGATATTAATGAGGAGGATTTATCCGACTATAGGCACAATAAACAAAATGACCTTGTTTCTAAGAACATGGACTTTGAATTGGACCAAGATTGTGAGATGGTTAGAGTTGAGCTACCTAGTCGCATGCGTGGGATAGATTTCACCAAAACATATGACACGCATGAGGAATCCTTTAGGCAAATGGAACATAGTAATCAAGTTATTGAGAAAGATTCCTATGAATCAGACTTAGAATTTGAAATGGCTAGAGAAGGATTTGAGATACTTAGGAATGTGTTTGGGATAGATCCTACCAAAACACATAATGAAAATATAGGTGATTTAGATACTATGGAGAATGAGGTTAGAAATCCAAGCCCACTAAATACCCCACAAATCCTACCATCATTTGAGGCTAACACACCACCCGTGACTTATCCGGAAGAAGTAAAAGAGACTATAGGAACCCCAACGGAGGTAGAACCCTTGGACCAAACACAACTAGAAGAAATAGGTTTGAATACTTGTTGTCACAACCTTTTTCTTAGTTCTATGGAAGTTCCTAGTTTTGATGAACCGGAGCCTCAACCAAAACCGTTACCTAATCTTCCATCCTTAGATGTGAATTTAGGAATTAAAAAAGGCCTCGATTCACCCATCAACCCATACAGTCTGGGTAGTATTATGATGAAGGTACTAGATTCTAAGCCTTGTAGAGAGGATGCCAATGTAGGAGTGAAACATGACCATACATACTTACATCACCCAGTTATGATTGATCACAAGAAACATTATGGGTTTAAAAACAGGTTTATTAGGTCAAGATGGATTTCTCACTAGGAGTCTCTCGAAATTGATAGAAGATGATCCCTTTTTAGGAGAAAACTTCAATTCACCCATTGACCCAATTGAACTAGGTAAGGTTATGATGAAAGGAGCACACCCCTTTAAGCATATAATTCATCCACCACTCTTTCCTCACGCGACATACTTGATGGATCATATTTTTGGTGTGATATAGTGAATCGGGAGGTCGGGGATGATGGAAGAACATCATCTCCATGGTTAGAGAGAGAGTGTAGAGAGAGAAAGTAAAAGGCCTGGTTTTATTAGAGATAATGAAAGTGAAACAAACACACACAAGGCTCACCCCTCCATGGAAGTATGAAGGGGTATATATAGTCACTCAAACACATAACTTTACAATAATTATGCTTCTAGTCCATGTGTTTGAGGCTTACATAATAACTAATGTAATCCCGAATATGTTGTCACATTTTCGTGTTAGGAGCATTCCTAACAATCTTCCCCCAATGTGGCAACATATGGGATTACTTACCGCATTTCCTACAAGTACAAATACAAATAAAGAAAGGTCTTCATAGGCTCTTCAAATGCTGAGGATGACTGCAATTTATGCTCTTTGTCTTCATCTTGTACCTCGGCTTGAGAACTTTTCTTCACTTGTAGGCAAATGATGTAATATGCATGAACTGGATTAACTTCCCCCCAATTCATGCTGCATGTCTTTAACAGCTTCTTCGTACACTTCTTTTTAGCGAAGTTTTGGAATCAACTTCCCCCCAAACTGACAACCATCTTCAACAGATTCGAAACTTTGATGTAGTTAACATGTCTTCTAACTTTTGAAGTTTTAAGTACGCAGCGGAATTTGTAGATAACATCGTAAACCACGCCAAACAAATCTGTCTAGTCACTCAGAAATGATTATACTCAATGCGGAAACTCCGTTCGGGGGTAACATGCAAGAAATCAGCAAGATCTTCTCACATAAATAGGCTACTTCGCACATCACAACCTGCGAAAGTTGAAACGATTACACCAAAATCACAAAACTGAACCACTGATCATCTCTGCAGATGTGTCTCCGGTAGTAATAAAATTGTAAGCTCGATCACGTGAATCTGTTATGCGTCCCTGATGTGCACATTTCTTCCCCCTGATTGCAGATACATCTAGAAAAAGAGTGTTTTCGCAAAGAACTCAAGAAAATTCAAAGAACATCCACTCTCTCTTCCCCTACGATGTCTTCGCGGAATTAGAAGCATACACACTATGTTTACGATGGAAACAGAGGCAGCATATCCCTGTATGTCCAATTAGTCGAAGATGTGTGAAGTACCATAAATAGCCCGTGAGAATCAACTGCTGATAAAATCTCTACTCTTAGATACTCTTCTCTGCTAAATCTTTACCGACCCCATTATCATTCTGACGGCTTTTTGTAGTGACTACTGATGGAGAAAACCAAGTATTACGAACTTGAGACTGAAGTAAAATAACCCAAATTGTGACTTAAACTTCCACTATCGTCTGACCAAGAACCAATACTGAGAATTTCAATAAAGGTAGAATCATATACCCATCCAACCATCCTTAACTGTATATGAACTTCTCTCGAATTATCCACAGCTTTTTGTGACACTTGAGCACTACAACGTAACTCCTTTAAAGTGATAGCTGTACACTGTGAGCACAACAACGTAACTCCTTACATCAGGTATAACTAGATAACTTAAGTCGTAATCATTCTGACGGTTAAAAGCTCGAACAAGGATCTCGAATAATCATGCATCCAACCAACCCCGATATCTTCATGATACTAAGTACACGCATTCGTGATATTCCACTTCAACTTCAAATAAGTAATAATGAATTAACCCCGTAGTCACATCTTGCGGTTCAATACCCAAAACTAGCCTTTGTTACTTGGTTAAGTGAACTTTGATAATGGTTTTTCCCGATCTTGTCAAAAACGTATCCCTGTGAAACTTTGTAACACCAAAATACCACACTTCATCGCCAAACGTTATACCAAAAAAATTATACAATGTATTAAAAATACATTTGATTAATTAAATTTAATCTTAAGATTTTGATATAAGTTTCGGATTTAATTCAGCCCAATCCTTGCTTGCATACAATTCAGTCCATTATCGCATTTCAGCCCAACAAAAATCCAGATCCAAAGAACATCCTTGACTCGATCCACACTAGATCAGTAATAAACTTACCTTAACCCTAATATTTCTTATACACTCAAACCCTAATCACACACACATTAAGAAATCCGCCCCCTTCTTCACCTAAAAATTCTTCGCCCCCACATCTCTTAACCATCTCCTCAAACATAGTCAACACAAATCTCACTAAACAAATTATCCACCATATATCTCTTACTTCTTGCAACAAAGATCGAACATCAAACAAAAGTGATGCCACATCTTTCTGCTATATCACAAATAACAACGAAACTCGAATACCCAATAACCACTTATGGTTTTTCGTAATCCGTACACCAAAGAAGAATATCGACAGCTTAAGATCTCTATAGTCTCGGGTAGGTTTCCTTCTTTGTATTGTTTACCGTTTTTGTATTGAACGAACCAAGAAAGAAAATAACTTGCTAGTTATGTTTCTTCTCTTTTTGTTCGAATATGGATTTATTGAAGCTTAGTCTTCAAAAATTTGATCGATGAGGATGTTTTCTAATCGTGTATTGATCTTTGAGGTCTATGGTTGTTATTGTACCACACGAAAACGAAACACTGAGACCTATTTGATTTGATTTTTTTTTAATTTAATTTTATTTAATTTGAGTCTTGTTATTGTTTGGTGATGGGATTATAGGTTAGATTTGAAGTTGTTTGAGGCTGTGGGATTAGGATATAAGTGGGTTTGATGCTGCTGGTAATGTATGTCGTTGACTGTTCTCTTTTTTTTCTCATCGTTTATGATTCTTGGACCGATGATGTATAATAAGCTGAGGTCTGAGTTGTTGGTGTTAGGTCAGTGGTTAAATTTCTGCTTCATCTTGATTCTTTTTCTTTATTCAGTTTGCAATTCTGATAAGTGGAAAAATGCCAATTTTGATAACAGGTTAATAGACACCATTTGCGACACTCTTGACCGTTTGACCTGGAAGGGAAAGCGGTCACGAGAATCTTCGTCTGCCTCATCTTCAAATCTTCTGGGGAATAGTTAATCAGAAAGAGATTGACTTTGCTCAACTTATCTGGGATGATCTGGTCTACCAAATTCAAAAACCTTTAACCAAAATCCCGTTTGTTCGCTTCACCAAGCTGCTCATCCATCGTCTTCTTGACGACAACACAGACATCTCTCCACGTGTTGAAGACAGAGAAATGAATCTTTTCAGAATGGATAAGACCATCAGGCAAATCTACATTCCTAAAAGCAGTTCTCGTAAACAAGGGATGAGGTTACCTGAAGCTTTGTTGACAGAGAAGGTCAAGACAACAAAAGCCTACAAAGATTATGATAGAGCATTCCAATAGGGACATGTAGGTTTTTGAAAATATGATGATGAGAATGTATCAACTAGGACTTGCTCGAAGGATAGCAGCAGGTCAGAAACTACTTCTAGTGTGTCAAAGAAAAGTCAAAGAACATCCACTCTCTTAATTGATGGAACGTGTTTTGGTGTGATTATTGTGAATTGGGAGGTCGGAGATGATGGAAGAACATCATCTCCTTAGTTAGAGAGAGAGTGTAGAGTGAGAAAGCAAAGGCCTGGTTTTATTAATAATAAAGAAAGTAAAAGTAACACACACAAGGCTCACCCCTCCATGGAAGTATGGAGGGGTATATATAGTCACTCAAACGCATAACTTTACAATAACTACTCTTCTAGTCCATGTGTTTGAGGCTTAAATAATAACTATTGTAATACCAAATATGTTGTCACATTTTCGTGTTAGGAGCATTCCTAACAATCTTCCCCCAATGTGGCAACATATGGGATTACTTACATCATTTCCTACAAGTACAAAATTAAGTAAAATAAAGTCTTTATAAGCTCTTCAAATGCTGAGGATGACTACAGTTGACGCTCTTTGTCTTCATCTTATACCTCAGCTTGAGAACTTTTCTTCACTTGTAGGCAAATGATGTAATATGCATGAACTGGATTAACTCCCCCCCCCCATTCATGCTGCATGTCTTTAGCGGCTTCTTCATATACTTCTTTTTGGCGAAGTTTCTGAATCAGCTTCCCCCCAAACTGACAACCGTCTTCAACAGATTCGTAACTTTGATGTAGTTAACATGTCTTCTAACTTTTGAACTTTTAAGTACGCAGTGGAATTTGTAGATAACATCGTAAACCACACCAACCAAATCTGACTAGTCACTCGATAACGATTATACTTAATGCGGAAACTCCGTTCGGGGGTAACATGCAAGAAATCAGCAAGATCTTCTCACATATGTAGGCTACTTCACACTTCACAACCTGCGAAAGTTGAAATGATTACACCAAAATCACAAAACTGAACCACTGATCATCTCTGCGGACGTCTCTCCAGTAGAAATAAAATTGTAAGCTCGATCACGTGAGTCTGTTATGCGTCCCCGATGTGCACATTTCTTCCCCCTGATTGCAGATACTTGTGGAAAAAGAGTGTTTTCGCAAAGAACTCAAGAAAAGTCAAAGAACATCCACTCTCTCTTCCCCCATGATGTCTTCACGGAATCGGAAGCATACACACTATGTTTACGATGGAAACGGAGGCAGCGTAAACCCTGTATGTCCAATTTGTCAAAGATGTGTGAAGTACCATAAATAGCCCGTGAGAATCAAATGCTGATAACATCTCTACTCTTTAATACTCCTCTCAACTAACTCTTTACCAACCCCATTATCATTCTGACGGCTTTTTGTAGTGACTACTGATAGAGAAAACCCACTATGACGAACTTGAGACTGAAGTAAAATAACCCGAACTTGTGACTTAAGCTTGCACTATTGTCTGACTAAGAACCAATACTGAGAATTTCAATAAAGGTAGAATCATATACCCATCCAACCATCCTTAACTGTATATGAACTTCTCTCGAATTATCCACAGCTTTTTGTGACACTTGAGCACTACAACGTAACTCCTTTAAAGTGATAGCTATACACTGTGAGCACAACAACGTAACTCCTTACATCAGGTATAACTAGATAACTCAAGTGTTAATCATTCTGACGGTTAAAAACTCGAACAACGATCTCGAAGAATCATGCATCCAACCAACCCCGATATCTTCAGATACTAAGTACACGCGCCTGTGAAATTCCACTTCAACTTAAAATAAGTAATAATGAATTAACCCCGTAGTCACATCTTGCGGTTCAATACCCAAAAAACTAGCCTTTGTTAATTGGTTTAGTTGAACTTTGATAATGGTTTTATCCCCATCTTGTCAAAAACGTAACCCCGTGAAAATTTGTAATAACCAAAGTACCACTACCAAAACTGCATACCATGTATTAAGAAATACATTTGATAATACAAGATAAATTTCCATTTCAATGTATACAATTTTTGGATAAAAAAAAATTCCAAGCCCAATCGACATCACACAATCCGGGCCCAATGAAAATAATACCCGATCCAATAACCAAATCCAACATTCGGTTATAATACCATAATTTAATGTATCATTTGTAACCCTAATTCATTCAGAGTAAAATAATCCCCCCCCCCTTCACTCCATTTCTCCCAACTCAGCCACCAAATCACAAATCCTCAACAAATCAATTGATTAATCTCATCTCAAATAAATCTCATCTTCATCTCACAGATATTCTGATCTCAAACCCATCAATACAATACACAACCGATCATCACAAACACACAACCTTACCGTGACCTATTCTTCTTTTGTTGCACGTTTTCGAATCAAGAAAGTGTTTAAGAGGCTTCAAGATCTCGTATAAGAGGTCTAAGGTTGGGATAGATGTTATGTGTCGTATTATTATTATTACCTTTTTTTTCGTTTTGTAGTTGTGTTTTTGAACGAACGAAGAAAAGAAAAAAACAGATTTGTTATTTTACTTTTCTTGCTTGTTTCGTATATTAAATGAAGCTAGGCTTCAACAAGGTCGATGGTGATGATTTTTTCTCGTATGAATGACCTTGAATGGTCGAATATATCAGTGAATAATCACGAAGAAAAAAAATATGAGATTATTTGATTTTTATTTTTAGTTTCGGATCTATGATGGTGTTCTTTCATGTGTTTGAACTTGTAAAAGTTCTTTGGGCTTTGTATTACACGAAAAAAATATGAGATTCTAGTTAATTTTCATTTTAGTTAGATGTAATAGGATGAGGGATGGTGTGATGTTATTATTGACTGATTAGATTATTGGAGGTGGGTTTTAGGATAGTGAATGAGTTAGTGTCGGTTGTGATGTTGGTTTAACCTTAATCGATTGTTTTCATAGTCTTGTAAACCATATGGACCAATGATGTGATTAAACTGAGGTCGATTTGTCTTGGTATAAGGTTTGTGGTCAATGTCTGCTTCATCTTCATCTTTCTCTTCTTTTCATATAGCAATTTCGATAAGTGGTTTAAAAAACCAATTCCGATAACGTTGACCTGTTGACCTGAGCAATTGTGATGAATATCCAATTCCGACAGGTTTGACTTGTTGACCTGTCGAATTACGATAAATATCCAATTCCAACAGGTTTGACTTGTTGACCTGTCAAATTGCGATAAATATCCAATTCCGACAGGTTTCCAATTCTGATGGGTTATCGAATTTCGACAGGTCTGTCGGAATTGCTTTACAAGCAATTCCGATGAACTAGGGTTTGTCGAAATTGCTTTACAAGCAATTTCGATAAAATTGGGTTTTGACTTTTTGACCATTTATTTCGACCACTTTTCCGACCATAGATTCCGACCAGTTTCCGACCAGTATTATTTGACTACTTATCGACCATAAATTCAGACCCAGTATTTGACCACTTAATCTGACCAGTATTCGACCTCAAATCTTCACGGGATGGATTCAAACAGTCTTAAAAGATGATAAAATTTATAACAACAGTATACCAGGACTGTTTTTAATACAAGAAAAGTGTTATGAAACAGTTGTTGGACCAGTAATAATTGTATCACAACAACTTCAAAAGTACATTTTTGACAAGAAAAAAATCACAAACATCAACCAAAACTAATACCATGGCTCTTGATACCAATTGATGGAACGTGTTTTGGTGTGATTATTTTGAATCGGGAGGTCGGAGATGATGGAAGAACATCATCTCCATAGTTAGAGAGAGAGTGTAGAGTGAGAAAGTAAAGGCCTGGTTTTATTAATAATAAAGAAAGTGAAAGTAACACACACAAGGCTCACCCCTCCATGGAAGTATGGAGGGGTATATATAGTCACTCAAACACATAACTTTACAATAATTACTCTTCTAGTCCATGTGTTTGAGGCTTACATAATAACTATTGTAATACCGAATATGTTGTCACATTTTCGTGTTAGGAGCATTCCTAACAATACTACCACCGAGTTGATGTGTATCGCTACTATCACCCGCACGTAATCCTAAGTGTAGGGAAAACCTCACCTTTATTCATTAAAAAAGGGTAGAGTCAGGCTCGTGACTTGAACAAAAACAAGCGCTTCTTGGGAGGCAATCCATGTTTTTAATTGTTTTATTGTTTGTTTTTATTTTGTTTGATTTCATATATATGCTCCATCATCATTGTTTATCGTTCATGTTTCGAATAATTTTGTAAAAATGCTTTATTTTGTTTTTAACCTCGTCTTAATCACATATAGAGGTATTTTACAAAAAGATAAGTGTAGGGAAGATCGTATTTGTTTGTCAAGAACGAATTCGAACACGAAAGATAACAATTAATGATTAGCATATATATATTTGTGTGTTTGTTAGAGTCAAATGCTTGTATCGAGTCACAATGAATGTTCTGTAGTTTTCCAGGTTTTAATTATCAGATTTTTCCAGAAATTTTCCAGAAACAAAATGCAAAAATACTGTCAGGTCATACCTGACGGCGGCAGGGTTTACCACCCAACGGCGTCAGACACTGTAGCAGCACAGTTTTCTAGGATTTTGTTTTTCTGCTGTAACTTAATTTTTGAAAAAAATTCAGAATTTTTAATTTTCCAGGAATCTGTAAACATTTATTTTGCAAGCATTATATCCTATTAATTCCTAGAAAGAAAATAAGATATATGTGCTGATTTACTTTTCTAGGATTTAATTTTTATATATATAGTGTTTACCGCCGATTTTATGCGAGGTTTTGTGTTTCGTTCTCTTAGTGAATTACAGGTTATATTGGACAAGAAGATAAAAGATGAAGTTTGTTGAGCTCTTATTGAATTTATTTTCTTGGAGGAGGATCTAACCATGTTTTCACATCGTCCATGCCGTGCAAATCAGGGGAGTATTAGTTTCTTTCATCTCTTTTATTTTTCCTGTTATCATAACTTTGATGCTTTGTAAGTACATTGGGGACAATGTTCAATTTAAGTGTACGGGGGGGGGGGGGGGGGGTAAAATGGGATACCTTAGAAACTAGAACTTCGATTGATATTTGTTTTGTTTAGAAGTAGATGTGTAATAAAACTAAAAAAGATATTTGTTAGGGCAATTTTAGCACCAAATTTAAATTTTTTTACAACATGTAGGAGTGAAACTTTAGTCTTAATAAGCGTCTCATGGATAGGAATTATATAGCCAGCACAAAAACCCTACCACTCAAAAATTTCCACCCCAAAAATGTGAGGTTCTCCTTTAGATCTTTAGGAAAAAACATTCACTTTTAATGCTTATGTGTGTACCGGTAGTATATAGATTCTAGAACTTACAATTGTGATGCATCCCGAGATCGCTAGTGAGACTACATTTGTGTAATTAGGATGAACTAAATGATAAGAGGCATTAGGATAACCCTTGTTTTAAACCTGTTTTATAATTACATTCGCTACATTAGTCAAGTAATTTTCCCACACTTTTGCGATGTATTCATCTTTGGTACACGATACCCCTAGTACACCCCTCAGAGCCAATCTTTTTCGTGGTTCTCGTGATATTTTGGTGGATTCCGAAATATCAATGAAGAACATTGTTTACAATCCACCCCCAAATGTACACCCAAATCGCCTTAGCCTACCTTGTATGCACTCATTTTTAGTGCATTATTGTTATTTGTTAAACCCTTTGTTGATTCTCTAAATGGTTATAAGGTTGCTAAGTCGAGTCATATCTTGTAAATACAGTTTTGGGACGATTGGGACTCATGGGTAAAGTACTAGTTTTTTTATTGAGTAATGTGGAAGAATGTCATGTGTTACCCCCATTTGTACGTTAATGTTTAAAGTAGTCCACGTGTTTTGATTTTCTTAATTCGGGTCATTAGTTAGTTATGTGTAAAGTATGTAAAAGTTCAAGTGTAGGGAGGTTGCAAGATCCCTTTTGATCTATTATTTCGGATGGTAGGGCAAGAGTGTATGAAAATATATATATATATATATAAAAAGAGAAAGAAAATCGAAAAAAAAAATGATAAAATGATAAAAAGAAAAAAAAAAGTAGAAAAAGAAAAGAGAAAAAAAAACATACGGACTACCATCCCGTCTTTATTTTTTGTTTAAGTCAAGAAAGTGTCAAGAAAAATACAAAAAGAGTTAGTAGTTAGCGATTCGAGTCGAGTCTTGGCTTAGCAACGCCTCATTGTACATGTAATTGACCAAGATAATTGACTTGCCACCAGTAAACTTCCCTTTATCCAACAAAACCGTGTTTTCCTATACCCTTACACCTAACATTACAATCCTTTAAAAGGCCTCTTTGATAGTTTATCCTAGGTGCTTATGCCAAAGCGGTGGAGGTTTGATCTGTTCCCAAGCCTATGGTAATCTATCTGCTATGACAGGTAGAGAGTGTTGTATTTTCCCGTTTCCATATGTTATATCACTTTATACACCCAAGATATGTGAGAATCCAAACACTTAATGTGAGGTACTAGTATATAATTTCCGTGCTTGTTTCGACTAACGTGGAACAATTGTATGTTGTAATTACTTTTATATTAATGTTAAATGACCCCTAACTTGTATTTTGATTATTGTAAAAGCCTAATTGCTTGAGGACAAGCAAATCCCAAGTGTAGGGATATTTGTAAGGATTTATTTGGTACCTTTTTAAGGGGTCATTTAATCCCAAAATCGCATAAATATGATCAAATATTGCCTCAAATCGTTTCTTTTTGTATTTTAGGTACTTGGGACGAGAAATCTAAAAATCGGCACTTTTTGGACGTATTTGGGCGAAAAAGTGAAGAAAACGACGAAGTCGCGGAAAACTCGTCAGACTTGGAGCTCTGACGGCGTCACAGGCTACAACGTGACGCCGTCCCTTGTTTATGAAGCTGGATTCTTGGCTCAAGTTTATCAAGTGACGCTTCAGAGGAATTAAAGATGGGAGTCACGTTTTAAGCTATAAAGAGACAGCCGATAAGAATTAACAAGTGACGGCCTCATACCAATCCTGACGCCATCACAACAGTGACTTGCACAAGACGAAACCCTAGTTGCGGCGAGCTGACGGCGTCACGCCCTATAAGGTGACGCCGTCACAATTGTAATTCTATATATACTTTCGCATTTTTTCTTTAATTCGTGTAACACTTTGGAGAGGGAAACCCTAGACGATTTTTGCTGCCATTGTAAGGCTTTCATAGCCTTTTAACTTCATGTTTCAATAAAGATAAGTTATCCCTTTAATCATTCGTTATGTCTATGTATCGTTTGATTATGTGTTTATCTTTTCTTTGCTTTAACATGATAGCTTAAGTTTATTTGTGTTTGCTTAGATCTAGTGAAACCTAGTTATTGATTATTGATTTTTTGTCTCTTGTTTAGTTGATTTCCTCGCGTTAGGCTAAGAAAACTGGCTGACCTCTTATATGTAACTAGCTTGAACGTCTTAGAAACGAAACCGTAGTGTGCACTATTGGTTTTTATCTTTGTGTTTATTGCGTGAGTTGCGGCTTGTAGATCCTGGATAACTTAATAGACTTTACGGGATTTAGGGGAGACTAAGACTCTTAGAGTTGGGGACTTCGGCACCTCCCCACGACCAATAATAAGGAATACAACGCTTCAACTAAAACAAGGACGTGACAATTCAACAAATCAGTAGTAGATAACTAGGGAGTAATTATATCTAAGTAAACACGCTTTCCTCTCATAAGTAGTCACTACTTTTATTTTCTGTTTTAATTAGTTTTAATTAATTTTATAATTAATAGTTTTTGGGTTAGTTGATTAGCAACTAATTCCTCCCACTCCTTTAAAACTGAGATTTTTACTTGCTTGCTAAAAAATAATAAAAAGACAAAAAAAGAATCATCCCTCACCTCTAGACCTATGTCATCATACATCTTGACCTAACGACACTATTCCCCTAGAGAACGATCAATCCCCAGACCTACCTATACTACACTACAGCGATCAGGTACACTGTCTGGAGGATTGTAAAACCTTTTGCGAGGGTTACAATTCTCGCATCAAAATCCCGCCATACTTTCTCTTCGACACTCTTTTTGTTTCGACAAAAAGGGGGAGAAGAGAGTAAAACTTTAAAACCTTTCTAAACCTTTTCTAAATCTTGAAACATCTAATCTTTAAATTATACTCATCATAATATTTTGTTTTGTCATCAACAAAAAGGGGGAGATTGTTAATACAAATAAACCGTAAAAACCTTTATTAATATTTATCGATCTCTTTAAGTTTTGTCGATAACAAACATAAGATTATGTTCAAGTATAAATCTAAAAATTACATGTTTTACATTTACCATT
Source organism: Artemisia tridentata subsp. tridentata (assembly GCA_021014915.2). NCBI lineage: Eukaryota > Viridiplantae > Streptophyta > Magnoliopsida > Asterales > Asteraceae > Artemisia > Artemisia tridentata. Next base: position 205,866,599 of record CP139504.1, read on the forward strand.
TACCATTTACATACAAATATACTTACTTGTATTAAAGGAAATGCATGAAAAAGAATTGGGTAATCCATAACCCATAACCCATGGAGCTTGATCCATAACCCATGACCCATTGCATGACATCATTGTTGGGAACACATTATAGATTATCAAGTATAGGTCATATTTTGTAATAGGTTGCTTAGGCCTTTATGTTAGTTATTAAGGTTCAGCCTATGTAAAAGGCCAATGGGTCGTGGCCTTTTATTTATTTCCTTAATTAGGGAAACACCCCTTATTGTAAGAATACTATAAATACCCCCTCCCTTGAAGGGAGAGGGTGTTGGTTCATGTTAATTACATTTCATTATTCATAAGCATGTCCCTTCCATTATTTCTCTCTCTAACTTTCTCTCTCTAGATCTAGTAATCTTGTGTGATAGATTTGTGACCTAACAAGTGGTATCAATCGCCAAGGGTTAGATTAGGTTGTTTTAGATTAGATTTGGTAGAAATTTGGATAATTTTACTTTCTGTCCTTCGGTAAGACGCGTTTCCTCTGAGTAAGGAGTTGAATTTCTCCGAGTTAGGAGCTAATTCTTCTAGTTAGATTCATTCCATCGAGTTAGTAGGTTGAAGATCTTCGAGTTAGAAGAATTCTTCAACTTAGCTTTCTAGTAAGCCTTGATCCTTCCAGTAACAATTCGAGTTAGAATTGAATCTTTCGAGTAAGGTTAGTCTTCGAGTAAGAAGAACTTTCGAGCAACACTCTTCGAGTCAGAAGATTATTCTTAAGTTCTGTGTAGACTTTCCTAGTTAGGAAATCAGAACTTCTTCTTTTATAATCCTTCTACTAAGGGATTATATACTTGGTGAAATCTCATCCTTCGAGCAAGCATCCTTCGAGCAAGGATTCTTCGAGCAAGTGAAATTCTTCGAGCAAGGGATTTCTTCGAGTAACAAAGTTTTGGTTATCGTTTCCGAGTTAGGAAATCAGAACTTATAAGGATTTAACTTCTTCAAGTAAGGGAACATATACTTCATACTCCATTCTTCGAGTAAGGACTAACTCTTCAAGCAAGGGCAATTTCTCCGAGTAAGGTTTAGTTTTTCGAGTAAGGACATAAATTCTTCTACTAAGGATTTTTCTTCAAATCTTCTACTTAGAGATCTAAACTACAACAACAACCTTCCTTATCCTAAAAGATCCATCATCCACAAGTTACTTCTTCAAGATGTCTCAACTACCAAACTACAATTACTTCTACAATCAACAGCAGCAGTATCGTCAGCAACAACCGTATCCTCAACAACCACAGTATCCTCAACAACAAATCTTCATGCAACAACATCAATTTCTCCCACAACAACAATTCCCTCAAAAACAACCATATCAACAACAACCGATGCAGTCCTACCCACTTCCAGCTAAACAACCACACTGGTTTGATCAGATGTGTGAAGCAGCTAGTAGTCAACAATCAAGACACGAGGCTGGATCCTTAGACATACCTCCTATGCTCACTCCGGGTAACTACGTGCAATGGGAAAGTCGATTTTTACGGTTCATTGAACTCAAGAAACCGCATGGAAAATACATGAAAAAGGCAATCATTGAAGGACCATTTCAAGTACCTACAACAACGGTTCCTGGAGATCCAAATGCCATTCCTCCAAGAGAAGCAACGGTTACCCCTATTCCTGATGCTCAGCTTACAGCAGAACAAGTACTTCATAAAGAAGCCAATGAACTTGCAATGTCTTACATCCTTCAAGGAATTCCTAATCCAATCTTCAGAAGTATTGATGCACAGAAGACTGCTAAGGACATGTGGGAACACGTTCATCTTCTCATGGAAGGCACTGAATTGAACCAAGAAGATATGGAATCAAAACTCTATCTTGAATACATAATGTTCATGATTGAAGCTGGAGAATCATTAGAGTCTTATTACCATAGGTTCACCAATATCATAAACGACTTGGACAGGTACAACATTATTCTACCCAGGATTGCAGTAAACACTAAGTTCCTCAGTTGTCTTGGTCCTGACTGGCAGAAGTATGTTACCTTTGTTCGTCAAGCAAAGAATCTACACAATGCCTCATATGGGTTGTTGTATGATTATTTGAAACATCATCAGTCAGAGGTTGATAAAGATAGAGCTGCTCATGGTAGTTATTCACCGTTAACAACTCCCAACTCACTAGCTTTGATAGCTCAGTCTCATTTTTCTCCACAATCAAATCAGGCTTTTGTCCAACCACAACATCATTCTGCTTATCCCTCACAAACCTCATCAAATCAACTCGTTCCATATGACTCATCATCGCAATCTACTGATAATCAACTGGTTCCGTATGACAACACAGATACTATGTTTTACTCCAATGCCAACAGTGATGAAGATGATGCTTTCAATTCATTAAATGAAAGATTTGCTTTATTTGCTCGAGCTTTCAGCAAGTTTTCCAACAAATCCAACAATCATCTTCGTACTTCATCCAAAACTCGAAATCAAGCTGTTGTCCACGATGGAAGAGTTGATATTCAGAATAGAGCTTTTGGAATAAATGGATCGGGTGGTTACATAGGAAACTCAGGAACTGGGCAAAGGTTTAATACAGCAGGAAGCAGTAGGAACAACGCTGGTAATACACGAAGAAGGGCTGAGATTGTTGATATAGGGAATCAAGGGATTGCAAACACTATGGTTAAATGTTACAACTGCGAAGGGAAAGGTCACTTGGCTAGTGCATGCCCCAAACCGAGGACCAGAGGCAGTACGTACCACAAGGAAGCACTACTTCTTGCTCTTAAAGATGAAGCTAGGGGCACTCTTACTGAAAAGGAGCACAACTTCATGGCTAATGCATACTCTGATGATGATATGGAAGAGTTGGAAGCCAATGCAGCCGTGATGTTGATGGCCAATATGTAAGAGATGCACATGAGTGAAACAGGCCCAGTATATGATACTGATGGCTTGTCTGAGGTACCTGATTCAACATATCTCATTCATGAAATTATATCCCAATCTGCATCTGCTTCAGCCGAAGAGCATGTTGTTCAAGAAAACTCATTCTTATCTCCTCAAGTCGATGAACAAATGAACACATTAGTTACATTTGATGAAGATCAAATTAACCCAGTTGTTACATTTGATGATCCTCTTAATGATGATAATAATGATCAACTTGAACAAGATGATCTTTTGCTTGGTCCAGATCCAGAACTCATGACCTTGCTCTTGACCACCCAAACCCAGTTGGACTCACAAAAATCCCAAATTGATAAATGCAATGAGATAAATAGAAACTTAAAAACAAAATTTGCATTATTGACTAAGGATCTTGAGTGCTATAAAATTCAACTTTCAAACTATGAAACAAAAGAAAAACAGGAAAAAAGTTTTGATGTTGCATTCCAACAATCTTATGTGAAAGAACAAGAGTTAGAACATCAGATACGAGAATTAACTGTTTCCAAAAATGACTTGATTTCTCAAATGGAACAAGAAAGATTAGATTTTAAACAACAAGTTGACCACCTACACTCCGAACTTTCAAAAACAAAAACAGAGTTGTCAACTTGTCAAGATAATTTTTCTGAACACAAACAAGTATCAAGGAAACGGGTTGATTCCTATCTTGAGGAAATTGTTGAGTTGGAATGTAAACTAAAAGAGTTTAAAAAAGTTGTGTATAAAACTGGTGAGTCAGTAACAACAATTCAGAAATTTACTCTAAAGCAAAATCCCCAAGGATATGGCTTTGCTATTCGAGATGACAAACCACGTTTTTTATATAAAGCACTCAAGGAAAATCCGAAGTTATATAGTGCAGAACATCTTTTTAATGACTCTATTATGTGTGTTGTTGTTCATAATTGTGAAGAAGAAATGGACAGGCGGGGGTTGAAGGACCCCGACCGAAAGGTGATAGAGGGACAGCTCATCCGGAAGAACAAACAGCTGAGACTGAGAATATCGTTCAGAGGAATCCGAAAGAGCAACCTGATGAGGAAGCTCAGGCTAATACCCAATAGCCTCCTTCTGATGGTAAGAAAATACTCTCTATTTTTTGTTCTCTTATTGTTGTTTCCTTCCTCACATTTCTTTTTTGTAGATCATTCGGTTCATACCGCACACCCCCAACATCAACCACACAGCCCCAGAGAACCTTTTAAAGAACATCATTCGGCTGGGCATGGTATATACTTCTCTTTGTAGAATCTGTCGCTATTATCTGTCTTGTTTTGACTTGGTTAATTTTGTTGCAGATGACAATTCTTCCGGAGGGGGCGGACGTTTAGTTCCAGGCTGGTCTCTTACCGATGACCTTCGGTTAGACTCCTTCCGAGCCTGCCGTGAGATGATGTCACATCTCGCAACTCCCGTCGAGCGGGACGCACTCGAGGAGTTAAACAACAGCCAGCTGGTCCGTCAAGCCTATGTAAACGCTGGTTCCAGGGTTATTCTTCAAGCTGAGCTGGTTCGTAGGTTTACCTAGCTTATCACCGAGTATCAGGAGTTGGATCATGCTCATAAGGGCTGCAGCTCCTTATCTAAGAGACTAACGACTGCCGAACAGGAGCGTGATGAGCAGGTTGGAAAGTTTGGTCAGTTGTTGAAGGAGTTTAGGGCTTTCGAGAATGAAGTAGAGAATGAGCATCTTGCTTCTTCGATCTAGGAGAAAGGTTTGGCTGATTAGCTGGAAGAAGTAGAGAAGGACAGGAATGAATGGATGAGTGTGTCCGCTACTCAGGTTGAAAAAATCAGGAAACTTGAGCAAGAGTTGGAAGAAAAAACCAAGGCTGTGGAGAGGTTGGAGGGGGAGAAAAAGCAACTGGTTACGGAGGTTGCTCAATCGAAAGTGGTCTGCCATAATGTCATAAAGGAATTGCTTCCGGTTGCTTGCCGTAGGTTATTTGCTAGTGCTGAATATAAGAAAAGTATGAGGAGGGTTTACAGCTTGTCGTACACCGCTGGATTTTTGGACGGTGTTAAGGCTGAACGCAAAGAAGATGCGATTCAAAGAATTATTCAGAAGATCAAGAACATCAACATGGAAGCTCCGGCTATATGGAAGGCGGAGTATCGTAAGCTGTTTGAGGCCGAATATCCGTATATTCGAAAGCTTTCGGAATCTTACCGTCTTCCCCTCGGTGATCTTATGACCCTCTTCCCTGATCAACCTGCTCCCAAAGCAAAGACTGCGGTTCCTAAGGAAGTACCCTCCGTTCAACAGGCCGGAACTTCATCCGGTGTGAAGGATGCCGCAGGAAAAGCTCCTTAACTTCTTTTGTTTTCTCTATCGGACGAATGTAATCAAATAACATTGTAATTGAATATTTTTTGTATGCTAATTTGTTCATGACCGGTGATGTCATGTTTTTGTACTGCTGAAGTTGTTCACATTTATTGTATAAGTATTTAGAATTTTCTTACATATTGACGACAGAGTGTTTTTCACCATCCACTCCTTAGAGGCTGAGTGTTTTGCACCATCCGTTTTGATTTGTCGACGGAGTGTTTTTTACTATCCGCTTGATGCGTGGTTTTGCAACCTTACAACAGGTTTTACCTCTCGAGGGATCTCAAGAGGCTTACAACCCCACCAGGCAGTGTACCTGACCGATGTAGTATAGTGTAGTGGTAAGTACGGGGGATTGATCGTTCTCCACAGGGAATAGTGTTCGTTAGGTATGAAAGACTACTCTAATTAGGTCTAAGGGTTGAGGAAGATTCTTTTTTTATGTTTTTATATTTTTTTGAAAGCAAGTAAAATCTCGGGTTTGAAGGAGTGGGCGGAATTAGTTGCTAGTCAACTAACCCAAATAACTACAAATGCAAATAAAATAAATAACTGAAAATAAAAAGTTTGGTGGAAACTTATGTGTAGAGAAATGTGTTCACTTAGATTTCCTTACTCCCTAACTATCTTTTACCGGTTGATTAGTGTGTATTAGTTGCGTGGATGACGGGTGTATTCCTTAATACCAATCGTGGGGTGGCGTACGTACTTCCCCAACTCTACAAGCTCCTACTTCACTCCTATGTCGAGCCGGCTAGGAAGCTCCTAACATGGGATCACTAGAATTCGCTTGTGCATTAAATACAACCATAAAAACCTTTAGTACGCATTTGGTTCATGTTTCTTAAGACGTTCAAGCAAGTTACCGAATAGGAAGTTAGCCAGTTTTCTTAAGCCTAACATAGATAAACAATCATCCAATAAAACTAATAACACACTAATAACCAATAATCAATAGCTAGGTTTCATTAGATCTAAGCAAACACAAGATAAATCTAGCCTAACATATTAATCAAAAGACAAGAGCAAGATAGAATCAAACAACACATAGACATATTGAATGATTAATTGATAACTTATCTTCAATGTAACATGGAAGATCTCAAGGCAAAAAGCCTTGAAAAAGATGCTAAAATCGTCTTAGGGTTTTCTCCCAAAAATTCCACACTAAGTTCCACACTAATGACAAAAAATTTGAAAACTATATATAGACTTTTGGATCTGACGGCGTCACGTTATGGAGTGTGACGCCGTCACCTCGCCGCTTCTAGGGTTTCCCCGATGACCTTCTTGACGCCGTCCCTCTTTAGCTCTCCAAAATCCGTTCTGGCTTATCAAGGCTTGACGCCGTCAGACCTTGAACGTGACGCCGTCCCTCTTTGAATTAAGCCGTGACGACCTTGATCAGGTTAAAGCGTGACGCCGTCAGAATTCACATGCAATTTTCACTGGCTTATCATGAGTAAATTTCACATCCACCACTTTTGCCAAGCCATGACGCCGTCCAGGGTTAAATATGACGCCGTCAAAGGTAACTTTCAGCCGATTTTTGAGACTTTGCCGTTTTCTTCACTTTTATGCTCCAAAAACGTCCAAAATGCCTCCTTTTCCAGATTTCTCCTCAAAAGTACCTAAAATGACAAAAGGAACGATTTAGGGCAATATTTGATCAAATAAATACGATTTAGGGCTTAAATGACCCCTTAAAAGCGGTACACTTTTCGCTTCATCAAATACCCTTACACTTGAGATTTGCTTATCCTCAAGCAAATGCGCTTTTATTCTAATCAAAATACAAGTTAGGGGTCATTTAATGCTAACATAAAAGTAATTACAACAAATATTCGTTCCACTTTAATCATAATAAGCACGGAGATTATAAACTAGCACCTCACAAGTAGTGTTTAGATACTCACATCTCTCAAGTGTCATTAAAATAAATCTCATAAATGAAAACGGATAATATCTCTCACTACCTGTCATAGCAAATAGATTACCATAGGCTTGGGAAAGGATCGAAAACCTCCTCCACTAGGCGTAAGCACCTAAGATAAACTATCAAAGAGGGCTTTTAAATGGGTTATAACGTTAGGTGTAGGGAAAAGGAAAACACGGTTTTGTTGGATAAAGGATATTTTACTGGTGGCGAGTTAAAGATCTTGATCAATTACATGTACTATACAATGTTGCTAAGCCAAGACTCGACTCGATCTTAAGCTAAAAACAAAATAACAAAAACATAAAATAAACATAAAATGAAACGGGATGGTAGTCCGTATGTTTTTTCTCTTTTTCTTTTTCTCATTTTTTTGTATTTTTCTTGATTTTTTCGATTTTTTTTTGTGTTTTTTTTTTTTTTTTTTTTTTTTTTTTTTTTTTTTTTGCATACACTCTTGCCCTACCATCCAAAATAATACATCATAGGGGTATTGCATCCCCCTTACACTTGAACTTTTACATAACTTTACAAATAACTATTCTAATGACTCGAATTAAGATAATCGAAAAACTTGGAGTACTTTTAAAATATTTAGCACATATGGGGGTAATAAATGATGTTCTTCCCCATTACTCCATTACACTAGTACTTTACCCATGAGTCCCAATCGTCCCAAAACAATATGTACAAGGATATGACTCGACTTAGCAACCATGTAATCAACTAGATAATTAACTTGGGTTTAAACAAATGTTGTAACAATAATGCACTAAAAATGAGTGCATACAAGGTAGGCTAAGGCGATTTGGGTGTACATTTTAGTGGGGTGTAAACAAATTCTTCCTTTAAGTAAAATGCTTAAAGGTCAAAACGAAAAGATAGGCTCTGAGGGGTGTACTAGGGGTATCGTGTACCAAAAATGGGTACAACGCAAAGGGTGTGGGAGAATTACTTGACCAATGTAGCCAAAGTAATTATAACAAAAACACAGGTGTAAAACAATGGGTTAATCCTAATGCCTCTTATCATGTAGTAAATCTAACTACACGAATGTAGTCTCACTTGTGGCCTCGGAATGGTCCTAACGCAAGTTCTAGAATCTAAGTGCTACCGGTACACACATCATAGCATAAATGCTTTTCCTACCAATTCTAGGGGCGAACCTCACATATTTGGGGGTGGAAAATTTTTTAGTGGTACGGTTTTTGTGCTAGTCATATAACTCCTATCCGTGAGACGCTCATTAAGATCAAAGTTTCACTCCTATATGTTGTAAAAAAATTTAAATTTGGCACTAAAATTACCCTAACAGGTATTTCTCTCAGTTTTATTACACATCTACTATCAAATAAACAAAAATCAAGCGTAATTGCATTCTCTAAAAATCGTATTTTTACCCCCCCCCCCTTACACTTAAGATGAACATTGTCCCCAATGTTCAAATAACAAGATGTAAAAGCATAAAGTAAAAGAATGAAATCAAATACTCCCCTGATTCGCTCGGTGGATAATGAAGTAACACGGTTAAATCTTCTTCCAAAGTAATGTTGAAGCTCCATGACTAATGCATCGCCATAAGCTTGATTCAAAACATTTCCTTGTCCAAAATAACCTGTTAAACCTGAGAAAACAAACACGAAAACCTGCATAACATCGGCGGGAAAAATCTATATATAAGGATATAATGCTTGTGGAATGATAATTTTGCAGATTCCTGGAGATTATAAGTTGGAGATTTAATAAAAACTTTTTATGAAAACAAAACTTTCAAAAATTTCTGAAAATTAAATCTGACGCCGTCAGAAATGACCTGACAAAAATTTTCATTTTAAGTTTCCGGAAAATTTCTGGAAAAACCTTTACCTTACTTCCTGGAAATCCTGCAAAACATCATTATGACTCGATACAAGCATTTGACTCAAACAAATACGAATATGTATGTTAATTTATTATTATTACGATTCATGTTCATTTGTGTTCTAATAAACCGATTTAGATTTCCCTTACACTTAACTTTTGCAAAATACCTTTATATGTAGTTAAGACGAAGTTAAAAACAAAATAAAGCATTTTCACAAATTAGTTTTGAACATGAATCAATAAGAATAAAAATTAAACACACATACGGAAACAAATAAAAACAAACAAACAAACAAATAAACACACAAAGCAAATAAATAAACAATCAAATAAGGCTAGCATGCGATAAATAAAATCAATGTAACAAATGTTTTAAGGCAAACAGATGCCTTCCCTAAATTATTACAGACCATATTGTTTCAACACATACAACCAAAGATCAAATTGTTCAAACATCAAAACATCAAATCACATCATCACTGGGGTGGGGGACCTTGGCGATAGTCGTAGCCTGGAGGGAGGTGCCCGTGGTACCCATATGGTGGGTAATCCTGCTCACGACCCGGGAAAGGGTCAATCTGCAGATGTGGGTCCAACTGATCATGTGTAGATAGATGCTGCATCTGACGAATCGTGTGATCATACATCCAGTCGAACCTCTCGTCCACCCTGGTCCTCCAAGTATCAACCTGGCCCATCCAGGTCCCCTGGTGAGCCTGCCAATCCCCCTGCTCATGTGCCGGTAGTAATCAGCTGTACCGGCCTCATAACCCTCATGCTGCTGCTGCTGGGGCTCCTCCTCCTCCTCATCATCCTCATCATCATCATCCTCAGCTCCGGCTGGATGATACCACATAAAGGACCCATCATGCATCTCCATAATCACCTCCATCTGCTTCAGGGACCTCTCCTTCACCATCCTGCATGCATCACCACTCAAATACCTCATGACCTCGGGCCTGAGGACTCCATAAGATTGGGCCAGCCGGGTGATAAACATCCCACCATAAATCCTGTCTCCTTCCCTCTCCCCAACTCCACCATGCAGAAAGCTAGCAACCCAAAACGGGATGTTGCAGTAAACATCATTAGAGTAAATGGTGTACAGGTAGAAGAGATCAGAAGCAGTGACACGGTGGTGAGAGCTGTGACGCCCTGTCAAGCTGTAGGTGAGGCATCGATGAGTCAACCGAACCCTAGGATCCCTGATTTGGGATGCCACAGTGGTCGAGGTGTAAACCCCATCCCCAATAGTTTGCCAGAACATGGAACATCTAAAATCATTCTTCATCGACTCCCCACGCAACAACCTATGCATGAACCCTGCTTGAATGGTATCATGCTGATTGTACAACCCAAGTCTCCACCCAAACTCAGTAACCGAACATGTCCTTAGCTCACCCCCCAGCCTGAAATAGATCGTGGTACTGCCCACATCGGTCCTTGCCTCAGCCATGTCAAAATGAAAGGTGGCAAAGAATTCACGTACCAATTCCTCATATACCGGCTCCTGAATTTTAAACAGTCTTTCCCACTGAGGGCCGGTAAACCCATTCGTCTGAAAACTTTGGAGAAAGGTTTGCTCAAGACCTTCTCTCCTCAGAAAGCTCCAATCAACCACGGCCCCATTTTCGACCTTGTGTAGTAGCAATTGTGCGTATTTGCTTGTAGCAGCATCGTTGTCAAAGACACCCCAACTGAGGACCGTATCCCCAAAGTTCTCTTGTTGAGATCGGGAAGAACTTCCTCGGCTGGGTCTTTGACGCTTACTCATTATCTGGAACAAAGCAGGGAGGAACAAAAGTGTTAATATGTGAATTAAAGACTTGGTGGCGCATCAGACAGGTCTGACGCCGTCACCCTTTGATAGGTGACGCCGTCAGATTTGACCAAGTTCAAATCCATAATTACGAGGGAAAAATCAATATTCAAACTTCAGGCTCAATAACCACACACCACTTTTTACAGAAAAATAGGTGATTGGATCATAGGTTATGGTTCAAATTCGTGGCCACCCGATTAGTGAATTGACCCATTTGATTGCTAACAATCACATGCTTTTAATCATTGCTAAAATAACACTAATTAAAGGACATTATGAGTTCTAAGCATGAATCAACCCTAGGGTATCATGAGTAGAGGGCTTTCGAAATTGACAAATCCTATGAGTAATTAAAACGAAAAGAATGAATAAAAATTACTTACCACGTGGAGATTGGTGACGAAAGTCGGTGAATTTGATCCTGGAAATTCGAAGGTGGGGTTGGAGTGGATATGGTTTGTGGGGTTTGTGATGAAAGTGATGGAATTAAAGTTATTATTGCTGTGCAGACGGGGTGACGGCGTCACGTTCAAATCCTGACGCCGTCAGATCAGCGTAATTTACCACTTTGTGCCAGTTTACAAATGAGCCCCTCGTACTTTAAGAGAGCAGCTAGTCAGGGTCAATAATCCTGATAGCTAGTCTCGTTAACAAGTTCCTCCTGGGTCAAATGTTTTGTTACTGTCACGGGGTGTAGTAAAATGTTGAAAAGGGCCGGTTGACGTCTCATTCAGGTTCCAATTTCCATCAAGGCAGACATTCAGGGAGTGAGAGGAACTTTTCCAGGGGGTTTTCAAAATGATGGTGTGCTTTAATTGAGTTCTTCTCACACCTGGCTTAAAGCCAAAAGATCGTTTCCTAGCTTCATGAAAGTTAGGGAGCGTGACAACCACGCTCCCCACGAAAATGCTACGATCTTGAGAATTCTTTTTCTCGCGAGAGGATCCAAATAGATAAGAGGGTTTTAAAAGTGAAGGCTCGGGGAGAGGGGTTTCATCATCCCATTCGTTGTATGGTTCATTAGGGACCGGGAGTTCAAAGATCTTCTCGATCTTTTTGTGTGAGGCTTCTTCCCTAATTTTCTCTTTTATTCTCGAGATGAATTTTTCTGCTAGTTCCATGAACATATCTTGGGTGTTTTTCAAGTGAGTTTCTAATTCCTTGATACGTCTCTCTTGGTTGTTCACGAAAGTTAGCATTATCCCTTCATATTCATCTTGTCGTGAGAATTGATGAAACGTATGTTTACCAATTGTGTTCACGCACTCATCGGGATTTTTATCAGCCATAGGTGTCTCAGCTTTCATTAAGCTCTCAACCTGCCTTTTTATGTTTTCGAACAGCTGTTCTTGGGTTGCACTCATGCAATTTAAAATCCCTTCTTCCGAGAACGTTGAGTCATTCCATTCTTCTTCTTCGTACTGTGCTAAGTCCTCAATGACTTCCCAGCACTTATCGATACTAAGCCTGCTCAATCTCCCATTGGCGGCGTAATCTATGGCTCTTCTAGTTTGATGATTGACACCATCATAGAAGATTTGGATTTGTAGCCAAGGATCCATGCCATGGTGAGGGACTTTTTGGAGTAAGTCCTTGAATCGAGTCCATGCCTCGTAGAGAGTTTCGCCTTGACGTTGTTGGAACATCAAGATATCATTCCTTAGCTTGGTAGTTCTTCCCGGTGGGAAAAACTGAGCAAGGAAACGAGTGGTGAGATCATCCCAAGAGGTAATGGATCCTGCGGGTTGACGCTCTAGCCATTGACTAGCTTGGTCCCGCAGAGAGAATTGAAAGAGACGCAATCGGGTCGTCTCTCGAGTGGCAACATCAAGGTCTATAGAATCAACGATTTTAAGAAAGTCCTTGAGGTGTTGATTAGGATCTTCGGAGCGAAGTCCATGGAATGCGCATCCGCTTTGCACCAACCGGATGGTGTCGGATCGCAAGGGTGTGACATTGGCTCCTTGAGTGAGCTCAATGGTGTTTCGATAGCCATGGTGGCTAGGACGGGAGTACTCTCCTAAAGTACGGGCTCTAGGAGGTGGTGGTGGTTGTTGTGGTGGTGGGATGTTGGGATCAAGGATATTACCATCTTCCATGATGTCGAATGGTAATGGTTACGAACAAAGAAACGAAGAAAATAGATAGACTAAAGAAGACCTAGAAAAATAAAAATCTCACTAGAAAGGAATCTAGTGAGTAGACCTATAAAATAAAAATTCAACCTAAACAATAACTATTCCCCGGCAGCGGCGCCAAAAACTTGATGCGTGGTTTTGCAACCTTACAACAGGTTTTACCTCTCGAGGGATCTCAAGAGGCTTACAACCCCACCAGGCAGTGTACCTGACCGATGTAGTATAGTGTAGTGGTAAGTACGGGGGATTGATCGTTCTCCACAGGGAATAGTGTTCGTTAGGTATGAAAGACTACTCTAATTAGGTCTAAGGGTTGAGGAAGATTCTTTTTTTATGTTTTTATATATTTTTTTGAAAGCAAGTAAAATCTCGGGTTTGAAGGAGTGGGCGGAATTAGTTGCTAGTCAACTAACCCAAATAACTACAAATGCAAATAAAATAAATAACTGAAAATAAAAAGTTTGGTGGAAACTTATGTGTAGAGAAATGTGTTCACTTAGATTTCCTTACTCCCTAACTATCTTTTACCGGTTGATTAGTGTGTATTAGTTGTGTGGATGACGGGTGTATTCCTTAATACCAATCGTGGGGTGGCGTACGTACTTCCCCAACTCTACATGCTCCTACTTCACTCCTATGTCGAGCCGGCTAGGAAGCTCCTAACATGGGATCACTAGAATTCGCTTGTGCATTAAATACAACCATAAAAACCTTTAGTACGCATTTGGTTCATGTTTCTTAAGACGTTCAAGCAAGTTACCGAATAGGAAGTTAGCCAGTTTTCTTAAGCCTAACATAGATAAACAATCATCCAATAAAACTAATAACACACTAATAACCAATAATCAATAGCTAGGTTTCATTAGATCTAAGCAAACACAAGATAAATCTAGCCTAACATATTAATCAAAAGACAAGAACAAGATAGAATCAAACAACACATAGACATATTGAATGATTAATTGATAACTTATCTTCAATGTAACATGGAAGATCTCAAGGAAAAAAGCCTTGAAAAAGATGCTAAAATCGTCTTAGGGTTTTCTCCCAAAAATTCCACACTAAGTTCCACACTAATGACAAAAAATTAGAAAACTATATATAGACTTTTGGATCTGACGGCGTCACGTTATGGAGTGTGACGCCGTCACCTCGCCGCTTCTAGGGTTCCCGGATGACCTTCTTGACGCCGTCCCTCTTTAGCTCTCCAAAATCCGTTCTGGCTTATCAAGGCTTGACGCCGTCAGACCTTGAACGTGACGCCGTCCCTCTTTGAATTAAGCCGTGACGACCTTGATCAGGTTAAAGCGTGACGCCGTCAGAATTCACATGCAATTTTCACTGGCTTATCATGAGTAAATTTCACATCCACCACTTTTGCCAAGCCATGACGCCGTCCAGGGTTAAATATGACGCCGTCAAAGGTAACTTTCAGCCGATTTTTGAGACTTTGCCGTTTTCTTCACTTTTATGCTCCAAAAATGTCCAAAATGCCTCCTTTTCCAGATTTCTCCTCAAAAGTACCTGAAATGACAAAAGGAACGATTTAGGGCAATATTTGATCAAATAAATACGATTTAGGGCTTAAATGACCCCTTAAAAGCGGTACACTTTTCGCTTCATCACCGCTCCTTAGAGCCGGAGTGTTTTGTACCATCCGCTTTGATTTGTCGACGGAGTATTTTTCACTATCCGCTCCTTAGAGCCGGAGTGTTTTGCACCATTCATTTTGATTTGACGACGGAGTGTTTTTCACTATCCGCTCCTTAGAGCCGGAGTGTTTTGCACCATCCGCTTTAATTTTGATGACGGAGTGTTTTTCACTATCCGCTCCTTAGAGCCGGAGTGTTTTGCACTATCAGTTTTAATTTTATCACAGTACATAATCATAGAGCATATAAGGACACATTTAGGTAGGAAAATCGTTCCCCTTGTCGTTGAGGAATCAATGATTGACATAAACATTAATGAACTTCAGAACGTCATGTTACAACTTTTACATAAAACAATTCCGCAGGTTAATTGCATGCCAAGTCCGGGGTACTTCTCTTTCATCCATTGTTTGAAGCTTGTACGAACCGTTATGGTAGGCTTCAACTATTCGGTATGGGCCTTCCCAGTTAGGTCCCAACTTTCCTTGGTTCTTGACCCTGCTAGCTTCGTTCTTCCTGTACACAAAATCCCCTACCTTGAATGCCACCGGACGTACCCGTCGGTTGTAGTACTATTCGACCTTAGCTTTGTACTTGGCTTCCCGTATGGCCGCCATTTCCCGTCTTTCTTGTAGCAAATATAAGTTTCAACGTTGTTGCTCTTCATTATCTTCCGGGTTGTAAAGCATGGTTCGATGGGTAGGCACCCCGATCTCAGCAGGTATGACAGCTTCGCTTCCGTAAGTCAGGCTGAAGGGTGTCTCCCCGTTACTTGTTTTTAATGAGGTCCGGAAGGCCCATAGAACGTTGGGCAATTCGTCAACCCATCCGGATCTTTCTCTCCCCAGCCTAGTTTTTATACCATGCATCAAACTCTTGTTGGCCCTTTCGACCAGACCGTTGGCTTGAGGGTGTGCTACCACTGTGTTCATTTGGTTGATTTTCAATTTCTCGCACTAACTCTTGAATGGGTCGTTGTCAAAATTCGTTCCGTTGTCCGTGACTATTACACCCGGCAATCCAAACCTACAAACGATTTTTTCCCACACGAATTTCTTCACATCTTTGCCAGTGGTTTTAGCGAGAGGTTTCGCTTCTATCCATTTCGTAAAATAGTCCACGGCCACAATTACAAATTTTACCTTCCCTGGAGCCTTTGGAAGAGGACCCAACACATCCATTCCCCATTGGTAGAAGGGCCATGGTGCCGTGATGGATGTGATTATAGTCTTTGGTAGCTTTGGAACCGGGGCATGAATCTGACAAGCGTCACACTTTTCAATTTCCTCCCTAGTGTCCCTGTGCATGGTGGGCCAATAATAACCTTGCCTCATGAGTTTGGCCACCACTGTCCTTGGTCCGGAGTGCATTCCGCACGCTCCCTCATGGACTTCCCGGATGATGTAGTTTGCTTGCAGTGGGCCCACACACCTTAACATAGGATTCAGGTAAGACTTTTTAAACAACACACCATCTTCCATCACATACTGGGGAAGTTTCATTTGTAAGGTCCTTGCTTCATTTTGATCTTCCGGTCAAACACCTTATTCTAGACACCGAATGATAGGTGTCATCTAGTTATCTTCCTCTTCTTCCACGATTGCCCCTACCTGTTTCTCTTCGGTTGAAGGCTTTTCCAATACTTCAACAAGGATCTCTTTGGTTAGGTGGTTGAAAGCTACCGAGGCTAACTTGCTTAACACATCTGCCTTTTGATCCTGCGTCCTCGGTATGTTATGAATTTTGAATTTCTTAAAGCTGCCAATGTATTCTTTTGCCTTTGCTAAGTATTGTATCATACTCTCTTTAGTCGCTGTAAAGTCCCCGTTTATTTGACTTGCAACCAGTTTAGAGTCTACCCTGATCTCCAGAGCTTCCACATTCATTTTCCTGGCGATCCGAAGTCCAGCCAGGAGTGCCTCATATTCTGCCTCGTTGTTGGTACTTTTGAAATTCAGGCGGAGAGCATATGTGTGTTCGGTTTGACAGGGTCCGATCAACACAAGACCCGCTCCGGACCCTTTCTTACTAGATGCCCCGTCCGTGTATAATATTCATTCTTCCGAATCGGAAATGTCATGGATTTCTTTCTCCGGCTTTCTCAGATGTTGTTCTTCTGCTCCGACGGGGATTTTCGAGATGAAGTCTGCCAGAACTTGTCTTATTATTGCATTTCTCGGCACATAAGTTATGCTGTAAGCCCCCAACTCTACGGCGAACTTGGCCAGCTTTCCGGACGCTTCTGGCTTATTCAAAATTTGCTTTATCGATTGATCCGTTATGACTTGGATAGGCACCTTCGGGACATGTGCAATAGAGATAACGCTAGCTTCTCGATTGGAGCATAATTTCTCTCGGCCTCTTGTAGTGTCCGGCTCACATAGTGAACAGGCAATTGCTTTCCCTCCCTCTCGGTTAGCAAAACCGCGCTGATAGCATCCTTCACCACTGTGAGATAAACATACAAGATTTCTTTTGCCTTTGGCGTTGACAAGGACGGGAGATCTAGTATTAGCTTTTTGAGGGATTGGAATGCCTCTTCAGCTTCCTTAGTCCACTTGTATTCCTCCTTATTCTCCTTGGTAATATTTTTTAACGTCTCGAAGAACGGAATGGATCTTTTCGCGGACCTTGCCAAAAACCTATTAAGGGCCGCCAACTTGCCGCTCAAGCTCTTCATATCCTTCAGAGTCATTTGGGATTTCATCTGTGCAATTACCTTTGTCTTATTTGGATTCGCCCTTATGCCTTCAGAGGTCACCATGTAACCTAAGAACTTCCCTTCTTCGACGCCGAAATAGCATTTCTTTGGGTTTAATTTCATGTTAATCTTCCGTAGGTTATAGAAGGTTTTAGCAATGTCCGCCAACATCTCTTTTTCTCCCTTACTTTTGATTACCATATCGTCCACATAAGCTTCCAAATTTCTTCCGATCTGATGTTGGAAGGCCGAATCAACGAGACGCTGGTAAGTCGCTCCAACGTTCTTTAGACTGAACGGCATTTTTGTGTAGCAGTAAGTTCCCTGTTCTGTGTAAAACGTCGTCTTCTCTTTGTCCTCTTCCGTCATCTGGACTTGATGGTAACCCTTGTATGCATCCAAGAAATATTTGTATTTGAATCCCACCACTAACTCAATCTTCTAGTCAATTTCCGGCAATGGATAGTAGTCCTTCGGACATGAGGAGTTTAAGTTCTCGAAGTCAATGCACATACGCCAACTTCTATCACACTTCTTTACCAACACAGGGTTGGAAATCCAGGTAGGGTAGCGCATCGGTCTAACAATCCTGGCTTTCAACCATTCCTCCACTTCCTTCAACACCACTTGGTTTTTCTCTGCGGACAGGTTACGTTTCTTTTGGGCCACTGGTGCGTCCGAAACATTTACATTCAAGTGATGCCTGATCAAGCGGCGTGGAACTCTGGTCATATCCGAAGGTTGCCACGCAAACACATCTTTGTTCTTCCTCAATAGCTCGACCAAATGGTTCCGACATTCCTTCGAGAATCCTCTTCCTATTATAACCAGTTGTTCGGGATGCGCCGGATTCACCAAAATTTCCTCCGTCTTACCTTCTTCCGAATCGATAATTTCTGCCTTCTGTGGTACATCAACCACTTGTTTTTCCTCCAGTCTTCTGCATTCATGTACCGTGCCCGGCGTGCTGCCAAAGTTGCCACTCCCTTCGGTGTGGGAAACTTAATCATAGAATGGATTGTTGAAGGGATGGCTCTTAGTTCTTTCAATCTGGTTTTGCCCAATATTACGTTGTAGGGTGACGGAGATTGCACTACACAGAATTTCATGGTTGTCTTGCGGAACATACCATGGTCGCCGAAACATACATCCAGTTCAATTTTTACCAGCGGTTTGCTTGTTTCCCTGGAAAAACCGACAAGAGAAGTGCTTGTCTCTTTGAGCCTGGCTTTTATAGTCGA
This sequence comes from Artemisia tridentata subsp. tridentata, assembly GCA_021014915.2. Classification (NCBI taxonomy): domain Eukaryota; kingdom Viridiplantae; phylum Streptophyta; class Magnoliopsida; order Asterales; family Asteraceae; genus Artemisia; species Artemisia tridentata. The sequence continues at coordinate 205,885,244 of CP139504.1, forward strand.
GTTGAGGTTATTGAAGCAGTGTTCATACATAACGTTTATGGATGACCCCTCATCGACATATATTCTCCAGACTAGATATTCCTCAATATCGCCTTCAATAACGAGAGGTTCGTCTGATAAATCCCCCGTCATGATGGGGGGAAAAACTATTGGGACGTTCATCCAACCTTCATTGTAACCCCCATATCTTCTCTTCCTACTCTCTGAAGAACCCCTTATCATGTTGATTACTTTTGCTTTCCCCATATCATTTCTTCTTGGCTGGTCTCTCCCCCTCCCAGCGTCCCGCTGCCTGAAATCTTTCAAAAGGTGGTCTAGTTTTCCGGAATCCAATGCGATATTGAGCTGTTTCTTTAACTGGTAGCAGTCGTTAGTAAGATTCCCTTTCTCTCTGTGTTAATCACAGAACTTGTCCATATTTTCCTTTTTCGGCCTACCGCCAGTCGGGGGAGGGGCGGGTAGGTTTAGGTGGTGCTCCATAGCCAGAATTTCCCTGGGGGGTTTTATCAATGATCCTAGACCAGGGCGATGATTACCCTGCCTAGGGGCTTCATTTCGGCGGTAATTCGGACGGGAGTAATCATTGTGGTTGTAGTTATTCCTGGGAGCAACATAAGGGTGGTATACATTCTTTTGGCGGTAATCATTTCGGCGCTCCCCTCGCGGTTTATCATTTCTGAAACCCTGGTTTCCCTTTCTATTCGAATCAGAGCCTTCACCTTTTGGCAATTCCGTGCTACGATACGCTTCCTCCGACCTTATGAAATCGTCTACTCTGGTAAACATTTCCGTAACCGTGCGCGGCACCCAATCAGAAAATTTCTTGACAAGGGCTGGACATTTGTGTGCACCCATGAAGGCGGAGATCCTCATGATCTCCGAAACTCCGCTGATGTAGCTAGCTTCGTCCGTCTACCTTTCTTTAAAATCCGGAAGGGATTTATGAGCTAGTCGGACGATTTTCGTAATCTCCGTCGGGTCTTTTGTACATTTCTTTCGAAGAGCAAACCTTGTTGAGAATTGCTCCCTTAACTCGTTCCAACTGTCTATACTACCAGGTTCTAACCGTTCGAACCATCTTCCCACAGCTCCGTCCAAAGTTTGCTGGAACATGCGACACCACACTGGCATCGGCCATTCTCCCTGGTTTGCTGCTCCGGTAAACCTGGTGAGGTGATCGTTCGGATCTGTTGAGCCATGGTAGAATTTCATATTCAGCGGCATTATGTGGTTCGGACCAGAGAACTCTACAATCCGGCGAGTAAACGGTGACCTCGATACCTCCTTGAAGGGTTTGTGAAGGTCATCCTCCTTTCCCTTGTCTACTTTCTCCTTTCCCCGATTTTTATCTCCTTCATCTTCAAAGTCGAGCCGTATTGGCCTGAGAATACTTCCGCCTTGCGCATTGTGTTCCTTGATCAGTTTCGTCAGTGACGCCACCTGGCCAAGGATCAGATCTTGGAGACTGGGAGAGTCATTGGCCGAGCGGTCACTGTTATGCTGGTTATGGTTGTTGTTGGGCCCGTCTTCGGGCTGTGGGGTTCGAAAAGAGGGACCGGCCATTCTAACGCTTAGGTAGACTGAATAGCGGGTCCCATGGATGGCGCCAATTTGTTGAAGTAAAACCTTGTGGGTAGGTCCAACTTCTGTATAAGATCCTTCGAATGGTTTCCTCCGGATGACGTGAACTCCTACACACAAGAAACACGCACGTTCGACTCGCCTTGGGTTTTATCCCAAGGCCAACCTCCGATGTGAGAGTAAGTATATGATAGTATGAAGGGTAAAACAGTAAATGAGAGTAAATACTATGGGTGAATTAGTTGTGAATCATAAATGAGGTGGGGGTATTTATACTACCAACACCTGTTACCTGTTTCGCCTTGGGACTAAGCAAGCCGAGCTATGCCTAGTCTAGTAGGTAGGTGTCAGATCACGTGAGAAACACAATCCCAGGAAATCTGGAATGGCGACATGGTGGCGGTTGATGGGATTGTTCATTGGGTAAACGGCGGCAGTTTGACCCTTCGGCAAGTATGTCCGGAAGTGAGTGTCTGGTCCGGACGAAGTATGACGTCCGAATACTTAGGCTGGTCCGGACAAAATATGACGTCCGGACACATACGCCAACAACTATCAATTTTTTATGTAGCCACGAAATATATATAGACAAAATCTTAGACTGGAATTGTCCAACAAATCCTCAAATAATTGAAATGTCTAAAATATGGCCCGATTAATGTATTTTTATCATCTAATTATTAAATTAAAAAAGTTTCAAACGAAACAGTTTTTTTCTAAAGAGTAAACCATGCAATTTCAGGCATTCATTTTTTTCATCGAATAAAAAAACCCACTTTCATCAATTTTTTAAATTAAAATATCTCGTAAAACGTTAATCATTATGAGAAATTAATTATAGCATCGCGATTATAATTAAATTATCTTTCTATAAATATTCATTTTTATCTACTTTCGACGAACTTTTTTCTTCAAAATTTCCGCATAGAAAAATCACATGTGATTCAAAAAATCGCATGTGATTTATTACTTATAAAAATCACATGTGACTTGTGAAAAATAACAAATCATAAGTGATTTTAAAAATCAGAAAAATAACAAATCACAAGTAATTTTCGGACGGAAATTTTATAAATCATGTGTGATTTTTCTAGGCAGAAATTTTGAAGAAAAAAAAAGTCTGTCGAAAGTATATATAGAGGCGCATATTTATAAAAAGATAATTTAATTCTCGTTGCGATGGTGTATCTTTCATAGCTTGAAGGTTTACCGTTTGCAAAATATGTTTTAAAAAATGTGATGGGTTTTTTTGTTTGATAGAAAAAATGGATGGCTACGCCTCACCCATTTGTTATTTAGAAAAAAATAATGTTCTTTGTTGATCTCACCTCTATCTCCAAAATCCATCCAAAGTGGCGGGTTTCACTTTTTCAAACCCATACAAATCTTCCTCAATCATTCCTTTAGGGTGCGTTTGGTTTATGGGAATGAGAATGAAGTAATGGATTCCATTGCCAATAAATTGTTTGGTTGGTGGGTTTTATTTTGAGATGTAGGTATGAAACCCATAAAACTAGGCATATCTCATACCCACCAAGCATGGTGGGTTTACAAACCCATAGTGATTCCCGTTAACAAACCAAACGCCCCCAAAATTAGGGCATTTTTTTTAGGTGGCAATCATTGTGGTACGTGTAATTAAACAGGGAAATGGGTTTTAAACAGAGATATAATTTCTAAATATATCTAACTTGTCACATTTTCTAGTTTTGTGTTGCGAAATAAATTTTTTTTGCAAGTTCGGGTATTAAACTTTCAAATTTCTGTCACTTTAGTATATTATTTTACCTCGATAACCGGTTTTGCCAAATGGAAAAAGTTACCATCCATATCATTATCTTTTTTGGCAAACTTTTTCATTTATATGTATCTAACCTGTCACATTTTCCATTCATATGTATCTAACCTGTCACATTTTCCATATATAAATATATCTAAGTTGTCACATTTTTCATTTAAGTAGCTAAAAAGTTTTAATTATCTTAGGTGGATGAAATGTAGGAAATTTAAAAAAAAAATTAAAAATAACGAGATAACTTTGTACCGATTGGGGAGGTAAAAAAAACCTACACAAAGATAACGAAATTTGAAAGTTGATTACCTAAACTTGCAAAAATCATTCACTACACAAAACAAAAAAAGAAGGTAAAGAGTTAATTTCATAAATGGTCCATGTGGTCTGTCGGGTTTAATGAAAATAGTCCCTAAACATTTTTTTCTCAGGTTTGGTCCCTCTGGTTGTGACCCGTAATCAGGTTTGGTCCCGGAGACTAATTGTCGTTGGTTATTTCCGTTAGCTAACGAACATTTGCAACGTTAGTCCTTAATACTAACGACCGTTTATACTTAACTCAAAATTTGGTTTTCTTATAATTTTTTTTCCAAAAATTCTTTAAAATTTATACACGTTTTATAAACATTTTTATACACGTTATCATAAAAACGTTTTATTACACCTTTTTATATACACGTTTTTATACACATTTTTATACACGTTTTTGTATACACATTTTTATACACACGTTTGTATACACACCTTTTTATACACGTTTTTATACACGCGTTTTTATACGTACACTTTTATACACACATTTATACACACATTTTTATACACGTTTTTATACACACATTTATACACATATTTTTATACACGTTTTTATACACCGTTTTTATACACACATTTTTATACACACATTTTTACACACACGTTTTTATACACACATTTATACATACATTTATACACATATTTTTATACACGTTTTTATACACACATTTATACACACGTTTTTATACACTTTTTATACACACGTTTTTAGGGTAAAAGGGATTTTTCACCCTGGTAAAATTCATTACACCAAAAAACATTGAAGTATAAAGGATGAGGGTGACTTCCCTCATCTCAGTCCCTTAGGACACTTACATAACAACTATATAAGAATGACAGACCATTCTTATAACTAACATATATAACTTACATCCTACAATGACTACAATAAATAAATAAAACAACATGCGTAACTCAAGTAACCACTTGATTCTTCATAGTCATCATAGCGATCCAGAACTTGCACCACGAAGAAACCTCCAAAACCAGGCTTCCACGCCTTCCAAGTAGTACTCCAATCCATGAATGCAAATGCATAAATGCATAGCATAATGCAATACCACACGTACAAAGTAAATAAGCAATCTAACACAGGTGATGACCAAAAGTCAAAACCAAGTGTAATCCACAGCATGTACTACGGAGGCAATCATATAGGCTTGAACTTAATTCGAAAGAAGAAAAGCACAGGAACAAAGAGCCTTGTTCCCTCCAATCAGCTTGTACATGAATAACCACTCCAAATTAACACCCAATATCTGACGACACCAGGCCCATACCAATAAACATATGATCACTATGGGCAAATTCAATGCGTCATCATCACCCTCAAGTAATCAAGAGGATCGGCGAGTAACCCAATGCAAATATGAACTGCCATAGACGAACACTAGGGTTTTCACACACCCAAACTTCCAAAGTACCACCTAAGTCACGAAACGCAGTAGCAAGATGCCGCAAGGACCCAGCATAAAACAAATAATAGAGTTTTTCGAAACCCTGACATCCAAATAATAGAGTTTTTCTAAATGGTTAAGCTAAAAGCTTAATAAGGTATTCGGAAAAATTATTGGATCCTTATTATATTCGTCAACCTAATAAGTCAAATAATTCTTGGGCAAATGACAAAAAAAAAATGCATCGAACTTGACACTTTTTGTGATTGTTTGTAGCCAACTATTTTTTTTCTTATTGCATGTACTGAACTTTCAAATTTCGATCATTGTGTGTATTTTGTGACCATTTTAACCTTACTTTTTTCAAATTTCAAAGGTTAAAATGGTCATTTTACATGGCAGAATAGTCACAAAATACATGCAATGATCAAAATTTGAAAGTTCAGTACATACAATAAGAAAAAAAAAAAATAGTTGGCTACACACAATCACAAAAAGTATCAAGTTCGATGCATTTTTTTGTCATTTGCCCATAATTCTTTCGTCTCTCCTATTAATCCAAAGCCAAAACCTAAAACATCACAAGTAAACGATAAGTCATTAGGATGAGTTACGGGCTAATAAATTCCTCCAATATAGTTATTGGGCTCTTATCGGGCTCATCAACTCAATAAGTCCAATAACCATATCGGTCGTGTTTATTAACATCAAAACCGATCCATAACATAAACTAAAACCATATAAATAATCCGACGAGTCATAAAAAGGTCCAACACAATAAACCGAAGTATGTGTGTCTCAAAAAGTCCAACAACCCCCGTGTGGTCCGTTCTTGTCCCAAAAGTCGATACTCCCTCCGTCTCAAAATAAGTGTCCAGTATAACTTTTCAGAGTCAAACTGGTTCAACTTTGACCTTAAATATTTTTTTTGTGTTATATAATACTTGATGAAAAATTATACAAATGAAAAATACACTTAAAACCCAATCCATTCATATATTTTGCATCAAGTATAATATAATATCCGCAAAAATAGAGAAGGTCAAAGTTGAACCAGTTTGACTCTGAAAAGTCAAACTGGACACTTATTTTGGGACGGAGGTAGTATGTATTAACTTTTTATTAAACTCACTTTATTTTTCACAACTTTAATAATTGATTGAATTTTATTATTAAAATTAAACTTTAATAATTTTATTATGTTTCTTGTTTTCCTTTTTATCCAACCGAAACAAACACACCCTTACGGGTCTCGTCCCCTCGTCGAGTCAAAATTAACCCACACTAGTCACACGGGTCATTTTCACTTTTCGAGCCACGGTTAACAACAATACATACGGGTCCAACTCATAACCTCAAACCCAAAACTACCCAAAACACCCTCGGTTTCAATTTTGTCGAGTCAAATAACCATCAAAAGACTACAAAGTCAAAGTCAACCAAATCCCAACGTCAAAGTATGACAAATCGAGTCAAATACCGAAAACACACCTTTTTATACACACGTTTTTATACATACACTTTTATACACACATTTATACACACATTTTTATACACGTTTTTATACACACATTTATACACATATTTTTATACACGTTTTTATACACCGTTTTTATACACACATTTTTATACACATATTTTTACACACACGTTTTTATACACACATTTATACATACATTTATACACATATTTTTATACACGTTTTTATACACACGTTTTTATACACTTTTTATACACACGTTTTTAGGGTAAAAGGGATTTTTCACCCTGGTAAAATTCATTACACCAAAAAACATTGAAGTATAAAGGATGAGGGTGACTTCCCTCATCTCAGTCCCTTAGGACACTTACATAACCACTATATAAGAATGACAGACCATTCTTATAACTAACATATATAACTTACATCCTACAATGACTACAATAAATAAATAAAACAACATGCGTAACTCAAGTAACCACTTGATTCTTCATAGTCATCATAGCGATCCAGAACTTGCACCACGAAGAAACCTCCAAAACCAGGCTTCCACGCCTTCCAAGTAGTACTCCAATCCATGAATGCAAATGCATAAATGCATAGCATAATGCAATACCAAACGTACAAAGTAAGTAAGCAATCTAACACAGGTGATGACCAAAAGTCAAAACCAAGTGTAATCCACAGCATGTACTACAGAGGCGATCATATAGGCTTGAACTTAATTCGAAAGAAGAAAAGCACAGGAACAAAGAGCCTTGTTCCCTCCAATCAGCTTGTACATGAATAACCACTCCAAATGAACACCCAATATCCGGCGATACCAGGCCCATACCAACAAACATATGATCACTATGGGCAAATTCAATGCGTCATCATCACCCTCAAGTAATCAAGAGGATCGGCGAGTAACCCAATGCAAATATGAACTGCCATAGACGAACACTAGGGTTTTCACACACCCAAACTTCCAAAGTACCACCTAAGTCACGAAACGCAGCAGCAAGATGCCGCAAGGACCCAGCATAAAACAAATAATAGAGTTTTTCGAAACCCTGACATCCAAATAATAGAGTTTTTCTAAATGGTTAAGCTAAAAGCTTAATAAGGTATCCGAATAAATTATTGGATCCTTATGAGATTCGTCAACCTAATAAGTCAAATAATTCTTGGGCAAATGACAAAAAAATGCATCGAACTTGACACTTTTTGTGATTGTGTGTAGCCAACTATTTTTTTTCTTATTGGATGTACTGAACTTTCAAATTTTGATCATTGTGTGTATTTTGTGACCATTTTACCCTTACTTTTTTCAAATTTCAAAGGTTAAAATGGTCATTTTACATGGCAGAATAGTCACAAAATACATGCAATGATCAAAATTTGAAAGTGCAGTACATACAATAAGAAAAAAAATAGTTGGCTACACACAATCACAAAAAGTATCAAGGTCGATGCATTTTTTTGTCATTTGCCCATAATTCTTTCTTCTCTCCTATTAATCCAACGCCAAAACCTAAAACATCACAAGTAAACGATAAGTCATTAGGATGAGTTATGGGCTAATAAATTCCTCCAATATAGTTATTGGGCTCTTATCGGGCTCATCAACTCAATAAGTCCAATAACCATATCGGTCGTGTTTATTAACATCAAAACCGATCCATAACTTAAACTAAAACCATATAAATAATCCGACGAGTCATAAAAAGGTCCAACACAATAAACCGAAGTATGTGTGTCTCAAAAAGTCCAACAACCTCCGTGTGGTCCGTTCTTGTCCCAAAAGTCGATACTCCCTCCGTCTCAAAATAAGTGTCCAGGATAACTTTTCAGAGTCAAACTGGTTCAACTTTGACTTTAAATATTTTTTTTGTTATATAATACTTGATGAAAAATTATACCAATGAAAAATACACTTAAAACCCAATCCATTCATATCTTTTGCATCAAGTATAATATAATATCCGCAAAAATAGAGAATGTCAAAGTTGAACCAGTTTGACTCTGAAAAGTCAAACTGGACACTTATTTTGGGACGGAGGTAGTATGTATTAACTTTTTATTAAACTCACTTTATTTTTCACAACTTTAATAATTGATTGAATTTTATTATTAAAATTAAACTTTAATAATTTTATTATGTTTCTTGTTTTCCTTTTTATCCAACCGAAACAAACACACCCTTACGGGTCTCGTCCCCTCGTCGTGTCAAAATTAACCAACACTAGTCACACGGGTCATTTTCACTTTTCGAGCCACGGTTAACAACAATACATACGGGTCCAACTCATAACCTCAAACCCAAAACTACACAAAACACCCTCGGTTTCAATTTTGTCGAGTCAAATAACCATCAAAAGACTACAAAGTCAAAGTCAACCAAATCCCAAAGTCAAAGTATGACAAATCGAGTCAAATACCCAAAACACACCTTTTTATACACACGTTTTTATACATACACTTTTATACACACATTTATACACACATTTTTATACACGTTTTTATACACACATTTATACACATATTTTTATACACGTTTTTATAAACCGTTTTTATACACACATTTTTATACACACATTTTTATACACACATTTATACACATATTTTTATACACGTTTTTATACACACAGTTATACACATATATTTATACACACGTTTTTATACACTTTTTATACACACGTTTTTAGGGTAAAAGGGATTTCACCCTGGTAAAATTCATTACACCAAAAAACATTGAAGTACAAAGGATGAGGGTGACTTTCCTCATCTCAGTCCCTTAGGACACTTACATAACCACTATATAAGAATGACAGACCATTCTTATAACTAACATATAAAACTTACATCCTACAATGACTACATTAAATAAATAAAACAACATGCGTAACTCAAGTAAACACTTGATTCTTCATAGTCATCATAGCGATCCAGAACTTGTACCACGGAGAAACCTCCAAAACCAGGCTTCTACGCCTTCCAAGTAGTACTCCAATCCATGAATGCAAATGCATAAATGCATAGCATAATGCAATACCAAACGTACAAAGTAAATAAGCAAACTAACACAGGTAATGACCAAAAGTCAAAACCAAGTGTAATCTGCAACATGTACTATAGAGGCGATCATATAGGCTTGAACTTAATTCGAAAGAAGAAAAGCACAGGAACAAAGTGCCTTGTTCCTTCCAATCAGCTTGTACATGAATCACCACTCCAAATGAACACCCAATATCCGGCGATACCAGGCCCATACCAACAAACATATGATCACTATGGGCAAATTCAATGCGTCATCAAGTAATAAACAGGATCGGCGAGTAACCCAATGCAAATATGAACTTCCATAGACGAACACTAGGGTTTTCACACACCCAAACTTCCAAAGTACCACCTAGGTCACGAAACGCAGCAACAAGATGCCGCAAGGACCCAGCATAAAACAAATAATAGAGTTTTCCGAAACCCTGACATCCAAATCGACTTCAGCCCTAAATACCAGCATTAATGCCTTAATAAACCATTTAGCATCAGGATTGAAACGACCTCATTGACAAATAAAAGAAACGTGCTGTATAACCATGATAAAACCACGCGCTGCCATACAAACACGACTTGCATCATAGATCATGAACCCTCAACAGAATAACGGACCATAACTGATATTCCGACGTATCACCTCTCTCAAATCCTACGTATAAACAGATCCAACTCATACAAGGGAACATGTATTTGACATAAAATCAAACCGTTCAGGATAACCCCATGTAGAGACCTTACAACCAGCAAGAAAGAAACGAGACCCTAAGAATTAGGGTTTCATTAACATCAAAGATTCAGCCACCATAGCAGATCATTAAAGAATATTCAAGTAGCACAGATCAGTTGCAAAAATCAAATGTTGTACTAGTCAATTTGAAAACAAAACCCTAAAAAAATTAGGGTTTCATATTAGCACGACAACTAAACTGCCATAGACGAGAAATAGGGTTTTACCAAACCCTAACTTACACAATACCACATCAATCGCGATCCTCAACAGCATACTCATTGAAACAGGATCCAGAATAAATAAAGCATAGGGTTTCCGAAACCCTAACATCCAAATCGATCATCACACAAAAGCCTCTCTCTCTTAAACCCACATACACATCACATAGAATCCATAAGGAACGTACCGGCGACAAAAACCCTAAAAAGGGATTACTTGCAAATCGATGGTACCGAAAACCAAGAGCTTTTCGTTTATGTGATCAGGGATAGCCAACCAAGCGAAGATAATTATGGCGATTATGATAATAAAAGTAATACAAACCGACCAAACAACCACAAAACTAATCAGATCTAAACGTAATACATAGTAATCACAAGGGGTAACCATATAATACGTTCAAGATTAATTTAGGGTTGATGGCGGCTGGTCACCAACATGTAGATTTCGTTTAGGTATTCATAAGAATAAATCTTCAGCCGCCATCTCTTTTATATAAAAACACAACCCAAAACAACGTATTGCATACCCAAGAACGAAAAGGGATCATTAGAGGGTAGAGAGGACGTGTAAAGGTGGTTTTATGGCCGGAAATTGATGGGAAAATGGCGGCCGGAAATCTCCATGAGGGAGACTGAAAATTAGGGTTTTCTGTGTACACACGTTTTTAAACACACATTTATACATACATTTATACACGTTTTTATACACACATTTTTATACATGTTTTTATACACACGTTTTTATACACACATTTTTATACATGTTTTTATACACACCTTTTTATACAAGTTTTATACACACATTTTTATACACATGTGTGTATAAAAACGTGTATAAAAATGTGTGTATAAAAACATGTATAAAAAGGTGTGTATAAACGTGTCTATAAGAACGTGTGTACAAAAACATGTATAAAATGATGTGTATAAAAAAGTGCATAAAATTGTGTGTATAAATGTGTGTATAAAAACTTGTATAAAAATGTGTGTATAAATGTGTGTGTATAAAAATGTGTGTATAAAAACGTGTGTATAAAAATGTGTATAAAAAGGTGTGTATAAAAACGTGTGTATAAAAATATGTGTACAAAAACGTGTATAAAAATGTGTATAAAACGTGTATATAAAAATGTGTGTATAAAAAGGTGTAATAAATTGTGTTTATAAAAATATGTGTATGAAAACGTGTATAAAAATGTGTATAAAAGCGTGTATAAATATTAAAGATTTTTAGAAAAAAAAAGAGAATAAAAAATTATAAGAAAACCAAATTTTGAGTTAAGTATAAATGGCCATAGTAAGGACTAACATTGCAAACGTTTGTTGCAAATGTTCGTTAGCTAACGGAAAAAACTAACGACAGTTAGTCTCAGGGAACAAACCCGGTTACGGGTCACAACCACAGGGACCAAACCCGAAAAAAATTGTTTAGGGACTACTTTTGTTAAACCTGACAGACCACAGGGACCATTAATGAAATTAACTCGAAGATAAATGATTATCCCCTTTAAATATACATCCAAGTTTTGATAACCAAAACTCTCTAACCAAATATATATATATAAATGAAACTCGGTTCATCATTTAGAACTAGTAGAACAAACAATGACTTAACATGAAGAAACTAGAGTTAATTACATAAATGGTCCTTGTGGTTTCTCGAGTTTTACAGATTTAGTCCCCGAACTTTTATTTTCATGAATCATCTCCTTATGGTTTTGACCCGTTACGGGTTTGGTCCTTTGACCACTTTTTCTGTTAGTTTGACCGTCTGAATGTTTATATTGTTGAAATGACATAAATACCCTCTTATGTCTAAAACTATAGTCCTTAATTTGTGGAGTATTACGAATTTACTCCCTGAAATATTTTTTATTATTTATTTAACAATTTAATTAATATTAGTATTAACTTTTTATTTCAAAATATTCAAACAATAATTTTAATTAAGAAAATTTTCAAAAAAATCAGTCAAAAAGATTTAAAAAAAATTGTTTTTCTTTTCTTTTTTTTCGTACATTTTTGAATATTTTTGTAAAATTTCAAGATAAAATACAAAAGTAATCAAAAATATTAAAAATAATATTTTTTTGGAAAAAAAATTCAAAATTTTAAAATATTCTTCGAGACAATTTTTTTTTTAATTTCTTTTATTTTTGGGCAGAAAATTAATTTTCAAAATATTCAAAAAAAAAAAAAAAACTATAAAAAACTTCTGTCAAAAAAATTTAAAAATTTGAATTGTGGTACCGATTTTCTTTTCAAAAAAATACCTGTAAAAAATATTCAAAAATAATTTAGAAAAAAAAAATGCATTTTGAGTTAAGAAAATTATATTTTGAAAATGAGATTTTTGTCAAAAAAAAATACCAATTTATTTACTAAAAAAAGTCAAAAAAATTTATAAAACTCCTTTTTATAATTTTTTTTGCCTTAACAAAAAAAAAAATTGCCAAAAAAGTTATGTCAAGCAAGATTCAAAATATCATTGAATTAAGAAAATTATATTTTGAAAATTAATTTTTTGTCAAAAAATTAAATAAATAAATCTGTTAAAAAATATTCACAAAATTTTAAAGTTTTTAATAAAAAATGTGTCAAAATATTTTTGAGTTTTATCATGAAAATTTACAAAAGTATTTAAAAATCTACCAAAGAAAAAAGAGTAAAATATTTATTTTTGTATATTTTTGACAATTTTTTTTTTTTTTTGTAACGTAACTTTTGTTAATTCAAATTATTTTTTGAATATTTTTTTGAGTATTCGTAAATAAAAAACTAATACTAATATTTATTAAATAGTTTAAAAAAAACAATAAAAAAATTTCGGGACGAAATTCGTGATACCCCACAAACTACACTGTAGGGGTGTGCATTATTTAGGTAATAACCGAATAAACCGAAAACCGAAACCGAGCCGAATCGAAAATAACTGAACCGAACTTATAACCGAACCGACTTTGTCAAAACCGAACCGAACTAAATATTCGGTTTTCGGTTTGGATATAGTTTTGGCTAGTTGTACCGAAAACCGAATTTATCTAAATATATATTTTTTTATATATATTTATATATACAGAAAGACCATTAAAATTTTATTCTAATATAAAAAATACTTTTTATGCTTGAAATATTTCCCCCCCAAAATCTATATAATTAAATTTAAAAAAATATATAAATGGTGTAATTCGGGTTATTCGGGTCAACCTGAAAACAGAACTGAATTCAAATTCAATTTTTGGTTCAGTTGAATTCAAGTTCGGTTTTCGGTTTTACCCAAAAAAATTCAACGGAACTAACCGAACCGAAAAAATCGAACAACCCGATGACCGAACCGATGAACATCCCTAAACTACATGGACAATGCATTTAAATATAAGAGGGCATTTAAGTCATTTCAACCTGTTAATACAAATATCGTCCTTAAAACGTTATTTATATTTTACGATCTTTGCTTAGTTTTGTTAATGACAATTACAAAGTTTATCTTTAAGCAAAGCATAAATAAGATTAAGTCTTTTACATTTATAGTGATAAGCATTTTACAAACACATTTTACATTACTAAGTTCATTAGGAATAACATATACAAGTTTACATGTTTATTTCTTAAAATAAAAACTTTATTAGTTAAATATTAGGATGACATCATGGCATGCATCATGTACACAATCTTGGTAAGATTTTGTGATATTTTGTTTAGATCTTCAAGCCAAAGAGTTGACATTTGAAGTTATGGAAAGATATGGCAAGATTTGAAAAGATTTTAAGATCTCTTAGCTGGCCTGACACGACGGATCCAATTGGATACACGAACGGATCCATATTTAGGGATCCGCCGGATCCGCCGCCTGTTGATCAGCTTTGCCTATAAATAGCAAGTTGATCATTTAGCCATTTCATCACTCATACAGCTTAAAATACATACTCATTCATTTGCATATCACTAACCCTTAGCTTACTAACATTTCATAGATCTTTCCTTTTGTAGCAAAGAAGATCTCAACATATAAGGAGTAACAGTCTGTTATCTTCCTTCTAACATAGAGTCTGTGTGTTCTTGTATTAGTCACACATCATAGTTAGTATCATTCTTACAGTAGAGTCCGGTTAGTGTTTTAGTCCTCAAAACACATAGAGTGAACGAGAGTGGTTGTACCCTTGTAAAGAACCAAACGGGAGTGGTTGTACCCTTGTAAAGAACTCGGTGTTTAGCTTAGTACCGGAAAAAGATTAATCGACGTGTAAAGGTTTTCTCCGCCTAGAAGGGAGCTTGTTTCTTAGTGAAGATAAACTCTCGAGTTAGAGGCTCGAGGAGTGGAGTAGGGCAAGGAAGAGAGTCATTGTAGCCGAACCACTATAAACGACTGTGTTGTGTGGTTTGATCTTTCCTCTCTTTACTTATTTACTAATATCTCTTGTTTGTGTACTTGATTGTTTACTTGACTTTGAAATCACAATAAGTAACAAAGCAAATTAATTTTAAACGGTAAAACTATTCAACCCCCCTTCTAGTTTTCCACAATTGGTACCAGAGCGGTGTTACTCAAGATTTTCAAAATATATTGTATTTTAAAAACTTGAAACGATCATGGATTTTGAAAACTTTAAAGAAGGGCAATCTATGCAAAGACCACCACTATTTGAACCAAATTGTTTCATATATTAGAAAAATCGCTTTGAGACATACGTGAAGTCAAATGACATAGATCTGTGGTATATTATTGTAGAGGGTGATTACAAACCCATAAGTAGTGATATTTCAGGTGGTCGGGATATAGGTAACTCTTTTATTCGTCATAGTGATGAACAAAAGAGGTTGATTGCCAAAAATAATGAAGCCAAAATGATGCTTTATAATGCCTTACCTAAAAAGGAATATGAAAGAGTTTTCATGTGTAAAACGGCTAAAGATATTTGGCAATCACTAATCATCACTCATCAAGGGAACTCACAAGTCAAAGATAACAAAATTGATCTTCTTGTTCAACAATATGAACAATTTGTTATCTCTGAAGATGAGACCATTGATAGTGCTTTTTTTAGGTTTAATACTATCATTACATCTCTTAAAGCACTTGATGAATCTTTTTCTAGTAAGAATTTTGTCAGGAAATTTCTAAGAGCACTCCATCCAAAGTGGAGAGCAAAGGTGACAACTATTGAAGAATCTAAGGATCTTTCAAGTATGACACTGGATGAGCTCATAGGAAACCTCAAAGTTCAGGAAATGGTGATGGAAAAAGACTCAGAAATAGTTAAAGGCAAGAAGGAGAAAATGAAGTCCATTGCCTTGAAAGCTAAAGTAGAGTCAAGTGATGAAGAGTCATGTTCTAGTAGTGAAGATGAAGAATATGCCATGGCGGTAAGAGATTTCAAGAAATTCTTCAGGAGACGAGGAAAGTTCGGTAGACCACCTCGTAAAGAAAAGAAATCCTCTCATGATAGAAAAGGAATGATAGATAGGAATTGTTATTGGTGTGGAGACTCTAGTCACTTGATAGGTGAATGTCCAAAGCCTCCAAAGAACAAATCTCAAAGAGCCTTTGTCAGTGGAGCTTGGAGTGATAGTGAAGGAGATGATGATGAGCCTAAGAACGACGAAATTGCTCTCATGGCTCACGACACAGAAGAGGTACATTCTGACTCATCATACTCCTCTATAGATGATGAATCTTTAGAAATAGAATATAACAAACTGTGTGAAATTACCCTTAAAATCATAAACAAGAATAAATTCTTAAAAACCAAAACAACACTTTTAGAAAACGAATTTCATTGGTTAAAAGAAAAGGAGATAAGAATTGAAAAGGGTAAAAGTGTTAAAGAAACATGTGTGTCATGTCAGGAGCTTAAGTTAGAACTAGAAACACTTAAGTCAACACAGGAAGAACTCATCAAACAAAATTCTAAGTTTAGAAAGTTTGATAAAAACATAAGTTGTGCAGATGAGATAATGAAGATACAAAAACTACCTAATGATAAAACCGGACTAGGATTTATGAAACTAGGAAGCTTAGGTGAGTTTGAGAAACAAACAGTGAAAGAAAAAGAAACTGTTCCAACTAATTCAGAAGCTGACGGATCCGACGGATCCAAAGTTTTGGATCCGCCAGTTGTGCCAAAAGGATCCGCCGGTACAGGTTATGAACAGAAGGTTCTAAAAACTGACCGTACTTAATTCGTTAGAGTCACTAGAAAACCTAGTACTAGTACTACTGATAATAAACACAAACCATCAGTGTCTATAGGAAAAGGTCAAGTTAGAAATGAGTATAGAGTTAAAACGGTTCAACAGGCACCCAAAACTAGTTTTCCCAAACACCCTTTTCCAAAGAGTAACTTTAACTCGCAACATCATTATCAAAGAAATTGGAACCAAAACATGTCTAGAAACTTTCCAGGTCCCAACATCATGCCATGGAACATTTGTCCACCATTTCCATACATGAATCATGATAATGTTATGTTTAACCGAAACGGACCCATGAGATATTGGGGACCAAACGCTTGAGTTTTTCTTGAACTTAGGTGTGGTTAAAAGTTGAACTAGAACCTGATGAATGGATCAAAGATAGTGGGTGCTCAAGGCACATGACGGGAAACAAAAGCCTTTTCTCATACTACCAAGTGTATGATGGAGGTAATGTCACATTCGTTAGCAAGCTTAAAAGTAAAATCATCGAAAAAGGTACGATTTCTCATGACTCTCTCACTATTGATGATGTTGCTCATGTAGATAACTTAGGATTTAACCTGCTTAGTATTAGTCAATTATGCCGCAAAAAGTATAACGTCCTTTTCAGTGAAAATGGAAATAAAATACTTAAGGATGGCATAACTGTAGGAAAAGATGTTTTGAAGAATAACGTTTATGTTATGAAACTCGACAAAACACCTAAAGATAAGCTTTGTCTTGCCTCCTTGGACGAAAACTCAACTCTATGGCATCGACGCTTAGGTCACGCCAATATGAGGTTAATTCAATCCTTATCATCTAAGGAACTCGTTAGGAACCTGCCCAAGTTGAAATATGACCAACACTTTTGTGATGCTTGTAAAATAGGAAAAAAAGTTCATAATAGCCATAAGGCTAAAAACATGGTGTCTACATCTAGGTGTCTAGAATTATTACATATGGATTTGTTTGGTCCATCCGCTATACAAAGTTACGGGGGAAACTTCTATACTTTGGTAATAGTAGATGATTACTCTAGTTATACATGGACTAAGTTTCTAAAAACTAAAAATGAAACATTTGATAAATTTGAAATCTTACGTAAGAAAATTCAAAATCAAATAGGAAGTAACATAGTATCAATTAGAACTGACCATGGTCGTGAATTCGAAAACGAATTCCAATTCGGAGCTTTTTGTGATGCCAATGGCATAACTCATAATTTCTCGGCTCCACGAACTCCTCAATCTAACGGTGTGGTAGAACGCAAAAATAGGACCATTCAAGAAATGAGTAGAACCATGTTAAACGAACAAAACATACCTCAAAAGTTTTGGTGTCACGCTGTAGATACATCTACATACATTCTAAATCGAGTTCTAATCAGACCATTCTTGACAAAGACTCCATATGAGTTATACAGAGGCAAAAAGCCTACTTTAGGATATTTTAGAGTGTTTGGAAGCAAGTGCTTCATTTTAAACACAAAGGATTATCTCACCAAGTTCGACCCAAAGTCGTATGAAGGTGTATTTCTAGGTTATTCACAAACTAGTAAAGCTTACATAGTTTTGAACAAAGATACCTCAAAAGTCGAGGAATCATTGAATGTAACATTCGATGAAAGTCCACCTCCCTCTAAGACATCACCTTTGGTAGATGATGAATTAGTTGAAAACCAAATGGTTAATAATCAAGAAAATATTGAAAGTAAGAAAGAAGACGAACCGGTAAAAGGAGAAATAGTTAATATTAAAGAAACCAAAAGTCATCCATTAGAAAACGTCATAGGAAAAATCAATGAAAGAACATTAAGGTCTAAAGCTTAAAATGAAAGTAATTTCTTTTGTTTTGTTTCAACAATAGAACCTAAAAATGTTAATGAAGCCATAAAAGATGAATCTTGGGTCATTGCGATGCAAGAAGAATTAAATCAATTTGTTAGGAATGACGTTTGGACATTAGTTCCACAACCTAAAAATCAAACCATAATAGGTACAAAATGGGTTTTTAGAAATAAAATGGATGAAAATGGCATTGTGTCTAGAAACAAAGCTAGGTTAGTAGCACAAGGCTATAATCAACAAGAGGGTATAGATTATGATGAGACTTTTGCACCCGTAGCTAGACTTGAGTCTATTAGGATATTACTTGCATATGCATGTGCATATGACTTCAAACTATTTCAAATGGATGTAAAAAGTGCATTTCTAAATGGTTTCATAAATGAAGAAGTATATGTAGCGCAACCTCCCGGCTTTGCCGATTTTGAAAAACCTAATCATGTCTAAAAACTTAAGAAAGCATTATACGGACTTAAGCAAGCACCAAAAGCTTGGTATGATTGACTTAAGACTTTCCTAGTAGACCATAAGTATACCATGCACCTAGTAGACAATACTCTCTTCACCAAGAATAAGGGATCACATATTATCATCGTCCAGATATATGTGGATGACATTATATTCGGCTCAACTTGTCAAGAGTTATGCGACGATTTCTCAAAAATCATGCATGGCGAGTTTGAAATGAGTATGATGGGGGAACTAAACTTTTTCTTAGGTCTCCAAATAAAACAATTAGAAGATGGGATATTCTTCAACCAATCAAAGTATATCAAGGATATGCTTAAGAAGTTTGGTCTTGAAGATTCTAAACCCATGAAAACACCAATGTCTTCCGAGACCAAACTCACCAAGGATGACGAAAGTGAATTCGTAGATAGCACTAAATATAGAGGAATGATTGGTAGTTTACTCTACCTAACGGCTAGTAGACCGGACATTATGTTTAGTGTTTGTCTATGTGCACGCTTTCAAGAAGATCCTAAAACATCCCATCTTGAATCCGTTAAACGGATATTTAGGTACATAAAAGGCACTACACATTTAGGATTATGGTATCCCAAAGGGACAGGTGTAGAAACCATAGTGTATGCCGACTCAGACCATGCCGGTGACTATGTTGATAGGAAAAGTACTAGCGGTATTTGTACTTTTGTAGGACATTGTCTCACCTCATGGTTTGCTAAGAAACAAACAGCCCTTGCCATATCAACAACTGAAGCCGAGTACGTGTCAGCAGGAAAAGCTTGCCAACAAGCACTGTGGATGAAACAAGCTCTCGTCGACTACGGAATTATACTTAATGACATCCCCATTCTTTGTGACAACAAAGGAGCTATAGATCTTAGCAAAAACCCAGTCCAACACGCTAGAACCAAACACATAGAAATACGTTATCACTTCCTTCGTAACAATGTTCAGAAGGGAAACATCTCGATTGAGAAAGTTTCCTCAGAGGACAACATTGTCGATATCCTCACAAAACCTCTTAAGAGAGAACCATTCAACTATCTTAGACTTGGTTTAGGATTAATGGAACCTAGTGAGTAGAATTAACGTTAGCTCAAACCTTAGATTAACCAAAACACGGCAACAGCCAAAACCATGTTCTGATCCTGCGGATCTAAACGACAACAAGGGCGGAACCCTTTTTTGGGATCCAACGGATCCGTCACATGGAGATCAGGTTTTTATATTAAATAAACTCCGGTACTATTCATCATTCACTCCAAAACATATCACCCACTGGAAATACGACCTACAACTTACCAAACTCACAAATTAGGCCATCATTCCCAACCAAATTGTGCTCAAATCATCACTGTAAGTATCCTTAACATATTTGCATTCCTGATCTGCGTCTAGGATTTCTATTTCATGTACAAAACCAAAACTTGGGGTTATGCATAATTCTTGAAAAATCATGAAGCATACTTTCTAAATTGCATAACAAATCATGTTTTTCATAGTTAGGAATTGCATCTTGTAGTACATTGTCATCATTCATCAAAAACCCCATAAGAAATTTTTGCTAAAATCTTCTCACGACTAGGAAAAACGGTTTTTGGACATTGTTCATACAAATACAAAAACGTTAGGTTTTAAGCATCACTTGCATAATGTCTCTTGAATGCTAAAGGGAATACATAATTAATATGTATTTTCAGGTACATTCAATCGTAGCTACATTGAAGTAGGAGCGTTTGGGTTATCTCTTGTTTTATCATAAAACTTGCATAAACATAATTTTCATGCATCAAAATGAGTCGAGATAACCGCACCTCCACATTGTCCCCATGTAGGCACACACTAGACATATATATACTTTTGATAATTTTAACTAAACTATATATTTTTCGTGTCTAGGATAACTATGCCTCCCGCAACCAATTACGATCACAAAAAGACTCTCAATTACCTTCCCAAATATCACAAAACCAAGGGTCTAACCGATGCCCAAGTCAACATCTTTAAGGCACTAGAAAAACATTACGTTCATGAGGGTAGGGTAGTAGACCCCTCATTCTATGAAGACACCAATCTCCGCGAGCAATTAGACGCAATTCATTTTGATAGTCTCCTAGATATTGATGAGCCTCTAGTACCTAGGTTCATTCTTGAGTTTTATGCCACCATAGGTCTTATTTCAAGTGACAATGGTCTTATGAGCATTCACTTTAGTGTCAATGGAACCTTCTTCAATATTCCCCTAGATCAATTTGGTGAGGTCTTAGGAGTTCCAAATTATGGAACATGTGTCTACTCCGATAAATGGTCCTTGACTATTCTTGAATCAAACCTTCAAAGAACGAAAACATATGCCACTCCTTTAACCGACAAAGAAACCATTAGGGAACATCTTTTCTTACCTAGGAATAACCCAACTAGGGTACATCGAGGTAAGCAAGTGGCTAGAGATCCATTTGCTATGGAGCTAAATGAACTCAAGCCCGAGTTTAGGAAGCTAGAAGAAATTTTGTGTGCCAACGTCATTAGCACGGTAGGAAATCGAGATCACATCAATGCTTGTCTATGTTACATGATGTATAGTGTGTCCACCCGTCAACCTTTCAACCTTGCATTCTATATCGCCAAGCGAATGGCCGATATTCCGATTCAAGGTAACATGGCAATGCCTTATGGAATGCTCTTAACTCGTCTCTATAGAGCTTTTGCAACCATTCCTAGAAATGCCTTAGGTTTTGTTCCCGATTATGATGAAATTCAACACACCTTTGTACCCTTGAGCGATTTTAGGGTAGTAGTTGACAAGGGTAAACGTCCTCGTGCTCAAACATCATCATCATCATTATCATCAATGAGTGATGATGATGGCTTACCAAACTCTAGGATTCCTCCACCGGAATATTTGCATCAACTTCCACCAATTGCTAATGAATCACCAGAGTTCAAGAAAACCAAGGGGATGATGAAGAACTTGGGGCGTTGGATCATGAAACTTCACAAGGGGTACAAGAAGTTGAGTAAGAATTTCAAGTAAAAGGAGTGTTTGGGTCTAGACATTATTTGACTATTATGTGTTAACCATGTATGGTTCTTAACTTACTGTGGTAGTACTTGTCTTGAATATGTACTAACTGATATTTGCAGGTCAATAACACTTCGTGTTATCAATTTTCCGAGTTTAAGCCCATGTTTGGCTTAACTCCATATATGGTAGATTATGATGATCGGATTTATTTATATGCAAACGTGTGTTAGAATATATATATTTAGTATATTTATACTATATATTAGCTATTACATACGTTATAGGAGAAATTTCGGGTTTTGGTCGGAAAACGCAAAATTTGCATAGTTCTATGTAAAGAATTAGCACACTCGGACGGCGGATCCCAAAAATTGGATCTGCCTAGTGTTACACTTGGTTCCGCCAGTCCAGGACCCACGGATACGACGGCTCCCCAACTTTGGCTCCGCCTTTGTTGTCGATTGGATCCGTGGGTACAACAGTAACTTTTCTCAAAATTTCCCGACTCATCTCAACTCTTAGATTTTAGGTTTTAGCTGGTTTAGATTATGATTACTGATCATTAAACTCCTTAGAATGCTTTAGGAAACTATTAGAACATTAGGAGCTCAATTTCCCACCAAAATTTGAACTTTCAAAATTTTCCTGTGAGTTACCTTTCCCATACAAGCAAGGAACCCTTTTTAGGGATCCGTCAAATTCGTGGAAACATCTTATCATCAGAATTTCCACTATCTCCTTGCATTTACTGCAAATCCTTCTCATATCACTCAACTCCATTTCAATGGATTGACCTTAGGATGTGACAAGCTTAATTTTTTGTTCCAAATCATTAGAAACCAACATTCTCCATTAGATTCACATCCAATCCAAACACACAGACTCACAAACCTTCTGCCTATAAATTAGTGCTCTAGGATCATCACTAAACTCACTCACTAACCATTTTCTCTACTTTCTCTCCTATACATCTTAGCAACCTTACTTCAACATGACTAAGTTAAACACCTCTTCCACCTCTAGACCTCCAAAACGAACAGCCCGCATTAGTGTTAAACCATGTTGTTTCATCAACTTAGCAAACTCATCATCAGAGGAATCATCTCCTCTAAATATCTCATCACCCATTGCAAGTGAGAATTTCCTCACACTTTCCACTCCAACACCATCCAATGTTGTTATCCATACACCACCACCAACCATTACTCTGATAGCCACTACTCCACCACCGGCTCCATCACAGCCTGTTAAATCACCATTACCCCCAAAATCACCCAAACTACAACCAATGGAGCTATTTAGGACTCCACCTACATCACTACACCCATACCTTGATGACTTGGAAGACCTTCCACCAAGGTTGATGAACTCAAATAAGTACATTTTATTATCATCATTTATCCTATTTATTTGACTTGTTTTATTATATTATATATGAGAATCGATACATTAATGTTTACTTTAGTAATTCTCAGGTAAAAACAAGCATTATGTGAAACTTGGCGATTTTGGATTAATTATGGAGCAAAACAAGCGAGATGTCAAAAGCCTACTGAAATCCAGAAGATCAAGCTCGTTCTACTCCAGATACGCCGCAATATACTTCTAACATACGGCGTATCACTATCAAGATTTCACAAGTTACAATCCAAGACAGCTAAAGTACATGCGCCGCATACAGAGATCAAGTTACGCCGCATCTGAAGACGGTGTACGAATATTCCAGAATATATTAATCTTGGACCCCACGCGAAGTTAAGTCAATGCGCCGCATCTATTCACTCAATGCGCCGCATCGATCCCTCAGGCAGAAACTATAAATACCCTAAGGTCAGACGAATTTGAGAGTCTTGGACGGTGTGAAGAAATAACCCTAGAGCCGAATTCAGACGACCAAGCAGCACAAGACACACCTTAAACAAAGATACAAGAGCTGTTAGAAGGTCCTGCATGTATTCAATTCATTAAGTAGTTTTGTTTTATTGTATTAGTACGCTTTAATTCATCAGGATTGATGGGCTTGTGTCATGTGACTACGGAAGATCATGCACTCCCCTTAATATTGCTTTCCCATTAATTAAAGTTTATATGTTGATGTCTTTGGTGACTTTTATTAGTGCATTGATAACCTCTGTGTCTAGCTGAGTCTTGCTTGGGTCGCCATGCCCCTTCCTCGCCTATTTGTTTTAGCGTCTCTTAAATAAATAGGATAGACATTAGTAATCATTAAGGGTTTACTCGCCGATAAGATTAGAGCCAACGATAAAGGTTTAATTATATACACTTCATATAAAACTAGCAATAAAACAAGTGACAAGCTACTTAATTATCAGGACAGGTCTCCTTATTGTCTCGAATATCTATCTGTGTACGTGTGTGCTAATCGCTGATTCGTGCTTATTAGTTTAGTTTTCTACTTAATTATAACCAAACCGTGCCAGTCTCTCAGGCTGAACCCCCTTGCGTTAGATTAGGTTGTATAGCTAACTTAGGATATTAAAATACTGATTAGAATAACTAGATAATACGTTCCACTCTTAGTGATCGACACTCTACTTACCGTTATATTCATACTGACCGGGTACACTGCTCGTTAAGTGTGTGTGTTATTGATAAGTCGGCTAAATATAAATTTAAAACTTGAGTAGGCATTAATACTGCTAAACCGCAACAACACGCACGCTCATCAAGTTTTTGGCGCCGTTGCCGGGGAGTGAATTGTTATTATCTGTTAATTTGATTTAGTATTTTAATTAGGTTTTTCTTTTTAGTTTATTTTTAGATTCTAACCACTAACCCTGTTATATATTAGATAGATTGCATTCATTGTATAATTTGCATATTTTCTGTTTTTGTGTGTTTTTGTTTTCTGTAATTTTTGTTTCTTTTTGTTTGTTATTATTTTTGTTTTTCTTTTTTTTCTATTTTTCTGCATTCTGCTGTCGTTGTATTGTGCTGATACAAACGATACGGCGCATCTGTTTTCACATATACGGCGTATTGCGTTTAATTTTTATAAAATACAACGCGTTTAATAAATTCGAGTACGACACATCTTTCCCAAGATACGGCGTATTTTGTTTTTAATAAGAATTTTTTCTAAACCCTAACGCCATATGACGCATCTGTTTTAACAGATACGGCGTATTTTCTATTTAAATTAAAAATAGTTTTTCGAATTATTAAACAGAAGCGACGCATTGATCTTTATCGATACGGCGCATCTACTAAATCAAAAAAATCTTGTATTTTGAAACGTAACGAAAATACGGCGCATTAGCTTTTGTTAATACGACGCATTTAATTTTAATAAATATAATCGATTTTTGATAATTTAAACTTGATACGGCGCATTCTTATTCATAAGCGGTGTACCTGTTTTCTGAATAAAAGTCTGATTAAATTTTAACGTAATAAGATACGGCGTATCCAACTTTCTGGATACGGCACATCGTTTGCAGAGATCAGCAACTTTTATTTTTCGTATTACGTTTTCGTTGTTAATTTTCTGATATCATACTTTCTTGAACATACCCTACTGATGCTTTTGTGATGATTTCAGGAAGTGCATGACCAGGAGTTCAACAAAGAACTTGATTAAACCTTTCGAAGATCCTGAACGAGCCTTACATTCGCTTAAAAGGCTTTTTAACACAAAAAGCTTTGAAATTTCAAGTTTATTCGAGCTTGATTACTTTTCTGAAGAGAAGGAGGAAGAAGAAACAGAAACAATGACGGAAAACACTACTATGGAGGAATACATGAACAAAACCCGTGCTGATTACAGTTCAGGAGTTGCTAGACCAAAGTTTAATGAAAAGTCAAAGTTTGAGTTGAAGGGTCAGTTTCTCAAGGAGCTAAGAGAAAATGCTTTCAATGGAACAGAACATGAAGATGCTAACGAACATGTTGAAAATGTCCTCGAGATTGCAGATTTGTTTACTACAGAAGGAGTCTCTGACGATCAACTTATGCTAAGAATCTTTCCAATTTCGCTTAAAGGAGCTGCTAATAAGTGGCTAAGGAATGAACCTGCTAGTTCAATCACAACATGGGAAGATTTGAAGAGCAAATTCCTGAAAAAGATATTGTCCACCTGCTAAAACTGCTAAAAAGATGGAGGCTATCAACAATTTCAAGCAAGAGCCTGATGAAACTCTTTATCAAGCTTGGGAACGATTTAAAGACTTATTGATGAAATGCCCTCAACATTATCTAAGTCCAATGCAGGAGATAATATTGTTCTATCAAGGATTGGACGTGCCTACTAGACAAATCTTGGATGCTAAGGGAGTTGTGCCTCAAATGAGTGCAGCCGATGCTAGAAAATCTATCCAAGAAGCTACTGATCACTCTCAAAAATGGCATGACGGAACCTCTACTATTTCTAAGAGCAGCACTAATTTTGACGGGTTTGCTACAATTCAAGCTCAATTGGATAAAATTAGTAGAGAGATGAAGAAGCGTGATGAGAAAGTTTATGCTGCCCAAGTTGGATGTGAAAAATGCGAAGAACCTCACTACACTAAAGATTGCCCTAATAAGAATGAAAGTGAGACTTTTGAAGAAGCATACTACACATAATTTGGACAACCATTCCGACCTTCAGGAAGACTTAGGGAAGCTGCTCCGGGATACTATCAAAAGAACAACTATAATCCCACTTATCAAGAAAGGAGGCAGATTTGGATGACACTCTAAAGCAAATTATGGCCGATGCTGCTAAAAGACATGAAGAGAACACCGCTATGATCAAAGAAATCCGAGCCTCAACGGATACTATAACAAGAAATCAAGGAGCTTCGATCAAAGCATTGGAACAACAAATCGGATAAATGAGCAAGGTTCTTCAAGAAAGGGGATACGGAAGTTTACCTAGCTCAACTGAAACTAACCCAAGAGATCATGTCAAGGCCATATGCACTACTGAAGAAGTCACGCCTAACATACCTTTTCCTAGAAGATTGATGAATGGTAATGATGCTGCAAAGCCCGAATTTTTCTTTAATTCTTCAATCAGTTTAAGGAGGTTACTCAATGAGAAGGCAAAGATTGAAGAGGAGATCAAGGCTACAATTAAAGAAGAGAGCTCTGCAACCGACTTACGTGCCTTGCCTCATAAAGAAAAAGACCCAGGAAGTTTTACTTTACCTTGTTCAATTAATGACTTATCTTTCAATAATGCATTATCTGACTTAGGAGCTAGCGTTAGTGTTATGCCCCTTAAGACATTCACTACCCTAGGACTAGGAAAATTAGCACCAACTAAGCTGCTTATTGAATTGGCTGATAAAACGGTAAAATGACCTGAAGGGGTTGCTGAAAATGTGCTAGTTAAGATTGAGAAGTTTGTTTTCCCCGTAGACTTTGTTATATTAGATATGCTGATGAACTCAAATAAGTACAATTTATTATCATCATTTATCTTATTTATTTGACTTGTTTTATTATATTATATATGAGAATTGATACGTTAATGTTTACTTTTTTAATTCTCATGTAAAAACAAGTATTATGTGAAACTTGGCGATTTTGGACTAATTATGGAGCAAAACAAGCAAGATGCTAAGAGTCTACTGAAATGTACAAGATCAAGATCATTCTGCTCCAGATACGCCGCAATATACTTCTTACATACGGCATATCACTATCAAGATTTCACAAGTTACAATCCAAGACAGCAAAGGACATGCGCCGCATAGAGAAATAGAGTTACGCCGCATCTTAAGGCGGTGTACGAATATTCCTGAATATATTAATCTTGGACCCCACGCGAAGTTAAGTCAATGCGCCGCATCTACTTATCCTATGCGCCGCATCTAACCCTCAGACAGAAACTATAAATACCCCAAAGTCAGACGAATTTGAGAGGTTGGACAGTGCAAGATACCATACGTACGAGTACCAAACCAGAGACGAATTCAGACGTATTAGCAGCACAAGACACACCTTGAACGAAGATACAAGATCTGTAAGAAGGTCCTGCATGTATTCAATTCATTAAGTAGTTTTGTTTTATTGTATTAGTACACTTTAATTCATCAGGATTGATGGGCTGATGTCATGTGACTACGGAATATCATGTCCACCCCTTAAAATTGCTTTCCCATTAATTAAAGTTTATATGTTGATGTCTTTGGTGACTTTTATTAGTGCATTGATAACCTCTGTGTCTAGCTGAGCATCGCTTGGGTCGCCATGCCCCTTCCTCGCCTATTTGTTTCAGCGTCTCTTTAATAAATAGGATAGACATAAGTAATCATTAAGGGTTTACTCGCCGATAAGATTAGAGCCAATGAGAAAGGTTTAATTATATACACTTCATATAAAACTAGCAATAAAACAAGTGACAAGCTACTTAATTATTAGGACAGGTCTTCTTATTGTCTCGAGTATCTATCTGTGTACGTGTGTGCTAATCGCTGATTCGTGCTCATTAGTTTAGTTTTCTATTTAATCATAACCAAACTGTTCCAGTCTTTCAGGCTGAACCCCCTTGCGTTAGATTAGGGTGTACAGCTAACTTAAGATATTAAAATACTGATTAGAATAACTAGATAATGCGTTCCACTCTTGGTGATCGACACTCTACTTACCATTATATTCATACTGACCGGGTACACTGCTCGTTAAGTGTGTGTGTTATTGATAAGTCGGCTAAATATAAACTTGAGTAGGCATTAATACTGCTAAACCGCAACGACACATCGCACGCATCAAGTTTTTGGCGCCGCTGCCGGGGAGTGAATTGTTTTTATCTGTTAATTTGATTAGTATTTTAGTTAGGTTTTTCTTTTTAATTTTTAGATTCTAACCACTAACTCTGTTATATATTAGATAATTTGCATTCATTGTATAATTTGCATATTTTCTGTTTTTGTGTTTTTTTTTTTTTTTTTTTTTTTTTTTTCTGTAAATTTTTGTTTCTTTTTGTTTGTTTTTATTTTTGCTTTTCTTTTTTCTGCATTCTGCTATCGTTGTACTGTGCTGATACAAACGATACGGCGCATCTGTTTTTACAGATACGGCGTATTGCGTTTAATTTTTATAAAATACAACGCGTTTAATAAATTCGAGTACGACGCATCTTTTCCCAAGATACGGCGTATTCTGTTTTTAATAAGAAATTTTTCTAAACCTTAACGCCATACGACGCATATGTTTTAACAGATACGGCGTATTTTCGATTTAAATTAAAAACGGTTTTCGAATTATTAAACAGATACGACGCATCGATTTTTATCGATACGGCGCATCTACTAAATCAAAAATCTTGTATTTTGAAACGTAACGAAAATACGGCGCATTAGCTTTTGTTAATACGACGCATTTAATTTTAATAAATATAATCGATTTTTGATAATTTAAACTTGATACGGCATATTCTTATTCATAAGCGGCGTATCTGTTTTCTGAATAAAAGTCTGATTAAATTTTAACGTAATAAGATACGGCGTATCCATCTTTCTGGATACGGCGCATCATCTGCAGATATCAGCAAAATTTTATTTATCCCGAAGTGAGAAATTCTAATCAACTTTCCTGTCTCTTAGAAAATTTTTACTTCGAAGCCTATTTGTTCTATGTTTCAGGAATGATGATTGATCTTTTCCCAAGCTGGCTCGGAGGATCAAGGATCAAACTTACAATCGACGAGATTATATCAAAGTTTGCCCAAGAAAGCGGAAAGGAACTATTGCTGAAAGAACAAAACAATATGATTAGAGAAGTGACGATTGTAGTGCACCAATTGTCAAGGGTGATTAAAGGAGTTTTGTTCCAAAGGCACGACCTAAAGGGAAATACCTTGATAATTACATCGACAACGCTGATAACGAAGTTGTCGAGTTTGAACCAGAACTACTGGAATAGGAGCTGAACGTGAGTCTAACTTGAAGACTCTGGAATAAAGACAAGTGCTGACTGGGAGACAACCCGGAAGAAAAAATTTTACTTTTCTATTATGTGTCGAGTCTGTCAGACCTGCAGAAGATGCGGCGCATCTCCATCATAAGATGCGACGCATCACCTGCACTGGTCATATCTTATTTTATTTTCTGCATTTTTATTTTTGACTTTAAAACTTTCTGTCAGTATTTTAATGCGGCGCATCCTTGGTTAAGGATGCGACGCATCTTTTATTCTGATTCGTATTTATTCCAGGCTCGATACGGCGTATCTTTTTCCATAAGATACGGCATACCGACTGACCTGATGATTTTCATTTTAATTTTTTTAAGTTTTATTTTTTTCTAACTACTAATGTATTATGCAAGTTTGAACCTTCTTAACTCAGGTGTGTTAAAGTCTGAATGGTATTATAGATTCCTGCATTCCGGTGGATACATCATTTTTGAAGCTTAAACGTTCTCATCCACAAGAATGATGATTTTTGCTCTTATACGAATAATGGAGGATCATACCGAGCAAATCTCAGGGGAGTTTTTCTGTTCTAATTCTTTTATTTTTCAGTTTTTAACCTTTGACACAAACAACGAGGACGTTGTTTAACTTAAGTGGGGGGATGGAGAATTAGAACGTTTACTTGTCCTTATTTTTCAAAAATATGCTCAATATGTACTTAATATGCTTAAATTTAAAATTTTTCTAGCATGTTTTTGTTTAATCTAAGTTGCATAGCTGCACACATAACATTATTTTCAAAATTTGTGAAATTTTACTTGTCCTTATTTTTCAAAAATATGCTCAATATGTACTTAATATGCTTAAATTTAAAACTTTTCTAGCATGTTTTGTTTAATCTAAGTTGCATAGCTGCACACATAACATTATTTTCAAAAATTGTGAACTTTTCAAAATTCACAAATCTATGAGTGTGCCGGTGACTTGTAAACTTTAGAACTTGGCTTGTATACTATTCGAGACCACCATAATAAGTATTATCTATATAATTGGAATGACTTGTCTAAATTGGTAAATTTCTAGGATTACACCCAAATAGCCTTTATATGTTATGTGATATTAACTCTCTCACTTTTAGAGTAAGATACCCCTAGAAAAACACTCAGAGCCATTCCTTTCGTTTCTTACACCTTTGTTATAATGTTTCGTTACACCCTTACACCTTAGCCTACCCTGTAGATTAAAATCCGTGGTTGGTTAATTGCTTTAGGCAAAGTGTGTTTCCTTACATTACCTGTGTTCGCGTGCGTAATTCATTATCTTTGGTTAGGTCGGGAAATTGCACAATGCAATTGGTATGAAAGTAAATATTGTATAACTTTGAGTTTATTTTTCGTGTGTTTACTACTTTCACTATTACAGTTATTTCTGAAAGTATGAAGAGTATGGAAAAATTATCCGGAAAAATAGTGATAGAAAAGTTGTGAAATTTTACACATATATGTTGATGTTAAAAAAAAAAATAAATAAATAAATAAATAAATAAAATCGAAAAAATAGAAAAGAAAAAGAAAAAGGAAAAGTTGGAAGTTTGTTTTAACCAACTTATGTAAAGTTTTGTATTAAGTGGTCGATATCACCACTATTTGTTGTATATTATATTTATGGATTGAATGGGAGTTGGCCGTTATGGGAACGCCAACTAAGGTTATTCTTTGATTGAGATCTTGTTGAGTATAATTCGTGTCTACCTAAAGCGTGTGTTTCAAGTGTTAAAGCGTGAGTTATTCAATGATATGAGTCTTATTCATGGGATGGTTGGGAAAGTAATTTATCTGTTTTGTTTATTTTTCATTTTACACCAATTTGTATCCCAAATGTTATCCATGCCCTATATCATTCTTCATCCAAACCTTTGATTTATTGAGATTAGGGATTTGAGCAATCTTAAGTATCGTAGTCGTGGATTCGGCTATGTATTTATGATTTTGTCGCCCTTTTTGATATAATATTATTGGTGAAGATTACTTGGTCCTATCTTTAGCCTATTCGAGTTAAGGATTTGAGCAATTGCAAGTATCGTGGTCGTGGATTCGATCATGTATTTGTGATTTTGTCGCCTTTTCTGGAATATGAGATCGATAGAGATTAAAAAGGATGATCAACCCTTAACCAACAAACCCTTTTTACCGCTTTAGACTTGTTATTCCTTGGCTTTAGTGGGGGAGATGTGTATACTTGTGATGAAGCGAAAAGTGTACCGCTTTTAAGGGGTCATTTAAGCCCTAAATCGTATTTATTTGATCAAATATTGCCCTAAATCGTTCCTTTTGTCATTTTAGGTACTTTTGAGGAGAAATCTGGAAAAGGAGGCATTTTGGACGTTTTTGGAGCATAAAAGTGAAGAAAACGACAAAGTCTAAAAAATCGGCTAAAAGTTACCTTTGACGGCGTCAGATTTTACTCTGGACGGCGTCATGGCTTGGCAAGAAAAGGTGGATGTGAAATTTACTCATGATAAGCCAGTGAAAATTGCATGTGAATTCTGACGGCGTCACGCTTTAACCTGATCAAGGGCGTCACGGCTTAATTCAAAGAGG
The DNA here is from genome assembly GCA_021014915.2 of Artemisia tridentata subsp. tridentata. NCBI lineage: Eukaryota > Viridiplantae > Streptophyta > Magnoliopsida > Asterales > Asteraceae > Artemisia > Artemisia tridentata. The sequence continues at coordinate 205,917,776 of CP139504.1, forward strand.
GACGGCGTCACGTTCAAGGTCTGACGGCGTCAAGCCTTGATAAGCCAGAACGGATTTTGGAGAGCTAAAGAGGGACGGCGTCAAGAAGGTCACCCGAGAACCCTAAAAGCGGCGAGGTGACGGCGTCACACTCCATAACGTGACGCCGTCAGATGTAAAAATCTATATATAGTTTTGCAATTCTTTGTCATTAGGGGGAACTTAGTGTGGAATTTTTGGGAGAAAACCCTAAGACGAATTTAGCTTCTTTTTCAAGGCTTTTGCCTTGAGATCTTCCATGTTACATTGAAGATAAGTTATCAATTAATCATTCAATATGTCTATGTGTTGTTTGATTCTATCTTGTTCTTGTTTTTGGTTTAACATGTTAGGCTAGATTTATCTTGTGTTTGCTTAGATCTAATGAAACCTAGCTATTGATTATTGGTTATTAGTGTGTTGTTAGTTGTATTGGATGATTGTTTATCTATGTTAGGCTTAAGAAAACTGGCTAACTTCCTATTCGGTAACTTGCTTGAACGTCTTAAGAAACATGAACCAATGCGTACTAAAGGTTTTTATGGTTGTATTTAATGCAGAAGCGAATTCTAGTGATCCCATGTTAGGAGCTTCCTAGCCGGCTCGACATAGGAGTGAAGTAGGAGCTTGTAGAGTTGGGGAAGTACGTACGCCACCCCACGATTGGTATTAAGGAATACACCCGTCATCCACGCGACTAATACACACTAATCAACCGGTAAAAGATAGTTAGGGAGTAAGGAAATCTAAGTAAACACATTTCTCTACACATAAGTTTTCACCAACTTTTTATTTTTTGTTATTTTATTTTATTTGCATTCGTAGTAATTTGGGTTAGTTGACTAGCAACTAATTCCGCCCACTCCTTCAAACCCGAGATTTTACTTGCTTTCATAAAATTATAAAAACACAAAAAGAATCTTCCTCAACCCTTAGACCTATTAGAGTAGTCTTTCATACCTAACGAACACTATTCCCTGTGGAGAACGATCAATCCCCCGTACTTACCACTACACTATACTACATCGGTCAGGTACACTGCCTGGTGGGGTTGTAAGCCTCTTGAGATCCCTCGAGAGGTAAAACCTGTTGTAAGGTTGCAAAACCACGCATCAAGTTTTTGGCGCCGCTGCCGGGGAATAGTTATTGTTTAGGTTGAATTTTTATTTTATTAGGTCTACTCACTAGATTCCTTTCTAGTGAGATTTTTATTTTTCTTTTTATTAGATTTCTTTAGTCTATCTTTTTCTCTGTGCCCTTTGTTTGTAAAACCATTTTCATTTGTCACCATGGCGGATGAAATTCCATTTAGATCATTAACAATAGAGGAACAATTACTTTACACGGATAGATTTGCTTCCTGTTGTTCCAATGAATTTTTAAGTGATCTTAGATATATACAAGAGGAGATGGGTATAAAGTTTGATAGGTTTGATGAATTATGTGCATGTGTGGCTTCTATTAAACAATCATTGTTAGGATCAACTCCTTTTAATAAGACCCTTTGGAAAATTTTTGAGGAAAGCCTCCTAACCGTGAACCATAAGTTTAATGAATTAATGGGTTCGTATACATCACAACTTGAGGAAACAATTGAGGAGGATTTAGCCGAACATGAGCATATTGAGCAAAAAGACCTAGGTTTTATGATCAATGACTTTGAATCTCAAGGAACACATGATGAATCCTTTAGGCAAATTGAACATAGTAATCATGTTATCGGGGAAGATTCTTATGAATCGGACTTAGAACTTGAAATGGCTAGAGAAGGATTTGAGATACTTAGGAACATGTTTGGGTTAGATTCTACTAAAACACATGATGTGGATATAATTGATATAGAGACAAGGAAGGATGAGGTAAATAACACAAACCTACAAAGTACCCCACAAGTCTTACCATCATTCGAGGCATACACACCGCCCGTGACTTACCCGGAAGAAGTAGAAGGGACTATAGGAACCCCAATTGAAGTAGAACCTTTGGAAGAAACAAAACTAGAAGAAATAGGATTGAATACTTGTAGTCATAACCTTTCTTTTAGTTATATGGAAGTTCCTAGTTTTGATGAACCGGAGCCTCAGCCAAAACCGTTACCTAATCTTCCATCCTTAGATGTGAATTTAGGAATCGAAAAAGGTCCCGATCCACCCATCAAACCATGTAGTCCGGGTAATGTTAAGATTAAGGTAGTAGACTCTAAGCCTTGTAGTGAGGAAGACAACATAGGAGTGAACCATAACCTTTCATACTTACATCACCCATTCATGATTGATCACAAGAAACATTATGGGTTTAAACCGGGTTTATTAGGTCAAGATGGATTCCCAACTAGGAATCTCTCGAAGTTGATAGAAGATGATCCCTTTTTAGGAGAAAACTTTAATTCACCCATTGACCAAAGTGAACTAGGTAAGGTTATGATGAAAGGAGCACACCCCTTTGAGTATATAATTCATCCACCACTCTTTCCTCACGCGGTATACTTCCACCGAGATGGTGTGTATCGCTACTATCACCCGCACTTAATCCTAAGTGTAGGAAAAACCTCTCCTTTATCCGTTAAATAAGGGTAGAGTCAGGCTCGTGACTCGAACAAAAACAAGCGCTTCTTGGGAGGCAACCCAAGTTTTGTTTGCTTTGTGTGTTTATTTATTTGTTTGTTTGATTTTATGTGCTTCCGTATGTGTGTTTAATTTTTATTATTATTGATTCATGTTCAAAACTAAATTGTGAAAATGCTTTATCTTGTTTTTAACTTCGTCTTAACTACATATAAAGGTATTTTGCAAAAGTTAAGTGTAAGGGAAATCCAAATCGGTTTATTAGAACAAATGAACATGAGTCATAATAATAATAAATTAACATACATATTCGTATTTGTTTGAGTCAAATGCTTGTATCGAGTCATAATGATGTTTTGCAGGATTTCCAGGAAGTAAGGTAAAGGTTTTTCCAGAAATTTTCCGGAAACTTAAAATGAGAATTTTTGTCAGGTCATTTCTGATGGCGTCAGGGTTTATAACCTGACGGCGTCAGATTTAATTTTCGGAAATTTTTGAAAGTTTTGTTTTTAAAAAGTTTTTATTAAATCTCCAACTTATAATCTCCAGGAATCTGCAAAATTATCATTCCACAAGCATTATATCCTTATATATAGATTTATCCCGCCGATGTTATGCAGGTTTTCGTGTTTGTTTTCTCAGGTGTAACAGGTTATTTTGGACAAGGAAATGTTTGTTGGATCAAGCTTTTGGCGATGCATTAGTCGTAAAGCTTCTACATTCCCTTGGAAGAAGATCTAACCATGTTGCCACATTATCCACCGAGCGAATCAGGGGAGTATTTGATTTCAATCTTTTACTTTTTGCTTTTACATCTTGTTATTTGAACATTGGGGAAAATGTTCATCTTAAGTGTAAGGGGGGGGGGTAAAAATACGATTTTAGAGAATACAATTACGCTTGATTTTTGTTTGTTAGATAGTAGATGTGTAATAAAACTGAGAAAAATACTTGTTAAGGTAATTTTAGTGCCAAATTTAAAATTTTTTACAACATTTAGGAGTGAAACTTTGATCTTAATGAGCGTCTCACGGATAGGAGTTATATGACTAGCACAAAAACCGTACCACTAAAAAAAATTTCCACCCCCAAATATGTGAGGTTCGCCCCTAGAATTGGTAGGAAAAGCATTTATGCTATGATGTGTGTACCGGTAGCACTTAGATTCTAGAACTTGCGTTAGGACCATTCCAAGGCCACAAGTGAGACTACATTCGTGTAGTTAGATTTACTACATGATAAGAGGCATTAGGATTAACCCATTGTTTTACACCTGTGTTTTTGTTATAATTACTTTGGCTACATTGGTCAAGTAATTCTCCCACACCCCTTGCGTTGTACTCATTTTTAGTACACGATACCCCTAGTACACCCCTCAGAGCCTATCTTTTCGTTTCGACCTTTAAGCATTTTACTTAAAGGAAGAATTTGTTACACCCCACTAAAATGTACACCTAAATCGCCTTAGCCTACCTTGTATGCACTCATTTTTAGTGCATTATTGTTACAACATTTGTTTAAACCCAAGTTAATTATCTAATTGATTACATGGTTGCTAAGTCGAGTCATATCCTGGTACATATTGTTTTGGGACGATTGGGACTCATGGGTAAAGTACTAGTGTAATGGAGTAATGGGAAAGAACATCATTTATTACCCCCATATGTGCTAAATATTTTAAAAGTACTCCAAGTTTTTCAATTATCTTAATTCGAGTCATTAGAATAGTTATTTGTAAAGTTATGTAAAAGTTCAAGTGTAAGGGGGATGCAATGCCCCTATGATGTATTATTTTGGATGGTAGGGCAAAAGTGTATGAAAAAAAAAAAAAAAAAAAAAAAAAAAAAATCGAAAAATCAAGAAAAATACAAAAAAAATGAGAAAAAGAAAAGTAGAAAAAACATACGGACTACCATCCCGTTTCATTTTATGTTTGTTTTATGTTTTTGTTATTTTGTTTTTAGCTTAAGATTGAGTCGAGTCTTGGCTTAGCAACATTGTATAGTACATGTAATTAATCAAGATCTTTAACTCGCCACCAGTAAAATATCCTTTATCCAACAAAACCGTGTTTTCCTTTTCCCTACACCTAACGTTATAACCCGTTTAAAAGCCCTCTTTGATAGTTTATCTTTGGTGCTTACGCCTAGTGGAGGAGGTTTTCGATCCTTTCCCAAGCCTATGGTAATCTATTTGCTATGACAGGTAGTGAGAGATATTATCCGTTTTCATTTATGAGATTTATTTTGATGACACTTGAGAGATGTGAGTATCTAAACACTACTTGTGAGGTGCCAGTTTATAATCTCTGTGCTTATTATGATTGAAGTGGAACGATTATTTGTTGTAATTACTTTTATGTTTGCATTAAATGACCCCTAACCTGTATTTTGATTAGAATAAAAGCGCATTTGCTTGAGGACAAGCAAATCTCAAGTGTAAGGGTATTTGATGAAGCGAAAAGTGTACCGCTTTTAAGGGGTCATTTAAGCCCTAAATCGTATTTATTTGATCAAATATTGCCCTAAATCGTTCCTTTTGTCATTTTAGGTACTTTTGAGGAGAAATCTGGAAAAGGAGGCATTTTGGACGTTTTTGGAGCATAAAAGTGAAGAAAACGACAAAGTCTCAAAAATCGGCTAAAAGTTACCTTTGACGGCGTCAGATTTTACTCTGGACGGCGTCATGGCTTGGCAAGAAAAGGTGGATGTGAAATTTACTCATGATAAGCCAGTGAAAATTGCATGTGAATTCTGACGGCGTCACGCTTTAACCTGATCAAGGGCGTCACGGCTTAATTCAAAGAGGGACGGCGTCACGTTCAAGGTCTGACGGCGTCAAGCCTTGATAAGCCAGAACGGATTTTGGAGAGCTAAAGAGGGACGGCGTCAAGAAGGTCACCCGAGAACCCTAAAAGCGGCGAGGTGACGGCGTCACACTCCATAACGTGACGCCGTCAGATGTAAAAATCTATATATAGTTTTGCAATTCTTTGTCATTAGGGGGGAACTTAGTGTGGAATTCTTGGGAGAAAACCCTAAGACGAATTTAGCTTCTTTTTCAAGGCTTTTGCCTTGAGATCTTCCATGTTACATTGAAGATAAGTTATCAATTAATCATTCAATATGTCTATGTGTTGTTTGATTCTATCTTGTTCTTGTTTTTGGTTTAACATGTTAGGCTAGATTTATCTTGTGTTTGCTTAGATCTAATGAAACCTAGCTATTGATTATTGGTTATTAGTGTGTTGTTAGTTGTATTGGATGATTGTTTATCTATGTTAGGCTTAAGAAAACTGGCTAACTTCCTATTCGGTAACTTGCTTGAACGTCTTAAGAAACATGAACCAATGCGTACTAAAGGTTTTTATGGTTGTATTTAATGCACAAGCGAATTCTAGTGATCCCATGTTAGGAGCTTCCTAGCCGGCTCGACATAGGAGTGAAGTAGGAGCTTGTAGAGTTGGGGAAGTACGTACGTCACCCCACGATTGGTATTAAGGAATACACCCGTCATCCACGCGACTAATACACACTAATCAACCGGTAAAAGATAGTTAGGGAGTAAGGAAATCTAAGTAAACACATTTCTCTACACATAAGTTTTCACCAACTTTTTATTTTTTGTTATTTTATTTTATTTGCATTCGTAGTAATTTGGGTTAGTTGACTAGCAACTAATTCCGCCCACTCCTTCAAACCCGAGATTTTACTTGCTTTCATAAAATTATAAAAACACAAAAAGAATCTTCCTCAACCCTTAGACCTATTAGAGTAGTCTTTCATACCTAACGAACACTATTCCCTGTGGAGAACGATCAATCCCCCGTACTTACCACTACACTATACTACATCGGTCAGGTACACTGCCTGGTGGGGTTGTAAGCCTCTTGAGATCCCTCGAGAGGTAAAACCTGTTGTAAGGTTACAAAACCACGCATCAACTTGCCAAGCTTATGATAGAATATTCGTCACGACTGGACAGTTAAACGATTAGATTTGCTTTTATCGAAATATTTTATTTTATTTCTAATTCGTTAAGTGTTTGGTTGTGCAATTATGACAAAACGAATACATGCTTAAATATAAAAATAAATCCTAATATCTTTTAGGATACATTTTCATAAGATTTATTCTAAGATTTACTTGGGGACAAGTAAAGTTCAAGTGGGGGGATATTTGATGAACTCAAATAAGTACATTTTATTATCATCATTTATCCTATTTATTTGACTTGTTTTATTATATTATATATGAGAATTGATACGTTAATGTTTACTGTTGTAATTCTCAGGTAAAAACAAGTATTATGTGAAACTTGGCGATTTTGGACTAATTATGGAGCAAAACAAGCAAGATGTTAAGAGTCTACTGAAATGTACAAAATCAAGATCATTCTGCTCCAGATACGCCGCAACATACTTCTTACATACGGCGTATCACTATCAAGATTTCACAAGTTACAATCCAAGACAGCAAAGGACATGCGCCGCATAGAGAAATAGAGTTACGCCGCATCTTAAGGCGGTGTACGAATATTCCTGAATATATTAATCTTGGACCCCACGTGAAGTTAAGTCAATGCGCCGCATCTACTTATCCTATGCGCCGCATCTAACCCTCAGACATAAACTATAAATACCCCAAAGTCAGACGAATTTGAGAGGTTGGACAGTGCAAGATACCATACGTACAAGTACCAAACCAGAGACGAATTCAGACGTATTAGCAGCACAAGACACACCCTGAACGAAGATACAAGAGTTGTAAGAAGGTCCTGCATGTATTCAATTCATTAAGTAGTTTTGTTTTATTGTATTAGTACACTTTAATTCATCAGGATTGATGGGCTGATGTCATGTAACTACGGAATATCATGTCCACCCCTTAAAATTGCTTTCCCATTAAATAAAGTTTATATGTTGATGTCTTTGGTGACTTTTATTAGTGCATTGATAACCTCTGTGTCTAGCTGAGCATTGCTTGGGTCGCCATGCCCCTTCCTCGCCTATTTGTTTCAGCGTCTCTTTAATAAATAGGATAGACATAAGTAATCATTAAGGGTTTACTCGCCGATAAGATTAGAGCCAACGAGAAAGGTTTAATTATATACACTTCATATAAAACTAGCAATAAAACAAGTGACAAGCTACTTAATTGTAACACCCCCAACTCGGAATATGGCAGTGGAACATAGTTAGGGGTATTACTCGAGGGGTAGTGAGTCAAAATCATAGATAAACGATCTCATAACGAGACGTTTTAATAAAATACCACATTCAAATACAAAGTTCAACCATTAGAGTTCAAAAGACTCTTAACACATTTAGCAGCGGATAATGAAATAGTTTGCAGCGGAAAAATAAAGTAGTTTGCAGCGGAAAATTTAGATAGAAATAACAAAACACAACCCACAGATAGCCATCCGGAACCTCCAGCCCTTCCTCGTGCACACTTCAGAAATCAATTACCTGAGATAACATGCTAAAAAGTCAACACAAAGGTTGAGTGTAATCCATAGGTTTAATAAAAATTAGTTGAGCACAAGATTTTAGTCTGGAAGATATAAGCAACAAATGCAAATATCGAGTAAGCGTCACATAATTTTCTGGATTGCTAAGCTCATGACACACAAAGCGTTAACCGGCACCAGAAACTCTGGCGTAAGTCGACAATAACCGCGGAATTTCATAATCATAATAGTTGCCCCCAAAGCCAGGTATCTTGCCAAATACCTAGTTAACTCAATTATAGCACACCCATGTTGCCTACCTGGTCAACAGGGGTGGGATGGTCAAATCCTATAGGCCTATAAACTATAATCGCGCTCACCCGCAGGTGATTAATGGTTCATGATCGAGGGACTTGCTTTTGGCAAGGAAGGTACTTAGCATTTATAGCGTCAATCAGGAATAGCATACAATAAACAATTGTGCTCAGAAAAACAGTAAGTAGCATGTATCTCCCCCACGGGATTTATAAATATTTAATAGCGCGCAAGTGGGGCTATGAATCACACCTTAGTCACAGAGAAAACGAGATAACAATCAGATGGTACGGCACAGCAAATGAACCTCAGCACAACCTAATCAATTAATGAAATAACTCAGATATAATATCCAAAATGATTTAATAAATAATACTCGTATAAAAGGTTTTTAGTTTCAATGGCGTTTGAAAGAAAATACGTTTAAGTCTCGTGTGGAAGACTAGAAAGGGTAAAAAGATGACAAGTCGGTGGAAACGAACGAACACTCAAGAAGGACGAGGGAAGAGAAAAGAAGGAATATGAAAGAAAGAATTAATTCAGAAGAGAATAAATAACCAAACAAACGACCTCGATAGATAGTTTCGGCTTTTCCCCGTTTTCCCCAAAATAGATGTTATGATCGTTACAACATAAGAGTTTTGAAAAGGTTTTGGAATATTTAATAAATCATAAATAGTTTAAGTTTTATAAAACATTTCACGAAATTTCGACATGAATTGCCCGTTTATAAAACATTTCCAAGTCATACGACTTATTTGAATATTCCAATTGTTAACAAGTTTTACAAGTTTAAATATATAATTGGACATATCATTCGCGTGAATATTAGTTGTTTAGTTTTATCGACCATTTTGTATTGTTCGGGTCCAGGTAGGTTAAGCTCTTATGAGTCTAACGTACCCTTCCGTCTCATGTACCAAAGGGTCCATAATGTCCAAATAACCAATACCGTAAATCCAATACGTCCAATCCTTGTCCACAACATATATCGTCACAATAATAATCCGAGTCCAAGTCCATGTGTTGCAATAACCTCTTAACTATAATTAAACCTTGTTATTTATCGTTTCATAATCGTTAGTCCATTTTAAATAAAACTTAAGCCGAAACCGTAAACAGACACAAATAAATAACAACCACAACAATAATTATTGGCGCGACTCGAAATGAGTCACGGCTCGACTATGTGTCGACTGTCGAACCAAACGAACCCAAATTCCATCAAACTCAAACAATACTACACTACCATTAAACTGATATCACAAGAACAATAAAAGAAAATATTCAAACCCAAACACAACTACGACACGAGCAAATCCAACATCTGAATCCTAACCCAAATCGGATATAATCCAAACCACACAAATCCAACCAAGCCTATCCTAACCCAAAACCCACGCCTCGCCAAGACTCACCGAGAGCCACGGCTTGGCTAGCCATGTGGCTGTCGAGACATCAAACCAACCAAACGGACTCATCGGTAATCAAACGTCAACAAAAAAAAAACAATACCGCAACATAAGAAGCAACACAAGAATAATAAAACCTCAAAAACATGAAACCCTCACCGAGTTGACTCGGTGAGTAGATGAGTTGACTGGTCAACGCCCGAGTCACGGCTCCAAACGATAGATCCACACGAGTTAGATAAAACAAAAAGGTTTTGTAAAAGAAAATTATTGAAAATCGGATTTATAAATAAAATTAGAAATTAGGGTTTTGAAAATATTTAGTAAAAATAATAAATAAGGGCGCGTGAGTTAGTTTTACCGAAAGAAGAGACGGCGAGGAAGGTGGTAGCAGCTTCGGTGGTGGTGGCAGTAGGCGGTGGTGGCGCGTGGTGGTGTTGTGGTGGGAGCCAAAAGCTCAAAATCTCTAGAAACACGTAAAAGTGGCCGATCTAACGATTCGGCAAAGAAAAGGGTTCGCCGAAAAATATTCCGGTGGTCGGAAAATATGAAGGTGGCCGGAGTTGAGATCGCCGGCGACCTAGAGAGAGAAGGAAGAGAGAGAGGAGTGAATAGTAAATGAATTTTTATTAATAAAAGGGGGTATTTATACTTTGAGGGAGGGACTAAAAATGTAACTTCAAATGTGAGGGTGTGTAATGAAAATAGGGGGCGGAGGGGGTAAAATTGCCAACATAGCTAATCTTTTGATGAAAACACCGCGGGACCCATTTGACGTACCAAACGAACTCAAAAATTTACGAAACTTGCGCCATTGTTCACGAAATAATTTGTCCAATAAAAACGAGTATAAATTTGCAATACTTTCAAAAATAAATATTTTTGACAAATACGATTCGTTTCGTGCTTTCTAGGTTGTGCCGGTTCACTAATAGGGACAATATTCTCGTTTCTCGCAATAATTCTCGTTTCTCAAGCCCAAACAAGTTCAATAAAAGTTTAAGTTCTCAGGTAATGCAAAGTTTTAAAATAATTGGCTAGAAAGGTTTTGGAAAATTACCGGGTGTTACAGCACATACATCATATTGGGAAATCCGTCCCGGATTTCAGTTTAACTTATCGGTTCCGGTTTCGAAGAGGTGAGGGTATTTGCATTTGAACTGGTCCTCGCGTTCCCAGGTGAATTCGGGTCCTCTCTTGGAATTCCAGCGGACTTTCACAAGGGAAATTTTGCTCCTCTTTAATCGTTTGACCTCACGCTCCATAATCTCTACAGGTTCTTCAATAAAGTTCAGTTGCTCATCAACTTAAATCTCATCGAGTAGAATCACGGCTGTCTCATCGGACAAGCATTTCTTCAAATTAGACACGTGGAATACAGGATGTACCCTACTGAGCTCTGGTGGTAATTCTAGCTTATAAGCTACAGGACCAACTCGGTTCAGAATCTTGAATGGTCCTATGTATCTGGGGTTCAGCTTTCCCCGCTTGTCAAAACGAATCACTCCCTTCCATGGTGAAACCTTCAACATGACTCTATCCCCAACCTGAAACTCAAGGGGTTTGCGTCTTACGTCTGCGTAACTTTTCTGACGGTCTCGCGCGATATTCAATCGGTCTTTAATCTGCACAATCTTTTCTGTGGTCTCTCGAACAAGATCCGGCCCAATGAGTTGAGTTTCTCCTACCTCAGCCCAACAAATGGGTGATCGACACTTTCGACCATACAATGCCTCGAACGGTGCAGCCTTGATACTTGCATGATAGCTGTTGTTGTATGAAAACTCGATCAAAGGCAAATGTGTATCCCACCCATTTCCAAAATCAATTACACAGGCCCGGAGCATATCCTCCAATGTCTGAATCGTCCTTTCACTCTGGCCATCTGTTTATGGGTGATATGCAGTGCTCATGTCGAGTTTTGTACCAAAGGAATCTTGAAGCGACCACCAAAAGTTTGAAGTAAACCTGCCGTCTCTGTCGGAGATGATAGATATGGGAGCTCCATGTCTCGATACTATCTCCTTCACATAGAGCCTTGTTAACTTATCCATGCCGTATTTTTCCTTGATCGGTATAAAATGTGCTGATTTCATCAATCGATCGACTATGACCCATATAGCATCAAAACCAGTTGCAGTCCTTGGGAGTTTAGTGACGAAATCCATTGTGATCCGTTCCCACTTCCATTCGGGAATCTTGGGCTGTTGTAGAAGACCAGACGGTTTCTGATGTTCGGCCTTAACTTTTGCGCACGTCAAACACCTTCGAACATAGTCAGCAACTTCAGCTTTCATATTCGGCCACCAGTACAGTTCCTTGAGGTCATGATACATTTTGTCGGATCCTGGGTGAATAGAGTATTTTGACTTATGAGACTCGTGCATAATCAAGTCTCGCAGTCCTCCATGACGTGGTACCCAACTTCTTCCTTTATAACACAACGTTCCATCTGAAAGTCTCTCAAACTTCTTTTGTATCATTCCTTGAAGGCTCTTATCCTGGAGACCTTCTTGTTCTACTGCTTCTTCTTGAGCACGGAGAATTTAAGCGGGAAGGTTCGAATTGATGGTCATAACTAAAGCTCGAACCCGTAGAGGTTTCAGTCGTTCCTTACGGCTCAAGGCATCAGCAACAACGTTTGCCTTTCCTGGGTGATATCTGATTTCACAGTCGTAATCACTTAGAGTTTCTAACCATCGTCGTTGTCTCATATTCAGCTCCTTCTGATCTAAGATATGCTGAAGACTCTTGTGATCGGTGTACACGACACACTTCATTCCGTATAGGTAGTGTCTCCATATCTTGAGTGCAAAAACTACTGCACCCAACTCTAAATCATGCGTAGTATACTTCTCTTCGTGGGTCTTAAGTTGTCGGGAAGCATATGCCATGACTTTCCCTCTCTGCATCAAAACTGCTCCTAGACCATGATAGGATGCATCGCAGTATACCACAAAATCCTCCACTCCGTCTGGCAACGCCAAAATCGGTGCACTACACTGTTTTCGCTTTAGAATCTGGAATGCTTCTTCTTCATCGTTTCCCCATTCATACTTCTTATTCTTCTGAGTCAATGCAGTTAATGGTTTAGCAATCTTGGAGAATCCCTCGATGAATCTCCGGTAATACCCGGCCAATCCCAAAAATTGTCGGATCTCTGTAGCATTAGAAGGTGTTGGCCAATTCTCAATAGCTTCAATCTTCGCGGGATCTACATGCAACCCTTTGTTGTCAATCACATGGCCAAGAAATTGTACTCTGCGAATCCAAAATTCACACTTAGAGAATTTGGCATACAGTTGTTCTTCCTTGAGTAATTTGAGAATTGTCGTCAGATGTTGCTTGTGCTCTTCTTCAGTCTTGGAGTAAATCAAAATATCATCGATAAAGACTATGACAAACTTGTCCAAGTATGGTTTACACACTCAGTTCATGAGGTCCATGAATACAGCCGGTGCGTTTGTCAAACCAAATGGCATTACCTTGAATTCATAGTGACCATAACGAGTCCTGAATGCCGTTTTGGGAATATCCTCTTCCCGGACTCTAAGTTGGTGGTAACCTGACCTCAGATCTATCTTCGAGTAGTAATCTGATCCTTGCAGCTGGTCAAACAAATCATCAATTCTCGGTAACGGGTAGCGATTCTTCACTGTCAGCTTGTTCAATTCGCGATAGTCAATGCACATCCTAAACGAACCATCTTTCTTCTTTACGAACAACACCGGTGCTCCCCACGGTGATGAACTAGGTCGGATGAACCCTTTATCCAACAACTCTTGCAACTGCTTAGACAGTTCTTGCATCTCGGTAGGAGCGAGTCGATACGGTGTACGAGCCACCGGTGCAGCTCCCAGAACTAGGTCGGTTAAGAACTCCACTTGTCGAGCTGGTGGAAGTCCAGGTAGATCTTCAGGAAATACCTCAGGGAAATCACGCACAATCGGGACGTCCTCGAGTCGCCTCTCTCCAGACTCTTTCTTGGACACTTGTGCTAAGAACGCATGACAACCTTTCTCGATGTACTTCAAAGTCTTAATGCAGGAGATAATACTCAAACGGGTTCCACTACGGTCTCCGCGGACAACCAAAGTCTCGTCATCAAGAGGGATATGAACAACCCGTTCACCGCAAATAATGCTGGCTCGATGTTTGGACAACCAATCCATTCCCACAACTACGTCAAAGCTTCCTAGTTCAATGGGCATAAGGTCGATGCTAAACGGGTGATCTAGAAGGTTTAAGGTACAGTCTCGGATTACGGTGCAAGTATTGACCAGATTTCCATTAGCTAGTTCAATACTATAACTGGCGTCTAGTATGGTAGGGGTGAGATTTAGTAGCGGTGAAATCTTAGAAGATATAAAGCTCATATCGGCACCAGAATCAAATAAGACTTTAACACGAAGGTTGTTGAGTAGAAACGTACCGGTAACGACATTTGGGTCCTGATACTGCTCTCCATTTCCCAGCACGTATGCTCTGCCACGAGCACCTTCGGTCTTTTATCCAGTATTTTTTCGGGCACTGGCTCTTGTAATGTCCACGCTCCCCACATCCAAAACATGTTACAACCGGCTGTGCATTACTTCCTGTAGCCACAGCTTTTCCCTTACAGTTCTTAGCAACATGCCCAACCTTGTTGCAGTTCTGACATCTCGTAGTGCACGGTCCAGGGTGGTGATGGTTACATTTTTCACAGTACGGGTACTTTCCAGCATATCCCCCAGTCTGTGCTGGTGCAGCTACATATGCTCTGACAGCCTCTTGGCGTCGGTTCTGCTGATTATGGTGATTGTTGTTGTTGCGGTTGTTGTTGTTGTTGTTCCTCCTGTAGTCATCCCACTTCCTCTTATGATCAAAGCTGTTACCCTTCTGAGCTGTTCCATTCAACATCATAATAGTACATCACCAAAATACATCGTAGATTCGATACTTGTCATCAGTCTTGCAAGATATGCAAAACGACTACAAGTTTCTTATCAAATCTACTAACCGAAACTAGTCAGTTCAGTACGTACAAGGTAAACTACTACTACAATAATTAACTACCATAATAAAGATGATCACTAATCCCTACTGACGGTCTCCTATCTTCTCATCATTATCATCCATCTTCTCATCATCCGGGTGAGGTACATTAATAGGGTGTGGGTCCATTTCTGGACTAGGTGGTGCAAGGGGTGATCGACGGGTGCAACTGATAATTGACCGGTGGGAACTGATGTAGCCGTAATACTCTCCATAGAGCATCGGGACAAGTATAAAAATTTCTAGCCAAATGTTTATAAAATAGTTTCATATAAAAATGAAATAGTAGTGAAATCCAAACATACAGTAATAAAGTACTTATGAGTGAAGTGGCGCGGAAGGCTGATGGCTATCGATTTCGAAAAATGTTTTGACTCACACAAAAAATGTTTATAGTCGAGTATGATCTCGTTCTCTATAAACGGTGGCTCTGATACCATTCTGTAACACCCCTAACTCGGAATATGGCAGCGGAACATAGTTAGGGGTATTACTCGAGGGGTAGTAAGTCAAAATCATAGATAAACGATCTCATAACGAGACGTTTTAATAAAATACCACATTCAAATACAAAGTTCAACCATTAGAGTTCAAAAGACTCTTAACACATTTAGCAGCGGATAATGAAATAGTTTGCAGCGGAAAAATAAAGTAGTTTGCAGCGGAAAATTTAGATAGAAATAACAAAACACAACCCACAGATAGCCATCCGGAACCTCCAGCCCTTCCTCGTGCACACTTCAAAAATCAATTACCTGAGATAACATGCTAAAAAGTCAACACAAAGGTTGAGTGTAATCCATAGGTTTAATAAAAATTAGTTGAGTACAAGATTTTAGTCTGGAAGATATAAGCAACAAATGCAAATATCGAGTAAGCGTCACATAATTTTCTGGATTGCTAAGCTCATGACACACAAAGCGTTAACCGGCACCAGAAACTCTGGCGTAAGTCGACAATAACCGCGGAATTTCATAATCATAATAGTTGCCCCCAAAGCCAGGTATCTTGCCAAATACCTAGTTAACTCAATTATAGCACACCCATGTTGCCTACCTGGTCAACAGGGGTGGGATGGTCAAATCCTATAGGCCTATAAACTATAATCGCGCTCACCCGCAGGTGATTAATGGTTCATGATCGAGGGACTTGCTTTTGGCAAGGAAGGTACTTAGCATTTATAGCGTCAATCAGGAATAGCATACAATAAACAATTGTGCTCAGAAAAACAGTAAGTAGCATGTATCTCCCCCACGGGATTTATAAATATTTAATAGCGCGCAAGTGGGGCTATGAATCACACCTTAGTCACAGAGAAAACGAGATAACAATCAGATGGTACGGCACAGCAAATGAACCTCAGCACAACCTAATCAATTAATGAAATAACTCAGATATAATATCCAAAATGATTTAATAAATAATACTCGTATAAAAGGTTTTTAGTTTCAATGGCGTTTGAAAGAAAATACGTTTAAGTCTCGTGTGGAAGACTAGAAAGGGTAAAAAGATGACAAGTCGGTGGAAACGAACGAACACTCAAGAAGGACGAGGGAAGAGAAAAGAAGGAATATGAAAGAAAGAATTAATTCAGAAGAGAATAAATAACCAAACAAACGACCTCGATAGATAGTTTCGGCTTTTCCCCGTTTTTCCCAAAATAGATGTTATGATCGTTACAACATAAGAGTTTTGAAAAGGTTTTGGAATATTTAATAAATCATAAATAGTTTAAGTTTTATAAAACATTTCACGAAATTTCGACATGAATTGCCCGTTTATAAAACATTTCCAAGTCATACGACTTATTTGAATATTCCAATTGTTAACAAGTTTTACAAGTTTAAATATATAATTGGACATATCATTCGCGTGAATATTAGTTGTTTAGTTTTATCGACCATTTTGTATTGTTCGGGTCCAGGTAGGTTAAGCTCTTATGAGTCTAACGTACCCTTCCGTCTCATGTACCAAAGGGTCCATAATGTCCAAATAACCAATACCGTAAATCCAATACGTCCAATCCTTGTCCACAACATATATCGTCACAATAATAATCCGATTCCAAGTCCATGTGTTGCAATAACCTCTTAACTATAATTAAACCTTGTTATTTATCGTTTCATAATCGTTAGTCCATTTTAAATAAAACTTAAGCCGAAACCGTAAACAGACACAAATAAATAACAACCACAACAATAATTATTGGCGCGACTCGAAATGAGTCACGGCTCGACTATGTGTCGACTGTCGAACCAAACGAACCCAAATTCCATCAAACTCAAACAATACTACACTACCATTAAACTGATATCACAATAACAATAAAAGAAAATATTCAAACCCAAACACAACTACGACACGAGCAAATCCAACATCTGAATCCTAACCCAAATCGGATATAATCCAAACCACACAAATCCAACCAAGCCTATCCTAACCCAAAACCCACGCCTCGCCATGACTCACCGAGAGCCACGGCTTGGCTAGCCATGTGGCTGTCGAGACATCAAACCAACCAAACGGACTCATCGGTAATCAAACGTCAACAAAAAAAAAACAATACCGCAACATAAGAAGCAACACAAGAATAATAAAACCTCAAAAACATGAAACCCTCACCGAGTTGACTCGGTGAGTAGATGAGTTGACTGGTCAACGCCCGAGTCACGGCTCCAAACGATAGATCCACACGAGTTAGATAAAACAAAAAGGTTTTGTAAAAGAAAATTATTGAAAATCAGATTTATAAATAAAATTAGAAATTAGGGTTTTGAAAATATTTAGTAAAAATAATAAATAAGGGCGCGTGAGTTAGTTTTACCGAAAGAAGAGACGGCGAGGAAGGTGGTAGCAGCTTCGGTGGTGGTGGCAGTAGGCGGTGGTGGCGCGTGGTGGTGTTGTGGTGGGAGCCAAAAGCTCAAAATCTCCAGAAACACGTAAAAGTGGCAGATCTAACGATTCGGCAAAGAAAAGGGTTCACCGGAAAATATTCCGGTGGTCGGAAAATATGAAGGTGGCCGGAGTTGAGATCGCCGGCGACCTAGAGAGAGAAGGAAGAGAGAGAGGAGTGAATAGTAAATGAATTTTTATTAATAAAAGGGGGTATTTATACTTTGAGGGAGGGACTAAAAATGTAACTTCAAATGTGAGGGTGTGTAATGAAAATAGGGGGCGGAGGGGGTAAAATTGCCAACATAGCTAATCTTTTGATGAAAACACCGCGGGACCCATTTGACGTACCAAACGAACTCGAAAATTTACGAAACTTGCGCCATTGTTCACGAAATAATTTTTCCTATAAAAACGAGTATAAATTTGCAATACTTTCAAAAATAAATATTTTTGACAAATACGATTCGTTTCGTGCTTTCTAGGTTGTGCCGGTTCACTAATAGGGACAATATTTTCGTTTCTCGCAATAATTCTCGTTTCTCAAGCCCAAACAAGTTCAATAAAAGTTTAAGTTCTCAGGTAATGCAAAGTTTTAAAATAATTGGCTAGAAAGGTTTTGGAAAATTACCGGGTGTTACATTAATTATCAGGATAGGTTTTCTTATTGTCTCGAGTATCTATCTGTGTACGTGTGTGCTAATCACTGATTCGTGCTCATTAGTTTAGTTTTCTATTTAATCATAACCAAACCGTGCCAGTCTCTCAGGCTGAACCCCCTTGCATTAGATTAGGGTGTACAGCAAACTTAAGATATTAAAATACTGATTAGAATAACTAGATAATACGTTCCACTCTTAGTGATCAACACTCTACTTACCATTATATTCATACTGACCGGGTACACTACTCGTTAAGTGTGTGTGTGTTATTGATAAGTCGGCTAAATATAAATTTAAAACTTGAGTAGGCATTAATACTGCTAAACCGCAATGACACATCGCACGCATCATATGCCCGAGGATGTTAAGATTTCTTTAATCCTTGGAAGACCTTTCTTGTCTACCGCCCATGCTAAGATTAATGTGTTTAAAAGATAAATCTCATTAAAGGTAGGGAACAATAAACTAGTCTATAAGTGCCAAAATCCTGCTAAGAGCATAATTAGAAGCGTCTATGTGCTAAGATTAAGGGAACGTATGGACCTCGATCTAGAAGCTAGGCTTATGGGAGAAACATTGATTCAAAACAACTCAACTAATCCTAATCATGAGAACCTCGAGGAATTTATTGAACTTAATGTACCTACTGAACTTAGGCGCGATATTGTTAATGATTCTGACGATGAGTGGTATGATTACGAAGTAATTAACAAACGTAGGAGAATAGTTGAGAATACATATCTGAATAATGATATGTTTATTGAACTACCACCCCACCTTGCATATTTATGCCTATATAATAATAAGAATTTCCCGTCTATCATTTTGTCATCTCTGCCCGAAAGGGACAGAACTTTGTTTATACAGATATTAAAGAAGAATGGCGTGGATATTAAGGACGAGCAAGGAATGTTCAATATTACTGAACTGGCGATGAGGGAGCGCGATGCTTCCGACTCTTTCAGTGATCGGTATTAAGGAGCTGAACGTGAGTCTAACTTGAAGACTCTGGAATAAAGACAAGTGTTGACCGGGAGACAACCCGGAAGAAAAATTTTTACTTTTCAGTTCTGTGTCGAGTCTGTCAGACCTGTAGAAGATGCGGCGCATCTCCATCATAAGATGCGACGCATCACCTGCATTGGTCATATCTTATTTCATTTTCTGCATTTTTATTTTTGACTTTAAAACTTTCTGTCAGTTTATTTAATGCGGCGCATCCCTGGTTAAGGATGCGACGCATCTTTTATTTTAATTCGTATTTATTCCAGGCTCGATACGGTGTATCTTTTTCCATAAGATACGGCGTATCGACTGACCTGATGATTTACAGTTTAATTTTTTTTTAGGTTTTATTTTTTACTAACTACTAATGTATTATGCAAGTTTGAACCTTCTTAATTTAGGTGTGTTAAAGTCTAAATGGTATTATAGATTCCTGCATTTTTTGTGGATACATCATCTATGAAGCTTAAACGTTCTAATCCACAAGAAAGTTGATTTTTGCTCTTATACGAATAATGGAGGATCATACCGAGCAAATCTCAGGGGAGTTTTTCTGTTCTAATTCTTTTATTTTCCAGTTTTTAACCTTTGACACAAACAACGAGGACGTTGTTTAACTTAAGTGGGGGGATGGAGAATTAGAACACTTAATTGTCCTAAACTTTTTCAAAATATGCTTAAAATGCGCTTAATATATCAAAATTTAAAATTTTTTAGCATGTTTTTGTTTAAAGTCTAAATTACATAACCGCACACATAACTCTATTCTTTCAAAAATATTAAAACTTTAGTGTGCTGGTGACTTGTCAACTTTAGAACTTGGCTTGTATACTATTCGAGACCACCATAATGAGTATTATCTATATAATTGGAGTGACTTGTCTAAATTGGTAAATTTCTAGGATTACACCCAAATAGCCTTTATATGTTATGTGATATTAACTAACTACACTGGTTAGTTAACCCCCGTATAAACCCTTTGTTACTCTCACTTTTAGAGTAAGATACCCCTAGAAAAACCCTCAGAGCCATTCCTTTCGTTTCTTACACCTTTGTTATAATGTTTCGATACACCCTTACACCTTAGCCTACCCTGTAGATTAAAATCCGTGGTTAATTTCTTTAGGCAAAGTGTGTTTCCTTACGTTACCTGTGTTCGCGTGCGTAATTCATTATCTTTGGTTAGGTCGGGAAATTGCACAATGCAATTGGTATGAAAGTAAATATTATATAACTTTTAGTTTATTTTTCGTGTGTTTGCTACTTTCACTATTACAGTTATTTCTGAAAGTATGAAGAGTATGGAAAAATTATCCGGAAAAATAGTGATAGAAAAGTTGTGAAATTTTACATATATGTTGATGTCAAAAAAAAAAAAATAAAAAAATCGAAAAAAAATAGAAAAGAAAAAGAAAAAGGAAAAGTTGGAAGTCTGTTTTAACCAACTTATGTAAAGTTTTGTATTAAGTGGGAGATATCACCACTATTTGTTGTTGTATATTATATTTATGGATTGAATGGGAGTTGGCCGTTATGGGAACGCCAACTAAGGTTATTCTTTGATTGAGACTTTGTTGAGTATAATTCGTGTCTACCTAAAGCGTGTGTTTCAAGTGTTAAAGCGTGAGTTATTCAATGATATGAGTCTTATTCATGGGATGGTTGGGAAAGTGATTAACCACACTTAGGATTTTAATTTATCTGTTTTGTTTATTTTTTATTTTACACCAATTTGTATCCCAAATATTATCCATACCCTATATCATTCTTCATCCAAACCTTTGATTTATTGAGATTAGGGATTTGAGCAATCTTAAGTATCGTAGTCGTGGATTCGGCTATGTATTTATGATTTTGTCACCCTTTTTGATATAATATTATTGGTGAAGATTACTTGGTCCTATCTTTAGCCTATTCGAGTTAAGGATTTGAGCAATTGCAAGTATCGTGGTTGTGGATTCGATCATGTATTTGTAGTTTTGTCGCTTTTTCTGGAATATGAGATCGATAGAGATTAAAAAGGATGATCAACCCTTAACCAACAAACCCTTTTTACCGCTTTAGACTTGTTATTCCTTGGCTTTAGTGGGGGAGATGCGTATACTTGCCAAGCCTATGATAGAATATTCGTCACGACTAAGCAACTAAACGATTTAGAATTGTTTTACATTAAAAATTATTTTGGTTTCTACTTCGTTAAGTGTTTGGTTGTGTGATTATGACAAAACGAATACGTGCTTAAATATAAAAATAAATCCTAATATCTTTTAGGATACATTTTCATATGATTAATTCTAAGGTTTACTTGGGGACAAGTAAAGTTCAAGTGGGGGGATATTTGATGAACTCAAATAAGTACATTTTATTATCATCATTTATCCTATTTATTTGACTTGTTTTATTATATTATATATTAGAATCGATACATTAATGTTTACTTTAGTAATTCTCAGGTAAAAACAAGCATTATGTGAAACTTGGCGATTTTGGATTAATTATGGAGCAAAACAAGCGAGATGTCAAAAGCCTACTGAAATCCAGAAGATCAAGCTCGTTCTACTCCAGATACGCCGCAATATACTTCTAACATACGGCGTATCACTATCAAGATTTCACAAGTTACAATCCAAGACAACTAAAGTACATGCGCCGCATACAGAGATCAAGTTACGCTGCATTTGAAGACGGTGTACGAATATTCTAGAATATATTAATCTTGGACCCCACGCGAAGTTAAGTCAATGCGCCGCATCTATTCACTCAATGCGCCGCATCGATCCCTCAGGCAGAAACTATAAATACCCCAAGGTCAGACGAATTTGAGAGTCTTGGACGGTGTGAAGAAATAACCCTAGAGCCGAATTCAGACGACCAAGCAGCACAAGACACACCTTAAACAATGATACAAGAGCTGTAAGAAGGTCCTGCATGTATTCAATTCATTAAGTAGTTTTGTTTTATTGTATTAGTACGCTTTAATTCATCAGGATTGATGGGCTTGTGTCATGTGACTACGGAAGATCATGCACTCCCCTTAATATTGCTTTCCCATTAATTAAAGTTTATATGTTGATGTCTTTGGTGACTTTTATTAGTGCATTGATAACCTCTGTGTCTAGCTGAGTCTTGCTTGGGTCGCCATGCCCCTTCATTGCCTATTTGTTTTAGCGTCTCTTAAATAAATATGATAGACATAAGTAATCATTAAGGGTTTACTCGCCGATAAGATTAGAGCCAACGAGAAAGGTTTAATTATATACACTTCATATAAAACTAGCAATAAAACAAGTGACAAGCTACTTAATTATCAGGACAGGTCTCTTTATTGTCTCGAATATCTATCTGTGTACGTGTGTGCTAATCGCTGATTCGTGCTCATTAGTTTAGTTTTCTACTTAATTATAACCAAACCGTTCCAGTCTCTCAGGCTGAACCCCCTTGCGTTAGATTAGGTTGTATAGCTAACTTAGGATATTAAAATACTGATTAGAATAACTAGATAATACGTTCCACTCTTAGTGATCGACACTCTACTTACCATTATATTCATACTGACCGGGTACACTGCTCGTTAAGTGTGTGTGTTATTGATAAGTCGGCTAAATATAAATTTAAAACTTGAGTAGGCATTAATACTGCTAAACCCCAACGACACGCACGCGCATCAAAGGTCAACCAATCCTCCACCCATGACCTTTGAAGGTCAACAACCCATGCTTTTTCATCCGGTTTACCCGGATATCCATGGTCCTTTATACCATGATGTACCACCACCTCAACCTAAAACACAACCTTTATCACCCACATCCACACTAGTTGCCATTGATGAGGCAATGTGGATCAATCTACCACAAACCCAAGAAGAGATTAGTGAGGAACTCACCCGCCTCTACTCTCTTTCTAATATGGTTGGATCTCGCCTTGATGAAGCAATGGATCTCCAAACCATCTTGATGAACTCCATCCCTACTCCCCCATCATCAAACCAACAACAACAACAACCAACCACCACCACCACCACAAAACCTTGAGACTACTCTTCCTCCCGGTTTTTCGAGTCATGATTGCTCACATTGTGAGAGAACGGCTCACTTGGCCCAAAGGACCAACATTTTGGTCCATGAGCTCCAAAATGAGATAAGGTTCATCTTAAACCATGTTCTTGAGCGTCTCAATGCAATCTCTCATCCTCCTCAATAGGAGCCTTGTTAGTTTCCTCTTATAGGAACTTTTTAGGATGATGTTGTAGTATTTGACTTTTTAGGATTTATTTTTATTGTTGTAATGTAACATCATTTTTTTGACTTTTGTCACATATTTTCAATGGATGATTGTTATGTGTTTATGCTTGTGGGTGATCAACATTAAGCATATTATTTCATTTTAGAATACTAACATCATTGTGTGGTTGTTTTAAACTCCATATATTGCATTGATCAAATGTACATTAGGTACAAAAATTTGATCAGACACTTAAATTTTGACTTTCTAGAAGTCAAATGGGTTGACCTTTCTTGGTTGACTATTGCATATGCATATTGCTTCTTGATTGAAGTAACTAACTTTTCTTTTGTAGCTTTTCTCAACCTTGATTCATATACGTTGGTACCCTAGCAACGGGGAGTATAGATCGAGGGGGAGTATATCATATACTAACTCATCATTTTTAGCATTTCTCACTCTTGAAACATATACGTTGGTACTCTAGCAATGAGGAGTATACATCAAGGAGGAGCATATCATAGTCTAACCATTTTTTTTTGTAGGAGCATTCATCATATCATACTCTTGAAATATATACGTTGGTACTCTAGCAATGGGGAGTATACATCAAAGAGGAGCATAGCATATTCTAACAATTTATTTTGTAGGTTCATACATCATATCCTTGTTACTCCATTTAGGGGAGTATAAATCAAGGGGGAGCTTTAAAGTTCTCAAAATCGCATTCCGCTATGCATATCTTCTTTTTGTTTCGACAAAAAGGGAGAGATAGGATTAAGTTTGCATCAACTGTGAAACATCACAGTACATACATTTTAGCTTAAAATAAATTTTAAAACTTGCATAAACTAACTTAATCTATATTTTTAAAAGACTCATCCATTATTTAAGCTCTCTACTTAAAAATACACTTTATGTTTTGTCATCAACAAAAAGGGGGAGATTGTTAATACAAATATCGTCCTAAAAACGTTATTTATATTTTACGATCTTTGCTTAGTTTTGTTAATGACAATTACAAAGTTTATCTTTAAGCAAAGCATAAATAAGATTAAGTCTTTTACATTTATAGTGATAAACATTTTACAAACACATTTTACATTACAAAGTTCACTAGGAATAACATATACAAGTTTACATGTTTATTTCTTAAAATAGAAACTTTATTAGTTAAATATTAGGATGACATCATGGCATGCATCATGTACACAATCTTGGTAAGATTTTGTGATATTTTATTTAGATCTTCAAGCCAAAGAGTTGACATTTGAAGATATGGAAAGATATGGCAAGATTTGGAAAGATTTGAAGATCTCTTAGCTGGCCTGACACGAAGGATCCAATTGGATACACGGACGGATCCATATTTAGGGATCCGCCGGATCCGTCACCTGTTGATCAGATTTTCCTATAAATAGCAAGCTGATCATTTGGCCATTTCATCACTCATACAGCTTAAAATACATACTCATTCATTTGCATATCACTAACCCTTAGCTTAATAACATTTCATAGATCTTTCCTTTTGTAGCAAAGAAGATCTCAACATATAAGGAGTAACAGTCTGTTATCTTCCTTCTAACATAGAGTCTGTGTGTTCTTGTATTAGTCACACATCATAGTTAGTATCATTCTTACAGTAGAGTCCGGTTAGTGTTTTAGTCCTCAAAACACATAGAGTGAACGGGAGTGGTTGTACCCTTGTAAAGAACCAAACGGGAGTGGTTGTACCCTTGTAATGAACTCGGTGTTTAGCTTAGTACCGGAAAAAGATTAAGCGACGTGTAAAGGTTTTCTCCGCCTAGAAGGGAGCTTGTTTCTTAGTGAAGATAAACTCTCGAGTTAGAGGATCGAGGAGTGGAGTAGGGCAAGGAAGAGAGTCCTTGTAGCCGAACCACTATAAACGACTGTGTTGTGTGGTTTGATCTTTCCTCTCTTTACTTATTTACTAATATCTCTTATTTGTGTACTTGACTTTGAAATCACAATAAGTAACAAAGCAAATTAATTTTAAACGGTAAAACTATTCAACCCCCCTTCTAGTTTTCCACACAATCATCTAAACATTTACTTGACGGTCAAACTAACCGTAAAAGTGGTCAAAGGACCAAACCCATAACGGGTTAACACCAAAGGGTGAGGATTCGTAAAAAAAGTCTAAGGATTAAATCCATAAAACCCGACAAACCACAGGGACCATTTATGTAATTAACTCAAAAAAATATGTTGGTCTTAAGAAACATCTTAACAATAATCAAGGTTCAGTGATATATGCATTATACACCTTTTATA
Organism: Artemisia tridentata subsp. tridentata; assembly: GCA_021014915.2. NCBI lineage: Eukaryota > Viridiplantae > Streptophyta > Magnoliopsida > Asterales > Asteraceae > Artemisia > Artemisia tridentata. The sequence goes on from CP139504.1 coordinate 205,943,645, forward strand.
CGATCATATTCTATACTAGACGAGTATCCGTGCATAGCAACGAGATTTTATAGCGGCACATAATTATGATTGTGATATTTTGGTTGGGCGTTTCTTGTACCATTTGTTCATACAACGTAAAAACTCAAAATGTAACTGAAATATAAAATTAACTTTCAATTGATCTTCCATTAGATCATCACACACATCATCAGCGTATGGATCATAATCATAATCCTCATCCCACTCTGTAATTTACTTTTAACATTAACGAACCGACAAGTAACATAAATTATACATTTGTGTACATTAAAAGGGACGACCAAAATGAACAAAAGTATTAACCTTTTATTTAATTTAAAATGAGGTGTTTTAATTATATGGTTTATGTAAACATGAAAACTCATTAAAACTTTTTCTTATTGATGAAGCGAAAAGTGTACCGCTTTTAGTGGGTCATTTAAGCCCTAAATCGTATTTATTTGATCAAATATTGCCCTAAATCGTTCCTTTTGTCATTTTAGGTACTTTGGAGGAGAAATCTGGAAAAGGAAGCATTTTGGACGTTTTTGGAGCATAAAAGTGAAGAAAACGACAAAGTCTCCAAAACTGCTGGAATAGTACACGTGACGGTGTCAAGGATTGCTCCTGACGGCGTCACGGCTTGGCAAAAGAGGAGGATATGACAAATACACATGATGCGCCAGAAAGTTTTACAAAGGAAGTCTGACGGCGTCACCCTTTAAGGTGATCAAGGCCGTCACGGTTTAAGTTAAAGAGAGACGGCGTCTAGCACAATTGTGACGGCGTCAACCCTTGACGCGCCAGAGTGGATTTTTGTGGATTAAAGAGGGACGGCGTCAGGAAGACCATCCGGGAACCCTAGCCGCGGCGAGGTGACGGCGTCACCTCCTACAACGTGACGCCGTCAGCCCCTAAATTCTATATATAGTTTTGCAATTTTTAGTCATTAGTGTGCAACTTTGTGAGGAGAAACCCTAAGACGAATTTTCTGCCATTTTTAAGGGTTTTATACCCTTGGATCTCCCATGTTTAATTGAAGATAAGTAATCAATTAATCATTCAATATGTCTATGTGTTGTTTGATTATATCTTGTTCTTGTCTTTTAATTAACATGCTAGGCTAGATTTATCTTGTGTTTGCTTAGATCTAATGAAACCTAACTATTGATTATTGGTTTTTGGTGTGTTATTAATTGTATTGGATGATTGTTTATCGATGTTAGGCTTAAGAAAACTGGCTAACCTCCTATACGGTAACTTGCTTGAACGTCTTAAGAAACATGAACCAATGCGTACTAAGGTTTTTATGGTTGTATTTAATGCATGAGAGAATTCTAGTGATCCCATGTTAGGAGCTTCTTAGCCGGCTCGACATAGGAGTGAAGTAGGAGCTTATAGAGTTAGGGAAGTACGTACGCCACCCCACGATTGGTATTAAGGAATACACCCGTCATCCACGCAATTAATACACACTAATCAACCGGTAAAAGATAGTTAGGGAGTAAGGAAATCTAAGTAAACACATTTCTCTCCATATAAGTTCCACCACCTTTTTATTTTCAGTTATTTTATTTTATTTGCAATTGTAGTTATTTGGGTTAGTTGACTAGCAACTAATTCCGCTCACTCCTTCAAACCCGAGCTTTTACTTGCTTTCATAAAAATATAAAAAATACAAAAAGAATCTTTCCTCACCCTTAGACCTATTAGAGTAGTTTTTCAATCCTAACGACACTATTCCCCTAGAGAACGATCAATCCCCCGGTACTTGCCACTTCACTATACTACATCGGTCAGGTACACTGCCTGGTGGGGATTGCAAGCCTCTCGAGATCCCTCGAGAGGTAAAACCTGTTGTAAGGTCGCAAAACCACGCATCAAGTTTTTGGCGCCGCTGCCGGGGAATAGTTACTGTTTAGGTTGAATTTTTATTTTATTAGGTCTACTCACTAGATTCCTTTCTAGTGAGATTTTTATTTTTATTTTTCTAGGTTTTCTTTAGTCTATCTTTTTTCTTCGTTTCTTTGTTCGTAACCATTACCATTCGACATCATGGAAGGTGGTAATATCCTTGATCCCAACAACCCACCACCACAACAACACCCACCTCCTAGAGCCCGTACCTTAGGAGACTACTCCCGTCCTAGCCACCATGGCTATCGAAACACCATTGAGCTCACTCAAGGAGCCAATGTCACTCCCTTGCGATCCGACACCATCCGGTTGGTGCAAAGCGGATGCGCATTCCATGGACTTCGTTCCGAAGATCCTAATCAACATCTCAAGGACTTTCTCAAAATCGTTGATTCCATAGACCTTGATGTTGCTACTCGAGAGATGACCCGACTACGTCTCTTTCAATTCTCTCTGCGGGACCAAGCTAGTCAATGGCTAGAGCGTCTACCCGCAGGATCCATCACCTCTTGGGATGATCTCACCACTCGTTTCCTTGCTCAGTTTTTCCCACCAGGAAGAACTACCAAGCTAAGGAATGATATCTTGATGTTCCAACAACGTCAAGGCGAAACCCTTTGCGAGGCATGGACTCGATTCAAGGACTTACTCCAAAAAGTCCCTCACCATGGCATAGAACTTTGGCTCCAAGTCCAAATCTTCTATGACCATATCAATCTCTCCACGAGGCAAACCATTGACCAATCGGCCGGTGGTAAGCTACGTGATCTAAGTGCGGAACAATCATGGGCTCTCCTGGAAGATCTTGCTCTTTATGACAACGAAAGTTGGAGTGATCCCCGTGATTTGAGTAAAACGGTCAAGGCAATATCTTTGCCTTCGAACAATTCAAGCACTTCCGACCGTAGGATCATAGAACTTGAAGACCAAGTCAAGTTTCTTATGAAATCCTACGAGGCTCCTAAACCTTCAAGCCAAGTGAACAAAATCACTTCTTCATGTGAATTATGTAGTGGTCCCCACGACACTCGTGATTGCGTGGAACTCCCCGAACAAGCTTTTGCGGACTACGCATCCTCGCGTACCGACGGAGCGAGAGACAAGTGGTACACTTTCAAACCCAAGCCAAACCCCTACGGTGATTCATACAACCCCTCATGGAAAAATCACCCAAACCTTAGGTGGAAACAAAACCAAAACGCACAACAAACCAATTCTTCCAACCCGCCTAATCGTTTCCAATCAAGCGGTTCACCCTCGAACCGTACTTTCAATAACAATCCTTCCAACAATTATGGTAGTACCAATAAATTTGAAGGATTGATGTCCCAATTTATGGCATCTCAAGAAGCTCGTTTGGCCAAATTTGAATCCGAATTCAATCAACAACAAACGGAGATGACCAATAAAATTGACAACTTATTGAAAGCCCTCAATAACCAAGTGCTATCACCTCCACATAAGGACGATAGGAACACAAATAGCGGACCCCAAGTAAAAGACCCCTCTTCATCCAAACATGTCCACTTCGTCAACATTGTCACTATTAAACCAATTGATAGGAATGAGGATAATAGTGAACCTGAGGATGAGGTTAAGAAAGTCGAGGTTGATAAGGAAGTTAGGAAAAGTGAGATTGAAGAAGTAGATGATGATGAGGACTACTTCAATAGGCTACCTACTAAGAAAGAGCGCGCATATCATACAGACTTATTCGATGACCCCGAGACACCATACTTCCTAGGTAGACCAATTATAAAAATAGGCGACCCTTCTAATCTCAACATACCATGCAACATCGGACATTTGCATGTGTGGAAAGCTTACATCAACCTTAGATCGCCCATAAATATCATGACTAGAGCCCACTACAACTTGATAATGAAAAATCAACTTGGGTATAGGATGTTCCCTGATAAGGGTTGGATGAGTAACTTCACGGGAAGAGTTAAGGGATTACCGGTTTATTTAGGAAACTTCACCTATGTCACCGACTTTGTAATTGTAGAAGATATCCGCCCAATAGTCGATGCATGCTTAACTCAAGTAGTTTTTGGAAAACCATTTGTTGAGGTCTCTAGAATGACTTATGAACCTTCCTTAGGGATAGTTAGATTTAAGGATGAGACCGATGAGGTAAACTACCAAATGCCATATAAGATAGAGCAATTCCAACACTTGTCAAATGTTGAGAAGGAGCTTAAGCAAGCGGTCTACTATAGGAATGATGAAGATAGAAATAAAGGAGTAGACTATGTTATGGAAAGGATATCCGGTTTCTACAAGGACTGTCTGAAATTAGGACCAGAATATAAAACCGGACATGAGAATGGCCTAGAAACCGTGACCAATGATGGAATCACGTAATGTACGTGACTTTGAGTCTAGCTACAAGACTCGTTAATAAAGAAAAGCGCTTCTTGGGAGGCAACCCAAGCTTTATTTGCTTTGTGTGTTTTATTTATTTGTTTGTTTGATTTTATTTGCTTCCGTATGTATGTTTAATTTTTATTATTATTGATTCATGTTCAAAACTAAATTGTGAAAATGCTTTATCTTGTTTTTAACTTCGTCTTAACTACATATAAAGGTATTTTGCAAAAGATAAGTGTAAGGGAAATCCAAATCGGTTTATTAGAACAAATGAACATGAATCATAACAATATTAAATGAACATACATATTAGTAATTGTTTGAGTCAAATGCTTGTATCGAGTCATAATGATATTTTGCAGGAATTCCAGGAAGTAAGGTATAGGTTTTTCCAGAAATTTTTCGGAAACTTAACATGAGAATTCTGTCAGATCATTTCTGACCGCGTCAGGCCTTACAACCTGACGGCGTCAGGTTTTAATTTTTTGAAAATTTTGAAAGTTTTGTTTTTCTACCGGAATCATAAAAAGTTTTTATTAAATCTCTAACTTATAAACTCCAGGAATCTGCAAAATAATCATTCCAAAAGCATTATATCCTTATATAGATTTATCCCGCCGATGTCATGCAGGTTTTCGTGTTTGTTTTCTCAGGTTTAACAGATTATGTTGGACAAGGAGATGTATGTGGAATCTAGCTTTTGGCGATGCTTTAGTCTTGAAGCTTCTACATTCTCTTGGAAGAAGATCTAACCATGTTACCTCTTTATCCACCAAACGAATCAGGGGAGTATTTGATTTCATTCTTTTACCTTATTTACTTTTACATCTTGTTATTTGAACATTGGGGACAATGTTCATCTTAAGTGTAAGGGGGGGTAAAGTACGATACTTTAGAGAATGCAATTACGCTTGATTTTTGTTTGTTTAATGGTAGATGTGTAATAAAACTGAGAGAAATACCTGTTAAGGCAATTTTAGTGCCAAATTTAAAATTTTTTACAACATATAGGAGTGAAACTTTGATCTTAATGAGCGTCTCATGGATAGGAGTTATATGACTAGCACAAAAAACCGTACCACTAAAAAAAATTTCCACCCCCAAATATGTGAGGTTCGCCCCTAGAATTGGTAGGAAAAGCATTTATGCTATGATGTGTGTACCGGTAGCACTTAGATTCTAGAACTTGCGTTAGGACCATTCCGAGGCCACAAGTGAGACTACATTCGTGTAGTTAGATTTACTACATGATAAGAGGCATTAGGATTAACCCATTGTTTTACACCTGTGTTTTTGTTATAATTACGTTGGCTACATTGGTCAAGTAATTCTCCCACACCCTTTGCGTTGTACTCATTTTTAGTACACGATACCCCTAGTACACCCCTCAGAGCCTATCTTTTCGTTTCTAACTTTAAGCATTTTACTTAAAGTAAGAATTTGTTTACACCCCACTTAAATGTACACCCAAATCGCCTTAGCCTACCTTGTATGCACTCATTTTTAGTGCATTATTGTGACAACATTTGTTTAAACCCCAAGTTAATTATCTAATTGATTACATGGTTGCTAAGTCGAGTCATATCCTTGTACATATTGTTTTGGGACGATTGGGACTCATGGGTAAAGTACTAGTGTAATGGAGTAATGGGGAAGAACAACATTATTACCCCCATATGTGTTTATTTTATGAGAAAAAGAAAAGTAGAAAAAACATACGGACTACCATCCCGTTTCATTTTATGTTTATTTTATGTTTTTGTTATTTTGTTTTTAGCTTAAGTCGAGTCTAGTCTTGGCTTAGCAACGCCATATTGTACATGTAATTAATCAAGATCTTTAACTCGCCACCAGTAAAATATCCTTTATCCAACAAAACCGTGTTTATCATATCCCTACACCTAACGTTATAACCCGTTTAAAAGCCCTCTTTGATAGTTTATCTTAGGTGCTTACGCCTAGTGGAGGAGGTTTTTGATCCTTTCCCAAGCCTATGGTAATCTATTTGCTATGACAGGTAGTGAGAGATATTATCCATTTTCATTTATGAGATATACTTTTATGACACCTGAGAGATGTGAGTATCTAAACACTACTTTTGAGGTGCCAGTTTGTAATCTCCGTGCTTATTATGATTAAAGTGGAACGACTATTTGTTGTAATTACTTTTATATTAGCGTTAAATGACCATTAACTTGTATTTTGATTAGAATAAAAGCGCATTTGCTTGAGGACAAGCAAATCTCAAGTGTAAGGGTATTTGATGAAGCAAAAAGTGTACCGCTTTTAGGGGGTCATTTAAGCCCTAAATCGTATTTATTTGATCAAATATTGCCCTAAATCGTTCCTTTTGTCATTTTAGGTACTTTGGAGGAGAAATCTGGAAAAGGAAGCATTTTGGACATTTTTGGAGCATAAAAGTGAAGAAAACGACAAAGTCTCCAAAACTGCTGGAATAGTACACGTGACGGCGTCAAGGATTGCTCCTGACGGCGTCACGGCTTGGCAAAAGAGGAGTGATGAAGCGAAAAGTGTACCGCTTTTAAGGGGTCATTTAAGCCCTAAATCGTATTTATTTGATCAAATATCGCCCTAAATCGTTCCTTTTGTCATTTTAGGTACTTTTGAGGAGAAATCTGGAAAAGGAGGCATTTTGGACGTTTTTGGAGCATAAAAGTGAAGAAAACGGCAAAGTCTCAAAAATCGGCTAAAAGTTACCTTTGACGGCGTCACAATTTACCCTGGACGGCGTCATGCCTTGGCAAGAAAAGTTGGACGTGAAATTTACTCATGATAAGCCAGTGAAAATAGCATGTGAATTCTGACGGCGTCACGCTTTAACTTGATCAAGGGCGTCACGGCTTAAATCATAAGGGGACGGCGTCACGTTCAAGGTTCGACGGCGTCAAGCCTTGATAAGCCAGAATGGATTTTTGAAGAGCTAAAGAGGGACGGCGTCAAGAAGGTCATCCGGGAACCCTAGAAGCGGCGAGGTGACGGCGTCACACTCCATAAGGTGACGCCGTCAGATGCAAAAGTCTATATATAGTTTTCTAATTTTTTGTCATTAAAGAGAGCTTAGTGTGTGGAATTTTGGGAGAAAACCCTAAGACGATTTTAGCATCTTTTTCAAGGCTTTTTGCCTTGAGATCTTCCATGTTACATTGAAGATAAGTTATCAATTAATCATTCAATATGTCTATGTGTTGTTTGATTTTATCTTATTCTTGTCTTTTGATTAACATGTTAGGCTAAATTTATCTTGTGTTTGCTTAGATCTAATGAAACCTAGCTATTGATTATTGGTTATTAGTGTGTTGTTAGTTGTATTGGATGATTGTTTATCTATGTTAGGCTTAAGAAAACTGGCTAACTTCCTATTCGGTAACTTGCTTGAACGTCTTAAGAAACATGAACCAAATGCGTACTAAAGGTTTTTATGGTTGTATTTAATGCACAAGCGAATTCTAGTGATCCCATGTTAGGAGCTTCCTAGCCGGCTCGACATAGGAGTGAAGTAGGAGCTTGTAGAGTTGGGGAAGTAAGTACGCCACCCCACGAATGGTATTAAGGAATACACCCGTCATCCACGCGACTAATACACACTAATTAACCGGTAAAAGATAGTTAGGGAGTAAGGAAATCTAAGTAAACACATTTCTCTACACATAAGTTTCTCACCACATTTTCATTTTTGTTATTTTATTTTATTTGCATTCGTAGTAATATTGGGTTAGTTGACTAGCAACTAATTCCGCCCACTCCTTCAAACCCGAGATTTTACTTGCTTTCATAAAAACTATAAAAACATAAAAAGAATCTTCCTCAACCCTTAGACCTAATTAGAGTAGCCTTTCACACCTAACGAACACTATTCCCTGTGGAGAACGATCAATCCCCCGTACTTACCACTACACTATACTACATCGGTCAGGTACACTGCCTGGTGGGGTTGTAAGCCTCTTGAGATCCCTCGAGAGGTAAAACCTGTTGTAAGGTTACAAAACCACGCATCAAGTTTTTGGCGCCGCTGCCGGGGAATAGTTATTGTTTAGGTTGAATTTTTATTCTATTAGGTCTACTCACTAGATTCCTTTCTAGTGAGATTTTTATTTTCTTTTTCTAGATTTTCTTTAGTCTATCTATTTTCTTCGTTTCTTTGTTCGTAACCATACCATCCGACATCATGGAAGATGGTAATATCCTTAACCCCCACAACCCACCACCACAACAACCACAACCACCTCCTAGAGCCCGTACTTTAGGAGAGTATTCCCGTCCTAGCCACCATGGCTATCGGAACACCATTGAGCTCACTCAAGGAGCCAATATCACACCCTTGCGATCCGACACCATCCGGTTGGTGCAAAGTGGATGCGCATTCCATGGACTTCGTTCTGAAGATCCTAATCAACATCTCAAGGACTTTCTCAAAATCGTTGATTCTATAGACCTTGATGTTGCCACTCGAGAGACGACCCGATTGCGTCTCTTCCAATTCTCTTTGCGGGACCAAGCTAGTCAGTGGCTAGAACGTCAACCCGCAGGATCCATTACCTCTTGGGATGATCTCACTACTCGTTTCCTTGCTCAGTTTTTCCCACCGGGAAGAACTACCAAGCTAAGGAATGATATCTTGATGTTCCAACAACGTCAAGGCGAAACTCTCTACGAGACATGGACTCGATTCAAGGACTTACTCCAAAAAGTCCCTCACCATGGCATAGAACTTTGGCTCCAAGTCCAAATCTTCTATGACCATATCAATCTCTCCACGAGGCAAACCATTGACCAATCGGCCGGTGGCAAGCCACGTGATCTAAGTGCGGAACAATCATGGGCTCTCCTAGAGGATCTTGCTCTTTATGACAACGAAAGTTGGAGTGATCCCCGTGATTTGAATAAAACGGTCAAGGCAATATCTTTGCCTTCGAACAATTCAAGCACTTCCGACCGTAGGATCATAGAACTTGAAGACCAAGTCAAGTTTCTCATGAAATCCTACGAGGCTCCTAAACCTTCAAGCCAAGTGAACAAAATCACTTCTTCGTGTAAATTATGTAGTGGTCCCCACGACACTCATGATTGCATGGAACTTCCCAAACAGGCTTTCAAAGAATTCGCATCCTCGCGAATCGATAAGGCGGGAGATAAGTGGCTCGCCACTAATTATGGGCCCAAAAATTCCGAAGATGGGTATGAGGCATGGAAGAATAAGCCAAATTTTAGTTGGAACCAAACTCGTAGCGTATCATTCAATGACTCTACCCCGCTCACCTGGTCTGAACATTATCCTCAGCGACACACGCATAAACAACAAAATCGCGAGGAATCACTGCAAAAATTCATTCTCTCTCAAGAAACACAGCTCTCCAAACTTGAGAATCAATTCAGACAACAGCAAGTTGATATGAACAACAAGGTCGATAACCTGTTAAAGGTTATCAATGATCGCCTTGCTGGCAGGTCAACTTGTGAGTTGGCACGAGTTAATGAGATCAAATCTGTTACGGTGACCCACCAAACACCCCCTCCTGTAAAAATCAAGCACCCTAGTAAACTCTTCAAATACATATCACCAAACGAAAAAAAAACAGGAGATACTCATACCCCTTCGAAACCTCTCCACTTCATGAACACCATTACAACAATACCTGTTCCTAAACCAAATTTGGACCGACAAACAGCCAAGAATGTGGACAATGAAATGGAGGGTGAAGTTCTCGAAAAGAAACCCGAGGCGCCCGACGACTATCTAGACTCACCAAAGAACTCGAGTACAATAGAGGTGAGTGATGAGGAGGGCTCGGAAGAGAAATCCGAAATGTCTCATGGGCTCCCAGGACTGCTGGACCGCCCCCTGGTAGAGGAACTTGAGAGGGGCACAGCAAGGTCGCCTATGGGATTCGGAGAGAGAATAGAGGATGGCGCTCCTAGGGTCTTTAAGATATCTTGCACCACTAGGAAAAAGTTTATAAAAGATGCCTACATAAACCCCAACTCTTCTATGAGCGCAATATCCCTCTCTCTATATAACGAAGCCTTCACTGAACAAGTCAAATATGAAGGGTCTAATATCATCGGGGTAATAAGGAGGGTACCAATTATGATAGAAAAGTTCCTCTTTCATGTCGAGTTAACTGTAATTAATAACATGAACTCTATCATCAGCCCATCCTTAACTGGCCTTGTTCTAGGCAAACCATTCATAAAAGCAACGGGAGTGATACTCGATGAGGATGATAGGAGTGCATTATTTACCGATGGTGTCAGGAAAGTGATTTTTCGGGATGGCTGTGAAGAAGTGTATGAGTATCAACCATCAGCAAGTGGCAACACATGGGGGTTACACGGTAGAAGGCCTGGCCGAATTAAGCGACATGATCCAAATAATCTCAAAATACCTTGCATGATTGGTCACAAGCATTTTTATAATGTCTACATTGACACATGTTTACCCAAAAATGTGATGTCCTTGTTTCATTATAACAACATTTGCAGATGGGGGATGATTCATGAAGGGAAGGACGACATCGGCATAGATGATGATATACAGGTGTTTGTAGGAAATATGACATTCACTATGAGCTTCGCAATCGTCGATAATATCGAAGAGTACATCGATCCCAGGTTATCACAAGTTGTTTTTGGGGCACCTTTTTGCCAGGCCACAAGCTTGGTTGTGGACGAGCTCAATGGGATCATGACTTTCACCGATGGGATTAGGGAAATCTCATACCAAACACCTTACAAGATGAGAGAATTCAAGGAGATTGATTATAAAGGGCTCGATGGGTTAAGTTCCCAACTCGTGTTATGTGATGATGATGTGAGAAGGGGATGTAAGGACACTTTTGACCTGTCAAGCGGATTCTTTAAGCACGATAAGGAACTTAGTTCTAAATACCGAAACAATCCTTTTGATCATGTGGACCCGAAATACCTTTACTATGAAAGTGATTCTGATAGAGGATCAAAGGAGAATGGCCTAGGAACCGTGACCGATGATGGAGTCACGTAATGTACGTGACTTTGAGTCTAGCTACAAGACTCGTTAATAAAGAAAAGCGCTTCTTGGGAGGCAACCCAAGCTTTATTTTATTTATTTGCTTTGTGTGTTTATTTGTTTGTTTGTTTGTTTTTATTTGTTTCCGTATGTGTGTTTAATTTTTATTAATATTGATTCATGTTCAAAAGTAAATTGTGAAAATGCTTTATTTTGTTTTTAACTTCGTCTTAACTACATATAAAGGTATTTTGCAAAAGATAAGTGTAAGGGAAATCTAAATCGGTTTATTAGAACACAAATTAACATGAATCATAATAATACTAAATTAACATACATATTAGTGTTTGTTTGAGTCAAATGCTTGTATCGAGTCATAATGATGTTTTGCAGGATTTCCAGGAAGTAAGGTAAAGGTTTTTCCAGAAATTTTCCGGAAACTTAAAATGAAAATTTTTGTCAGGTCATTTCTGACGGCGTCAAGGTTTATAACCTGACGGCGTCAGATTTAATTTTCAGAAATTTTTGAAAGTTTTGTTTTCATAAAAAGTTTTTATTAAAATCTCCAACTTATAATCTCCAGGAATCTGCAAAATTATCATTCCACAAGCATTATATCCTTATATATAGATTTATCCCGCCGATGTTATGCAGGTTTTCGTGTTTGTTTTCTCAGGTTTAACAGGTTATTTTGGACAAGGAGATGTTTATTGAATCAAGCTTTTGGCGATGCATTAGTCATGGAGCTTCAACATTCTCTTTGGAGGAAGATCTAACCGTGTAATTTCACTATCCACCGAGCGAATCAGGGGAGTATTTGATTTCATTCTTTTACTTTTTGCTTTTACATCTTGTTATTTGAACATTGGGGACAATGTTCATCTTAAGTGTAAGGGGGGGTAAAAGTACGATTTTAGAGAATGCCATTGCGCTTGATTTTTGTTTGTTTAATAGTTGATGTGTAATAAAACTGAGACAAATACCTGTTAGGGCAATTTTAGTACCAAATTTAAAATTTTTTACAACATATAGGAGTGAAACTTTGATCTTAATGAGCGTCTCACGGATTGGAGTTATATGACTAGCACAAAAACCGTACCACTAAAAAAATTTTCCACCCCCAAATATGTGAGGTTCGCCCCTAGAATTGGTAGGAAAAGCATTTATGCTATGATGTGTGTACCGGTAGCACTTAGATTCTAGAACTTGCGTTAGGACCATTCCAAGGCCACAAGTGAGACTACATTCGTGTAGTTAGATTGACTACATGATAAGAGGCATTAGGATTAACCCGTTGTTTTACACTTGTGTTTTTGTTATAATTACATTGGCTACATTGGTCAAGTAATTCTCTCACACCCTTTGCGTTGTACTCATTTTTAGTACACGATACCCCTAGTACACCCCTCAGAGCCTATCTTTTCGTTTCGACCTTTAAGCATTTTACTTAAAGGAAGAATTTGTTACACCCCACTTAAATGTACACCCAAATCGCCTTAGCCTACCTTGTATGCACTCATCTTTAGTGCATTATTGTTACAACATTTGTTTAAACCCAAGTTAATTATCTAGTTGATTACATGGTTGCTAAGTCGAGTCATATCCTTGTACATATTGTTTTGGGACGATTGGGACTCATGGGTAAAGTACTAGTGTAATGGAGTAATGGGGAAGAACATCATTTATTACCCCCATATGTGCTAAATGTTTTAAAAGTACTCCAAGTTTTTCAATTATCTTAATTCGAGTCGTTAGATTAGTTATTTGTAAAGTTATGTAAAAATTCAAGTGTAAGGGGAATGCAACGCCCCTATGATGTATTATTTTGGATGGTAGGGCAAAAGTGTATGCAAAAAAAATAAAAAATAAATAAAAAAAATAAAAAAAAAAATCAAGAAAAATACAAAAAAAATGAGAAAAAGAAAAAGAGAAAAAACATACGGACTACCATCCCGTTTCATTTTATGTTTATTTTATGTTTATTTTTATGTTTCTGTTATTTGGTTATTTTGTTTCTAGCTTAAGATTGAGTCGAGTCTTGGCTTAGCAACATTGTATAGTACATGTAATTGATCAAGATCTTTAACTCGCCACCAGTAAAATATCCCTTATCCAACAAAACCGTGTTTTCCTTTTCCCTACACCTAACGTTATAACCCATTTAAAAGCCCTCTTTGATAGTTTATCTTAGGTGCTTACGCCTAGTGGAGGAGGTTTTCGATCCTTTCCCAAGCCTATGGTAATCTATTTGCTATGACAGGTAGTGAGAGATATTATCCGTTTTCATTTATGAGATTTATTTTGATGACACTTGAGAGATGTGAGTATCTAAACACTACTTGTGAGGTGCTAGTTTGTAATCTCCGTGCTTATTATGATTGAAGTGGAACGATTATTTATTGTAATTACTTTTATGTTTGCATTAAATGACCCCTAACTTGTATTTTGATAAGAATAAAAGCGCATTTGCTTGAGGACAAGCAAATCTCAAGTGTAAGGGTATTTGATGAAGCGAAAAGTGTACCGCTTTTAAGGGGTCATTTAAGCCCTAAATCGTATTTATTTGATCAAATATCGCCCTAAATCGTTCCTTTTGTCATTTTAGGTACTTTTGAGGAGAAATCTGGAAAAGGAGGCATTTTGGACGTTTTTGGAGCATAAAAGTGAAGAAAACGGCAAAGTCTCAAAAATCGGCTAAAAGTTACCTTTGACGGCGTCACAATTTACCCTGGACGGCGTCATGCCTTGGCAAGAAAAGTTGGACGTGAAATTTACTCATGATAAGCCAGTGAAAATAGCATGTGAATTCTGACGGCGTCACGCTTTAACTTGATCAAGGGTGTCACGGCTTAAATCATAAGGGGACGGCGTCACGTTCAAGGTTCGACGGCGTCAAGCCTTGATAAGCCAGAATGGATTTTTGAAGAGCTAAAGAGGGACGGCGTCAAGAAGGTCATCCGGGAACCCTAGAAGCGGCGAGGTGACGGCGTCACACTCCATAAGGTGACGCCGTCAGATGCAAAAGTCTATATATAGTTTTCTAATTTTTTGTCATTAAAGAGAGCTTAGTGTGTGGAATTTTGGGAGAAAACCCTAAGACGATTTTAGCATCTTTTTCAAGGCTTTTTGCCTTGAGATCTTCCATGTTACATTGAAGATAAGTTATCAATTAATCATTCAATATGTCTATGTGTTGTTTGATTTTATCTTATTCTTGTCTTTTGATTAACATGTTAGGCTAAATTTATCTTGTGTTTGCTTAGATCTAATGAAACCTAGCTATTGATTATTGGTTATTAGTGTGTTGTTAGTTGTATTGGATGATTGTTTATCTATGTTAGGCTTAAGAAAACTGGCTAACTTCCTATTCGGTAACTTGCTTGAACGTCTTAAGAAACATGAACCAAATGCGTACTAAAGGTTTTTATGGTTGTATTTAATGCACAAGCGAATTCTAGTGATCCCATGTTAGGAGCTTCCTAGCCGGCTCGACATAGGAGTGAAGTAGGAGCTTGTAGAGTTGGGGAAGTAAGTACGCCACCCCACGAATGGTATTAAGGAATACACCCGTCATCCACGCGACTAATACACACTAATTAACCGGTAAAAGATAGTTAGGGAGTAAGGAAATCTAAGTAAACACATTTCTCTACACATAAGTTTCTCACCACATTTTCATTTTTGTTATTTTATTTTATTTGCATTCGTAGTAATATTGGGTTAGTTGACTAGCAACTAATTCCGCCCACTCCTTCAAACCCGAGATTTTACTTGCTTTCATAAAAACTATAAAAACATAAAAAGAATCTTCCTCAACCCTTAGACCTAATTAGAGTAGCCTTTCACACCTAACGAACACTATTCCCTGTGGAGAACGATCAATCCCCCGTACTTACCACTACACTATACTACATCGGTCAGGTACACTGCCTGGTGGGGTTGTAAGCCTCTTGAGATCCCTCGAGAGGTAAAACCTGTTATAAGGTTACAAAACCACGCATCAAGGAGGATATGACAAATACACATGACGCGCCAGAAAGTTTTACAAAAGAAGTCTGACGGCGTCACCCTTTAAGGTGATCAAGGCCGTCACGGTTTAAGTTAAAGAGAGACGGCATCAAGCACAATTATGACGGCGTCAACCCTTGACGCGCCAGAGTGGATTTTTGTGGATTAAAGAGGGACGGCGTCAGGAAGACCATCCGGGAACCCTAGCCGCGGCGAGGTGACGGCGTCACCTCCTACAACGTGACGCCGTCAGCCTCTAAATTCTATATATAGTTTTGCAATTTTTAGTCATTAGTGTGCAACTTTGTGAGGAGAAACCCTAAGACGAATTTTCTGCCATTTTTAAGGGTTTTATACCCTTGGATCTCCCATGTTTAATTGAAGATAAGTAATCAATTAATCATTCAATATGTCTATGTGTTGTTTGATTATATCTTGTTCTTGTCTTTTAATTAACATGCTAGGCTAGATTTATCTTGTGTTAGCTTAGATCTAATGAAACCTAACTATTGATTATTGGTTTTTGGTGTGTTATTAATTGTATTGGATGATTGTTTATCGATGTTAGGCTTAAGAAAACTGGCTAACCTCCTATACGGTAACTTGCTTGAACATCTTAAGAAACATGAACCAATGCGTACTAAGGTTTTTATGGTTGTATTTAATGCATGAGCGAATTCTAGTGATCCCATGTTAGGAGCTTCTTAGCCGGCTCGACATAGGAGTGAAGTAGGAGCTTATAGAGTTGGGGAAGTACGTACGCCACCCCACGATTGGTATTAAGGAATACACCCGTCATCCACGCAATTAATACACACTAATCAACTGGTAAAAGATAGTTAGGGAGTAAGGAAATCCAAGTAAACACATTTCTCTCCATATAAGTTCCACCACCTTTTTATTTTCAGTTATTTTATTTTATTTGCAATTGTAGTTATTTGGGTTAGTTGACTAGCAACTAATTCCGCTCACTCCTTCAAACCTGAGATTTTACTTGCTTTCATAAAAATATAAAAAATACAAAAAGAATCTTCCCTCACCCTTAGACCTATTAGAGTAGTTTTTCAATCCTAACGACACTATTCCCCTAGAGAACGATCAATCCCCCGGTACTTGCCACTTCACTATACTACATCGGTCAGGTACACTGCCTGGTGGGGATTGCAAGCCTCTCGAGATCCCTCGAGAGGTAAAACCTGTTGTAAGGTCGCAAAACCACGCATCACTTATATAATGACAAGTTTCCTTAATTAGTTTTAAGTTTTCAAGATTGTTCAATTTTCAAGAAATTGGATACACTCATTATATGTAGTATAGATATACATTTGTGCAAGTGGGTTACTGTTCATCTACAGTAACCTCACTTTCATAAATGACAAAAATAGTCCGTATGACTGAGTTGCGTTCCACAAAAAAGTCCTTAACAAATTGCAAATTGTGTGCATGCCGTTAAATGCGATTGCAGAAACAGTTTGACATAAAATATGCCACTTTTTGTGTAACACAAATTTACACAAATAGTCCCTTTAGTTACCTATCAATTTTATTAACTGTCCTTAAGTTAAGTTTAGTGATTGTTTGTGTTAACAAAATATTTCACTTCCTCAATTTTTAAGGTACATCCATAACTACAATATTTAATGGAAAAGAATTATGTCGGGTAAAGATGTTAACAAGTAATTATTTATAGATTAATTGAAACTTAAGAAGCTGAATAGTTATTGTTGATTAATTTTTTATCCGCCGCAACGCGTGGGTAAATCTCACTCGTTATAATTCATGTATCCTATTTGTAATTTTTATATACAATTTTGATAGTGCAAAATACTTTTTGGTTCATATTTCTACCATATATAAAGAGAACACCTTTATTTAAAACTTAAAAACTTAAAAAATGAGTAAAGTTCAATTACTAGTATATTCTTGATTAAAAAGTAGTAACACATCTATTATTAAATCAATAGTTTAAACATTTTTTTAATCCTCAAACTTTTATCATTTTTCGTTTCTAACTCATAGATTTTCTTATCGCAATAACTATAAATTGAACCCTTGTTGCATCAAGGGTTACACCAAAACCACAAGTTCACGCGTATAATTATTTGCCCGCTATATCTAGGTATTCGTCTAGTTTATGCAATGTAGCAGTTGCAAATATTGTTTTGATTAGCATTTCAAAAATCTTGGATCAATGTCAAATGAGGAAGTTTGTTATTTAAAAATCACTTTGGAACGTTATTGCAGATCATCTGGGCAACTAATCAATTATGAGAAATCTGAGGTTACATTTAGTGCTAATGTTGAGCCACATGTTCGTACCCGTATAAGTGAGCTTCTATATGTGCGAGAAGTTGATGTTCAGCCTAAATATTTAGGGTTGCCATCGGTTATTGGTAGGTCAAAAAAAGTGGTGTTTCAAGCTATCCTTGACAAGATTGAGAAGAAGCATGGTGGATGGAAAGAGAAGACCCTTTCAATTGGAGGAAAAGAAGTCCTTATTAAAGCTGTCGCCCAAGCCATGCCTATGTATGTTATGAATATATTTCTTCTACCTGATTCCTTGATTGATGATATTCATAAAGCCCTTAATTGTTTTTGGTGGGGTGATGGGATTAAAGAAAACCCAATTCGCTGGTGTTCGTGGGATAAAATGTGTGTGTCAAAGTTTCGAGGAGGTCTTGGTTTCTGTCATTTTGGAATATTTAACAAGTCTCTTCTGGCCAAGCAAGTATGAAGAATGATCACAATTCCAACAGCATTGGCTGCGAAAGTGTTGAAGGCTCGTTATTTTCCAAGGTCTAGTTTCTTTTATGCCAATGTTGTCTACCGTCTGAGCTACATTTGGCGTAGCTTTGTAGCTATCAAAGAAATAGTTCAAAAGGGTTGTAAATGGAATATAGGATATGGTCGTCAGGTCAATGTGTGGGAGGACTATTGGCTCGAAGATCCTAGGTGATTGGGCCCAAAACCGAATAACTGTGAAGTAACTTATGTTCGTGATTTATTAAATAATGAAGGTGATGACTGGAACCATGCATTACTAATGGCATTGTTCCCAAGAATTATTTCCAACAAGATCACAGCTTGCTTTGTAAACAGATCGACGCCTGATACTCTTTATTGGCATAGCGGCTCTGGTGGTCAATTTTCATGTAAGTCTGCCTATTACATAGCACTTGAAATGTAAAACCAAAACTTCTGAATTCACAAATTTTGAATTTTACCCTAAACTTTGTAATGATGTATTTAAACCCTAAACTATATATTATGTGTTATAATTAAATCATAACAAACTAACCTAAGTTTGGTAAATAATAAAAGTGAGTTACAAAAAAAAAAAAAAAAAAAAAAAAAAAAATCAATCAAATCCTATCCTAATCCTAACCAAATCCGGCCCCCTTTTCCCCCCTCTATGAACACCTTTTTTTTTTTTATTTAATGTGTATATCTCTAAAATTAAAAGATTATATGGTTTCCATAATACCCGCACACCAAATCTCACGCTTTAAAAACATACGGTTCTTGTTTTCTTTTTCTTCCATTCAACATTCACACCCACAATACAAGTTCCTGGAAAACTATATCCTCTCCATTGAAGGCTGTGGTGCGCCCTCCATTGGTGATAGAATCAATCCAAGGTTTGGTGTAAACGTTTTGGTGTTGTTTTCTTGCTCTCTTTTGGTTTCCTTTGCCTCGTTAAACTGCCATAAGGTATCTCATCCTTCCCTTTTATTTTCAAGCCATTTGACACATGTATATGATTAACAAGCTGATGTAAAACATGTGATATGAACTGTTATAACCATGCTCACATAACATTTGATTTGCCTCATTAATTTGGTAATGTGAATAACACATGAAATCATAAATGGATGCACCTATGTATGGACTGTTTTTGTGTCACTTTTACAGCCCTAAGTTATAACTCGTGAAGCCCTAATAAGATCATTAAAGATGCATTTAATATGTGTTAAAACCTGGAAAAAAAAACCCAAGAATTAATTAATGTTCGATTAGGGTTTATAAGGGGTTAGGGATTTGTTTTCTGTCTCAACTGCATTCTGTTCAAAATTTGGGTCGGGTTTAAAGAGGTCTAAATTGATGATGACAAAGTTTTTTTGCAAGATTTTTGAGCCTAAAACTAAGTTCAGGTTGTGTACTATCTGTATAAAAAATTTCATAATTTTTGGAGGTCGGGTAGGCGACTTTTTGATTTTTAGAACATTAGATGTCAATCCTGAGTTTAGGAGTCTAGAAATTCAGCTGGTCTTTTTGAATTTTAATTTCCAAACCCTGAGGAATTAGGAGGTCTCCTTTTATAGATAGAATATTTAGAATGTATAGGACTTACAGGAATTTTTATCGATTTTTCTGAAGGGTTCTAATGGGGTAAGAAAATGCAAACTTTCTAGGTGTCTATGCAGTTATCTTTCTGGGCAGGTTTGGGAAAACAATTTTTGAAATGGTACTATAAATTTGAAATAAAATCTGAGAAAATTACAGTATGTGCCCAACATGTATAGGTATCTATGATAAATATTTAACCTTCCCAGTAAACACTTAAGTATGGTGTAAAATTCATAAATATCGGGACCAGAACAAGTTAAAATCTGAACTATATTACAAGTTAAGAATTTAGTGTAACCCAACCCCATTTAATGTGTTTTGACCTTAATAACATTTGTAACGTTAATACGGATACTCTTAAACATGTGTTAACCTACTTTCGACCTAACCCTATAATTAATTGATTTTGCTTAAACTCTAAATTGGTCATCAATGTAAATTAAATACGATATAAACCCTAATAAACTATTTATTATACATAAACCCTAACTTTGTCATATATTGATTTTAAGTGCTTTTAAACCTAATCCTTAGCTGATTATCATTTCGAAACCCTAATTTGACCAATTAACGAGAAGTTACTAAAAGTGGTAAGTTACTAAAAATGGAAAGATACAAAAAAATTGAAGAAAACCCTAAATGAATATAATAAATGAACTGATAAATAATAAATGATCCCTAATACGTGTAGATCATTTGAAGAGGCGCGACGTTGTTTCCTTGTGTTCATTCAGTCGTTTGCTTTCCTTTCATTCGCGCTAAGGTACAGATATTCCACCCTTTTTTAGTAAGGGTATCTCATGACTTTGATTCCTTGATATTTGCTATTCGTTTGGTTATTCTGTCTAATATGGTTGATTATTCGTTCTTTCTGGTGACTTCAATATCCATATTAGAATCATTTGATACTTTGTAACCCATTTAATATTACAACTTCATGTGAACACCTTTCTTAAATATATTATGAATATGTTTTGAGAAAGAAAAAAATGTTTTAAAATGATTGATATGAAACCAAGGCGATACCACTTTTATATGAAGGTTTAATGACTTTTATGAGAACTGCTTTTAAAAGAATACGTTTATGAAAACAGTGTTAAATGATTTTCACAATTACTTAACCTATTTGTACTCTATCTTTTCCTTAACGATTTCTCATGATTTGTACTCTATTTCATTTACCGTTTTGCTATTCCGATTTATGATCCACATTTGATTAGTATGCATTTGCTATTCTGTTGATATGATTCATTCCGCTGGTATTATCTTGTTGGATAATTGATAATTATCCTTTATGCTTTATTTGTATCATCTGTTTCATTCTATTGCCCATATTTGTAGCCAGTCATGGGGAGTCCATGGCCTTGCCATTGGTGCACCAACGGTATTGACACTATCTGTGGAGGTGGGTTTTAGTCCACAGCGTTCCCACTTATGCTATATAGCAACCATGGCCGCCATACTTATTATTACTATATTAACATATGTATGCATAGTCTCGAACTTGTATATGTATATCTGTTTTGCAGGGAGCATATGGATGCATCCTACGAACTTTGTTTAGTTCAGTTATTTGGTGAATGGATTGTGTGCATGCCATACACCCCATTTCACACTAGTACTATTAGAGTCTGCAGCTCCTATGTACAATTTGCTATGATATGATATATGTTTGTTACTTAAGCATTTCCTTGTTATGATTGTTATCCGTTTCATATCCCTTGTTATGCTTTGATTCCATTATCATATATCCCATATTTCATTGATATCTTGTTCAGCAAGTTCTCATGGTTTCGTTTCACTTATCCGTTCATTTTTCTACTTATTGTGACTTATAACATTTTTATCCAGCAGATCCTTATGATTTCATTTCAGTTATTCTTTTGCTTTAGTTATCCATTTGTATATATCTGTTCACTAGGCTTTTGAAGCTCAGCCGCATTTCTTTTCCTGCGGCAGGTTTTAGGTTGGAAGCTGGGTTTTGAGTGAAGAGTGCTTAGGAGCTCCTAGTGGACTGCACCTTGATAGCTTCCCATGGATTAGAGATGCATTTAGAGTTTCCTTTTGGACTTAGTTTGTATTTTAGTATGGAATTTGTAATGTTCAGATTTAGTACTTTATCTTTTCCTTAGAATACCTTTGTAAACATTGTATTATTAAAGTCTTCCGCTTGCGTATATTCTGTTTGACGCCATAAATGTGACATTTGACCCGTTCTCGGATGGGGGTGGTACAATTATGGTATCAGAGCAAAGGCTTCGACTTGTAGTACATAAAATCATGACCTGTGAATATTAGGCCCTTAGGTTTGCACTATAGGAGCTTATGAAACAACCTTTGAGAATTTTCCTTAGGATTTCCGCTCTGGAAGGACTTAAGATATGACCGGTGAGGATTGGGTAGACTATGTGATAAGACATTTGTTAGGTATATTGCTTCCGCGTCACTCTGATTCGTACCCCTACTTTTTAGTTAAGCCCTTTAAGAGCATTCTTTCTGGAGATTTAGGAAACTTATCATATTGCTCAGCATGAGTTTAGTGACCAAATAAGTTTAGAATGCCTTGAGAATTTTATGGTTATGCCTTACACTATATGAGTTTTATTTTCTGATTCCGACCTTAACCTCTGATTCGTTTGTAAATCATTTAGATGCCTCTTCGACCATTCTGAGGATTCTGATGACCATGATGTGTTTAACACATTCTGTGATAACTCTTGCTTTTGCTAAGCATATTAAGGTTCCATCTACACTATTAGGTTATGCCTTAACCATTTCCGTTCCTATGAGAAATATGGTGGTTATTAACCACGAGTATAGGAAATTGTCCCTTTCATTTTGATAATAAGATTCATTCTGCTAAATTATTTGTCACAACCCGAAATTTTAGGTCATTTTTCCGAACCTCGATGATTCACTATTCACCAGTTACTATTCATCATTTACTATTCACCGATCACTATTCATCATTTCACTATTCATCATTTTCGGAGTCAGTTTGAGAATTTGAGAAGCGTTCGGAAATTTTACTATTCACGTGACACTATTCATTCCCGGAGAAAACTTACTATTCATGTTCATTCATTCATTTCATCGTAAACGTAGTTTACGGGTATTCATATTCGCGTAACCGGATGGGTTTAGCTGCGAATTCATGCGTCATTAGTAGGGACACTGCATACGGACTAGGAATAGTCTACATATCATCATAATGACATTTTCATACTATTCCACTCGTAGGGTTATTAAATTAACACTTTTATTACATTTGACGTTTTACGTATAATTAAATTTAATTAAAACGTTAACGCGCGATCAATAAATGTGACTAACACGTCCGACAATCCCCACGAAGGTCCCGACATGCTTTTACACCTCTTATAACATCATAAAGATTATAAAATTCATTTACTTGGTATTTTGGAAATTTACGTTTTCCAGTTCAGCGTTTTACGCGAATTACGCGTTTTAAACCCGCGTTTCCAGTTTTAACTGCGTTTAAGCAACCCGATGAAACTTACCATTCATTTCACATTTTCTTATGGAGTATTTTGACAAGTTTAGTCATTATTTCAAGTTTCATATTTTTACGATACCCGAAATTACGTTTCGCGACTTAACTATTTACGTTTAGTGATTAACGGAACCAAAACTGACTCCGTGAGCTAGATATTACCAAGCTTCCTACACACATTTCACACCATGTGCAGCCCCCATCCCATGTTACTTCAACTTGATCCTTTAATTACAATTATGCCATTCAAGGTTAGATATTTTGCAAGAAAACCAACTAAAACAATCACTAGTTCATTTTTCAAGATCAAAAACTCATTTCTCTCTTTTCTCCTTGGAGACTCACGACCAAGAAACACCATGGATCAAGATCCATTATTTTTCCAAGATCAAAGTATCAAAGTTGCTCATTTCATCATTCTTATTAAGGGTTTTGTAATACAAACTCAAGAATCACAAGATTTCTCATCATCTAATCACCTAATCTTTCAAAGTAAGTTGTCAAACTCTTTTTCATAATTTCTTCAAGTTGTCTTCATGATTATATGATTTCCATACTAGATCTACATGCATATGCAAGCTATACCACTCCATTTACATTTATTTAACTTTTGAGCCATAGAGATGGGTTATAGGTAAATCCTTGGTAGATTAACTTAATGGATGATGTTTAGGAACCCATGACACCCTAAGAAGGTGTATGGTAGGCTATGGGATGATTGGTTGTTGTTTGTGAGGTTTTTGGACAAGTTACTAACTAGGAAAGTGGTTTTTGAAGTGTTAAAATACCTACTGTCTCCATTTTAAAAACGTGGCCAACTCAGTAAGTGTTGGTTAATTTTTGGCCAAATATTTAGAAAATACATTCCGAGACGAAGCCGTAGCCGAAAACGGGGATAAAAACGAGCTTATAACGAAGGAGATATGATTTTTCAAAGTTTAACGACGAAAACTAATTTTTCTGAAAATAGCGTGCTGTTGGACGATTTTCGACGGGCAAACTGAGGCGTTTAACGCGACCTAGATGAACCGAGCTACTGAAAATGTGTTAGTATATGTTAATACGAAGCCACGGATATAAAGAACGTCGAAAACAAGCTAATAACGAACAAGATACACGCGTTTAAACTTCGATAAATACTATTAGTTTTTGACAGCTTTTAATGGAAATATAATTACGTACTAGAAACTATATTTTTCAAGTAATAACCATGGAGAGCCGTATCTCTTACCCGTTAGAACACGTACGATCAAAGGGTTATTAACTCGACTATTATAAGACATACCAAGGTTTTCAAAACGCCGAGACTAACACAAACGTTTTATACACATTATTACACGACTAGTTTTGACGTAACAAGTGGAACACATTTTTACCAAGTTTTGGAAGATATTACATATCAACGATAACTATTATTTTCATAGTACGAGTGGTATAGGTTACATATGCATGAGCATTCACTACATCATCTAAGTAGAACATATTCATTCATGATAGGTTGCGGCTAGTGTTCGCGCCTTGTTGTTCCGTTCATCTCATATTCATCGCATTGTTGTATCATCATACCAGGTGAGTTCATAGCCCCACTTTTACTCTTTAATACTTGTTTTAAACTCTTTGGGGGAGATACATGCTTAAACTGTTTGCTATTACTCAAGACGATTTTTCTCATATGCTATGCTACGCTTTTATACACTTACTCATGATGTGTAGTTTTATTACGATATGTGACTTAATGTGGAAAACTATTCTATACGCTATATTCATTCACCACTGTTTAACTCCTGGATGGAGCCGACGGAGAGGTATTGATAGTACTATCGGGTTGACACCCCCACCCTTGGCCCGCGATTCATGGCCTTGGGTGAATATAATCCAGCTATGAAGCATTCTTGCTTATTCTTGTCGTGAGGTTCAGTAGGCTATTAAACTTTACATTAAGCGTGCATATATCGTATACACATTTGACTTAATCATACTATATGTTAGCAGTGGGTTGTAAACACACAGGTTGCGAGTCTTGTATGGCCGAGGCTTGGAACTGAGTGGATTTACAATGCCTTTGCTGTGGAAACATTCTTTGAAGGCTTTTTCAACTATTTTAATACAAACTCTATGAACTCACCAACCTTTGTGTTGACACTTTTAGCATGTATTTTCAGGTATAAGCAATAGCACGCTACTGGAGGCTTTTGGCAGGGCATGGCATGGTCATAGAAGACTTTGATAAAACATTTGGGACCGCTTAACTTATTTTATGGGCCAACTTCCGCACCACTTTTCATAATGTAAATTTAACACTTTTGACTTCTCAAATATATTCTAAATGATTGATGTGAAAACCGTTCTTTGCACTTGTTTTGTGGTACCAATTGAGTTGCACCCCAGCGACGCTACCTTCCGCTGCAAACCACTTTTGGGGGTGTGACAGATTGGTATCAAAGCCTTGGCTATAGAGAACTGGGTGATTTTAAAACCTAGACTATAGCTACTTTCATGAAAACTTAACCCTATGACCGCCACGTGCCTGCCTGCCAAGCTGATGCCCCACTTGTGGTTTGTTTGCTGATACATTTGCTGAGATTTGTGTCATATTATTAGATTAAATACACCTTCTTATTTTCATTGATTACTATAACATAAGCATGCTCACATATCATACACGTCATAGCGTTACACCTTTTCCTTATGTAGTTTCATCATTCGACCTCGAGTTTGGTCACTTGCCTTAGTCTTTTGAGACGTCCTTTAAATGTGAAGGACATAGTATTAGTATAACTAAGCTGAGTATTTCAAAATTTATTGAACCTCGGTGGAATATAGACTGGTCATCTATATTCGACCCGGGATAGTGAGACATAGCCTGACCACCTATGTCTGACTCAGAGATGAATTTTGCAATACTGAGAGTAGTTATAATAGTATTATGTCCAGATTGATTTGATTGATGTAAGTAATTCCAAAATCGAGCTAATCTTTCAAAAGACCTCATTTCAGGATGTTGAATCCATTATTTTTGACAACTTGTTTCTTAGCTTGATCTAGTGACAGTTCTTGTTTGATGAGTTGCGAAAATCAAGCTAAGAGCCAAGTTGTTACCCCAGCCGACTCAGTTTAATCTCATGACAGTTCTTGTTTGATGAGTTGTGAGATTAAATTTGAATCGACAACCTAAACCGATTTAGCCTAATCCCATGACAGTTCTTGTTTGATGAGTTGTGGGATTAAGTAAAAATCGGTTACCGAAAGGTCTTTTGAGGGCTACGCTCGAGGATGGGAAAGTTTGCCTCATCAAATCCGACCAGGAGAACGTGTGTGCGCAGAACGAACGAGCTGAACTTCGGGACGAAGTTCCTTTTAGGGAGGGAGACTGTCACAACCCGAAATTTTAGGTCATTTTTCCGAACCTCGATGATTCACTATTCACCAGTTACTATTCATCATTTACTATTCACCGATCACTATTCATCATTTCACTATTCATCATTTTCGGAGTCAGTTTGAGAATTTGAGAAGCGTTCGGAAATTTTACTATTCACGTGACACTATTCATTCCCGGAGAAAACTTACTATTCATGTTCATTCATTCATTTCATCGTAAACGTAGTTTACGGGTATTCATATTCGCGTAACCGGATGGGTTTAGCTGCGAATTCATGCGTCATTAGTAGGGACACTGCATACGGACTAGGAATAGTCTACATATCATCATAATGACATTTTCATACTATTCCACTCGTAGGGTTATTAAATTAACACTTTTATTACATTTGACGTTTTACGTATAATTAAATTTAATTAAAACGTTAACGCGCGATCAATAAATGTGACTAACACGTCCGACAATCCCCACGAAGGTCCCGACATGCTTTTACACCTCTTATAACATCATAAAGATTATAAAATTCATTTACTTGGTATTTTGGAAATTTACGTTTTCCAGTTCAGCGTTTTACGCGAATTACGCGTTTTAAAACCCGCGTTTCCAGTTTTAACTGCGTTTAAGCAACCTGATGAAACTTACCATTCATTTCACATTTTCTTATGGAGTATTTTGACAAGTTTAGTCATTATTTCAAGTTTCATATTTTTACGATACCCGGAATTACGTTTCGCGACTTAACTATTTACGTTTAGTGATTAACGGAACCAAAACTGACTCCGTGAGCTAGATATTACCAAGCTTCCTACACACATTTCACACCATGTGCAGCCCCCATCCCATGTTACTTCAACTTGATCCTTTAATTACAATTATGCCATTCAAGGTTAGATATTTTGCAAGAAAACCAACTAAAACAATCACTAGTTCATTTTTCAAGATCAAAAACTCATTTCTCTCTTTTCTCCTTGGAGACTCACGACCAAGAAACACCATGGATCAAGATCCATTATTTTTCCAAGATCAAAGTATCAAAGTTGCTCATTTCATCATTCTTATTAAGGGTTTTGTAATACAAACTCAAGAATCACAAGATTTCTCATCATCTAATCACCTAATCTTTCAAAGTAAGTTGTCAAACTCTTTTTCATAATTTCTTCAAGTTGTCTTCATGATTATATGATTTCCATACTAGATCTACATGCATATGCAAGCTATACCACTCCATTTACATTTATTTAACTTTTGAGCCATAGAGATGGGTTATAGGTAAATCCTTGGTAGATTAACTTAATGGATGATGTTTAGGAACCCATGACACCCTAAGAAGGTGTATGGTAGGCTATGGGATGATTGGTTGTTGTTTGTGAGGTTTTTGGACAAGTTACTAACTAGGAAAGTGGTTTTTGAAGTGTTAAAATACCTACTGTCTCCATTTTAAAAACGTGGCCAACTCAGTAAGTGTTGGTTAATTTTTAGCCAAATATTTAGAAAATACATTCCGAGACGAAGCCGTAGCCGAAAACGGGGATAAAAACGAGCTTATAACGAAGGAGATATGATTTTTCAAAGTTTAACGACGAAAACTAATTTTTCTGAAAATAGCGTGCTGTTGGACGATTTTCGACGGGCAAACTGAGGCGTTTAACGCGACCTAGATGAACCGAGCTACTGAAAATGTGTTAGTATATGTTAATACGAAGCCACGGATATAAAGAACGTCGAAAACAAGCTAATAACGAACAAGATACACGCGTTTAAACTTCGATAAATACTATTAGTTTTTGACAGCTTTTAATGGAAATATAATTACGTACTAGAAACTATATTTTTCAAGTAATAACCATGGAGAGCCGTATCTCTTACCCGTTAGAACACGTACGATCAAAGGGTTATTAACTCGACTATTATAAGACATACCAAGGTTTTCAAAACGCCGAGACTAACACAAACGTTTTATACACATTATTACACGACTAGTTTTGACGTAACAAGTGGAACACATTTTTACCAAGTTTTGGAAGATATTACATATCAACGATAACTATTATTTTCATAGTACGAGTGGTATAGGTTACATATGCATGAGCATTCACTACATCATCTAAGTAGAACATATTCATTCATGATAGGTTGCGGCTAGTGTTCGCGCCTTGTTGTTCCGTTCATCTCATATTCATCGCATTGTTGTATCATCATACCAGGTGAGTTCATAGCCCCACTTTTACTCTTTAATACTTGTTTTAAACTCTTTGGGGGAGATACATGCTTAAACTGTTTGCTATTACTCAAGACGATTTTTCTCATATGCTATGCTACGCTTTTATACACTTACTCATGATGTGTAGTTTTATTACGATATGTGACTTAATGTGGAAAACTATTCTATACGCTATATTCATTCACCACTGTTTAACTCCTGGATGGAGCCGACGGAGAGGTATTGATAGTACTATCGGGTTGACACCCCCACCCTTGGCCCGCGATTCATGGCCTTGGGTGAATATAATCCAGCTATGAAGCATTCTTGCTTATTCTTGTCGTGAGGTTCAGTAGGCTATTAAACTTTACATTAAGCGTGCATATATCGTATACACATTTGACTTAATCATACTATATGTTAGCAGTGGGTTGTAAACACACAGGTTGCGAGTCTTGTATGGCCGGGGCTTGGAACTGAGTGGATTTACAATGCCTTTGCTGTGGAAACATTCTTTGAAGGCTTTTTCAACTATTTTAATACAAACTCTATGAACTCACCAACCTTTGTGTTGACACTTTTAGCATGTATTTTCAGGTATAAGCAATAGCACGCTACTGGAGGCTTTTGGCAGGGCATGGCATGGTCATAGAAGACTTTGATAAAACATTTGGGACCGCTTAACTTATTTTATGGGCCAACTTCCGCACCACTTTTCATAATGTAAATTTAACACTTTTGACTTCTCAAATATATTCTAAATGATTGATGTGAAAACCGTTCTTTGCACTTGTTTTGTGGTACCAATTGAGTTGCACCCCAGCGACGCTACCTTCCGCTGCAAACCACTTTTGGGGGTGTGACATTATTCCTTTGGAAGTGTGCGATTTCGTTGTTATTCTGGTATGGATTGGTTGACTGAGCATCAAGATGCTAACTACTATCATACTATACATCTCACCTTTGGCGTTTTGAACAATCCTGAATCCCTTACCATGATTTCCGACTGGTTAACCATTGTTATCTTTACTACACTGAAAACTCGTACGTTATCTTTTCACGGTTGTGAAAGCTCTCCTAGCACCTATTTAATACACCGTTGGATGGATCGCACCTTGAGAGTCACTTTACAATCTGAATTTTCTCGATGTGATCCCTGAACGAACCACCAAGATTTCCACCAGAATGTGAAGTTGATATGACATGGCACTAAGAGATTGTTTAGTCACAACTCGAGGTGGAATATGATACCAATAAAGGAATTATTATATGATGCAAGTATTATGATGCCTGATCAACGTGATAATACAAACATCATATAACTTGAACTTATTGGGAGCATAAGATATCTTGAGAAGTGCCGGAACAGTAAGGTCTGATGAGACAGAACTCTATCTGTATGGAACGACGTGTTGCCCGAATCTGAAACTCCATATTGAATGACACCATTTAGATGGGAAGAACCGAAGGAACAACTTGTAAGTGGTTTTAATTATCCGAGTACACCTCCGTGGACTACCCCGGTTTTATTCGTAAGGAGGAAGGATAGTAGTAGGAGATTATGCGTTGACTTCTGGAAGCTGAACCGTATTACTGTTAGAAACTGTTATCCACTACCTCGAATCGACGATGTATCTAATCAACTTTAGGACGCGAAGTTTTCCTTTAGATGAATTTATAGCTTGAGGATATTCCTAGAACTGCCTTTCGTATTCGTTACGGCCACTACGAGTGTTAACGATGCCAACGGTATTGGCTAATGCTCTGACTGTTTATGGACTTGATGAATCGTGTCTCTTGTGAGTACTGGGACAAATTTGTCATAGTATGACATTTTGGTGTATTCAGAGATGAAGGAGAAACATGAGGATCATTTTCGTATTGTGTTAGAAATGTTGCGATAGAAGAAGCTTTAAAGGGTGATATTGTGGTTGGGACAAGAGACGTTCTTAGCAGATGGTATCATTTGGATCCTGCGAAGATTTGGATTATCACTAAATGGTCAAGACCGACGACAGTTACTGGGGTTAGAACCTTTGAGTTTTGCAGAAGGATTGTGGAAGATGTTCACGACTAGCGTTATCGTTGATGAAGCGTATGAGAAGAGATGAGAAGTTTAGTTGGGATGAGGAACGAGAACTGAGTTTGAAGAGCTGAAACAGGAATTAGCTTCTAGGTGGGTAACAATTTTGGGAATGATTTCAAGAAGAGACTTGGTTATACACTTGTGCAGCACGGGAAGGATCGCTTATGCATCAAGACAACTAGAACCATAGGAGGCGGAATATCCAACACATAACTTGGAGTTGGCAGCAGTGATCGTGTCAGAGATTCGCGTTTTAGCCTCACAGTTCTAGGGAGAGCTACAGAAGGCTTGAGGAATCAGACTCAAGTTAAGATTTCTTTTCACCCTCAGATAAATGGGCAGAAGGAATGAACTATTCGGAATTAGAGGTTATGTTAGGATCTTGTACTTTGGTAGGGATGGAAGTATAGAACATCTTTTGTTGGAAGGGGATTAGATAGCTACTTATTGAAGATCTGGAGTTGATTATAGTGACTGAAAGAATAGTTACAGTGGTAGAGGAACTTTGGAATTTTAGACCGGGGGTTGTGTGTTCTTGGGGTGTCTCCGTATAGAAGGGTTAGACGTTCTGACATAATATAGAGATTTATTCAATGATTCGTTAGTCCTTAAGTTCTTTCTTATCATTACGGGTATTCTACCCTTATCCTTATGCATTTTATACATTCGATAATTCGATAATTACTTCGTTGATCATTTGTACGTTTCCTTGATTCGTCGGAATTTTAGAATAGGATAGTGAAAATTTCTACCGTTTAGCATTGCCTCCGTATTTACCTCATGTTCATATCATGCTTCAGTTCATGTATCTCATTTAAGATGTCTCAGTTATCGTCCGTCACATGTGGCTTTGAATCCGTTGGATCTGATTTGTTATGATTTGTTCTGTTGAGAGAGCATGAGGATATTTTGGACCGTCAGGATCGAGTCATGAGAAACAACCTTTCCGTTTGTTATAATCGTTTTCATTTCCTTTCGTAATCTGGTACGTTTCCGTTTAATCATTTCATTTCAATTTCGCGGACGAAATTTTCTTTTTAAAAGGGAAAAGTTGTAAAACCCAAAAATTCCGAATTCACAAATTTTGAATTTTACCCTAAACTTTGTAATGATGTATTTAAACCCTAAACTATATATTATGTGTTATAATTAAATCATAACAAACTAACCTAAGTTTGGTAAATAATAAAAGTGAGTTAAAAAAAAAAAAAAAAAAAAAAAAAAAAAAAAAAAAAAAAAAAAAAAAAAAAAAAAAAAATCTATCAAATCCTATCCTAATCCTAACCAAATCCGGCCCCCTTTCCCCCCCCCCCCTCTATGTACACCTTTTTTTTATTTAATGTGTATATCTTGTTGGGAATTAAATATTCTGAAGATTAGTATTGGGAATTACAAGTTCACAAAGTTAGTACTGCTGAGAAGAATACTCTAACAGTTCCTACTGCTAGTGTATATCTAAAGCCTCTCAAGTTATAACTAACAGTACTAACTGAAGTTAGTACTGCTAGTACAAAGAAGGTACTGCTGGTTGATCCTACTGCTGGTGTAACTTATACTACTGCTGGATGGATAAGTGTCACGTTTACTACTGCTGGTTGGATAAGTATAAAAAGATATTTGTGTATAAAAGTCAAGTATATACGGTAGATAATATCTTTGATTTGTAGTCGGTCAAACAAGTTGTAAACATAGATACATGTTGTATCTTAGCTACTGACACACTCAACATAAGCTAGCAAGTAGTTCGACAAGTCTTATAATAATTGTAATGATCTCCTTTGTTTGTATAAAAGGGAGATCTTAGACTAGATATTAGATGACTTAGATTTGTGCTAAGAATAGAACTTGAATATCTGTTAAGAGAAAAGAACAAACACATCAATATCTCAAGTCATACAAACATTAAGATTCAAGGTTTTGTAACCCTAGTGATAGTGAAGAACACTCGTATTATTTTGAATAATATTGAATCGTTTGGTGATAAACTTTCTTTGTTCATTGTTCAATAACAAATATAACTGTTCCATTTCCATATCCAAATAACCTTCTAAGTGTGGTTAAGTAGATTCCGCATACTTAATCATATTAACTCAAACATATCATATACACAAAGTTACAAAGGACTAACACCCTTTCAGTGTATCGAATCCCCTCAATTGGTATCAGAGCAAGGTTGATATCTTTGATTTAGAAGAAGAAGAAGAAGAAGAAATGGACGTTGAATCTATTCAGACCAATGTTGCTGCAAAACTACCCATGCTCAAACAGAATGAGTTTGAGATGTGGAGGCTGAGGATAGAGCAATATTTCCAAGTGCAAGACTATGCACTTTGGGAAATCATTGAAGATGGAAACTCTTACCAGCCTACAACCACTACATCAACAGTGGATGGCAAAGTGGTGACAACTCTGCAGCTTCACCCAACATTTGCAGAAGACAGAATAAAGAATAAAAATGACCTAAAGGCAAGAAGCATGCTGATGATGACCATTCCCAATGATCAACTTTTAAACTTCAGCAAGTTCAAAGATGCCAAGTCATTATTTAAAGCTATTTTTGCCAGGTATGGTGGAAATGAAGCCACCAAGAAAACCTACAAGACTCTGCTCAAGCAGCAGTTTGAAAACTTCTCCTCTACCAACAATGAATCTCTTGACCACATGTTTAATAGGCTTCAGAATATTGTGAGCCAACTTGCTATTCTTGGGGTTGAAATACCTCAAGAAGATTTAAACTCAAAATTTATGAGATGCTTACCAGAAGAGTGGGCTATACATGTTGTTGTCTGGAAGAACAAGCCAGACCTTGACACCATGGAACTAATAGATTTGTATAGCAACTTTAAGATTGTGGAACAAGATTTCAAGAAAACTGGAGGTACTAGTTCTAATACTGGGAACATGGCATTTATGTCATCTCCTAGTACCTCAAATCCAAGTGAAGAGGTGAAAGTTGTTAATGGTGTTGGTACTGCTAGTTCATCAAGCAGTACCATGGGTATTTTGGATAAGAAGACTTGTTGTGCTTTTCTCACAAGTCGAAATGATGGGTCCATGCTCACTTATGAAGACATCCAAGAGATCAATGATGATGATCTGGAAGAAATGGACCTAAAATGACAAATTTCTCTTCTTAGCATGAGGGCTAAGAAGTTCTATCAAAGGACAGGGAAGAAGCTCACAATCAACAACAATGATACTGCTGGTTTTGACAAGTCAAAGATAGAGTGCTATAACTGGCACATGATGGGGCACTTCTCAAGAGAATGTAGAAGACCAAGGCAGCAAGATAGCAAGAATAGAGGTTTTGGAAGCACATCCAAAACAAGGGAGGTTTCTGAGCCAAACTCAAAAGCTATGGTAGCTATTGATGGGCTAGGTTTTGATTGGAGTTTCATGGCTGATGAAGAAGAAGATTCTTCACAGATGGCACTCATGGCTTTCTCTACTGAGGTACAAAATCATAAAGTTTGTTCTAATTCTTGCACAGCTCTTTTAGAACTACAAACTTTAATCAAACATTATGATGACCAAAAGAAAGTCCTAAGCAGAACTCAACAAGACTTAGTAGATTATAAATGTGGTTTAGAATCCCTAGAGAAGCAGATCATTCATTACAAACAAAATGAATTTGCTTTTTCTGATGACAAAGCTCTTCTTAGACAAGACATATTCTTTAGAGATGCTGAAATTAAGCTTCTGAGAGAGGCTTATGATAGGATCAAAAAGGAAAATGGAAACATTCACTTGACTACAGAAACACTAGAACATGCTTCTAGAGGTGTGACCAACATGATAGAATGTCAAGTGATTAATAGAGCCAAGTCAGGGTTAGGATATAATGCTGTCCCACCCCCTTACAGAGGAATCCCTAAACCCCCAGGGATTGACCTAGAAAATTCAGGTGTAGCTGAATTTCAACAACCTGAGCTACAATATGGTGTACAGCCAAAAACAAAACTAGTTGTTGATGAACCTAAGAAAGTAAGTGAATGTTTAAATAAAACTTCACTTCCTGAGGACAAGGTGTCCTCTGATAGAAGATCAGATAGAGTAGTCATTGAAGACTGGGTATCTGATGATGATGAAGATGAACAGGTTATGTCTAAACCTGAAGTTGTTAAGAAAGCAGGAACAAGTGTTCCTAAAGTGGTCAAAATAGATGCTGTTAGGCCTAAATCAAACATTAAACATGTTAGGCAATCAGTTAAATACTGTGAACAATATAGAACCACCAACAAGCCCAGAGGTAACCATAGAAATTGGAATAACCTAAAGTCTCACCAATTAGGTGATGACTTTGCCTTTTATAACAAAGCTTGTTACACATGTGGTAGTTTTGATCATCTTGCAGCTTTCTGTAACCAATGGGTATCTGGGTATACAAACAATAGAGTGAACTTAAAAAGGCATACTCCTAAATTTCACTTTCAATCTAATTCTAAGAGAACAAAACCCAGAGCAGTTTCAAAAGCAGTTCCTACTGCTAGACCATTCATGACTGTTAACCCAAGACCAACAGTTAAAAATGCAAAATCAACTCACAAAAATGCATCAAAAACTGTTAAAAGACCCATTCAAAAAAAAGCAGTGGTCCAAAAACAAGTTTGGAAACCAAAGGGAACTACTACAAAGCTAGCAGTTTCTACTGCTAAGCATGTAGTTCATACTGCTGCTTGGGAAAACAGGGCAAATGTTGTTAAGGCCTCAACATGTTGGGTTTGGAGACAAGCTAAACCCAATGGTGCATCAACCATTCTTAAGAAATTAAATTACATTGATGCACGAGGCAGATCCAAGTCAGTAATGGCTTGGGTCCCCAAAGGAAACTAATATTCCTCATTTTTGTGCAGGAACATTCTACTAATAAACAAGAGGATCAAGGATACTCAGATAGTGGATGTTCAAGGCACATGACAGGCAACAAGTCCTATCTTTCCGATTTTCAAACATTAGATGGTGGCTATGTTACCTTTGGAGGAGGTATTGGTGGCAAAATTTCCGGTAAAGGTACAATTAAAACTGGAAATTTAGATTTTGAAGATGTGTACTATGTTCAAGAGCTTAAGTATAATCTTTTTAGTGTCTCACAAATGTGTGACGAAAAGAACAAAGTTCTTTTTTACTGACACTGAATGTCTTGGACTTTCTTTTGATTTTAAGATGCCTGATGAAAGTCAAGTACTTCTTAGAATTCCAAGAAAGGGCAACATGTACAGTGTTGGTATGAAGAACATTGTTCCTAAAAAGGCTTTAACTTGTCTTGTTGCAAAGGCCACATTG
Source organism: Artemisia tridentata subsp. tridentata (assembly GCA_021014915.2). NCBI lineage: Eukaryota > Viridiplantae > Streptophyta > Magnoliopsida > Asterales > Asteraceae > Artemisia > Artemisia tridentata. Next base: position 205,979,761 of record CP139504.1, read on the forward strand.
GATGAATCAATGATATGGCATAGGAGGCTTGGTCAGATTAACTTCAAAACCATAAATCAAATTGTTAAGAATGGTTTGGTAAGAGGTTTACCTCAAAAACGATTTGAAAATGACCAAACATGCATTGCTTGTCTTAAAGGCAAACAACACAAAGCCACTTGTAAGCCCAAAATTTTTAATTCTATTGATCAATCATTGTTTATGCTTTATATGGATTTATTTGGACCTACTTCTGTTAGTAGTATGATGCATAAAAGATATTGTCTAGTTATTACTGATGACTATAGTAGATTTACATGGGTTTTCTTTTTAGCATCTAAGGATGAGACTTCTAGCATTCTTAAGACATTTATTACACAGATAAAAAAACCAAGTAGACAAACGAGTAAATGTCATTAGATGTGATAATGGGACAGAGTTTAAGAATAGAGTTATGGATGACTTCTGCAAGGAAAAAAGTATTAGGAGAGAATTTAGTGTAGCTAGAACTCCTCAGGAAAATGGAGTAGCTGAGAGGAGAAATAGAACACTTATAGAAGCTGCTAGAACCATGTTAGCCGACTCTAAGTTGCCTATCACTTTTTGGGCTGAAGCAGTTAATACTGCTTGCTATGTTCAAAATAGGGTTTTGGTTGTCAAATCTCACAATAAGACATCATATGAGCTTTTTAGAGGTAGAACTCCTGCAATAGGATTTATTAGACCTTTTGGATGTCATGTGACAATTCTAAATACCTTAGACCATCTTGGAAAGTTTGATGGTAAAGCAGATGAAGGATTCTTAGTTTGATATTCTCTTAATAGAAAAGCTTTTAGAGTATACAACTCAAGAACTAGAATAGTAGAGGAAAACCTGCATGTGGAATTTTTAGAGAATAAATCCAATGTAGCAGGTCAAGGTCCTAATTGGCTATTAGATCTTGAGACTCTAACCCATTCTATGAATTATGTGCCTGTTGTTGCAGAAAGTAATGATTTTTCAAGTTCACAAACAACAAATGAAGCAGGGTTAGACAAGGAGACAAATCAAGATTCTGTATGGATGCTAATAAGTACTAGTGTGGCTTCAACTTCAAAAAATGATGAATCTTCTTCAGATAAAACTCAAGAAGGGATTGAAGATGAAACCAAGGAAGATGAACAAGAAGAACAAGGTAGCAGTACAATTATTATTCCTACTGCTGAGCCAAACGTTCATACTGCTGAGACAGAGCAAGATACTGCCAGGCAAACAGTTTATACTGCTAGGCCAAATGTTTCTACTGCTGGCCCATCAGTCTCAACTAAAGCGGATTTCTCAAAAGAAGAGGTGGATTTCAATAATCTCCCACCTAACTATCATGTTCCTACAACACCACACACCAGGATTCACAAAGTCCACTCCCTAGACAATGTGATTGGAGATGTACAATCGGGAGTGAAGACAAGGCAACAACTGATGTCTTCAGACCAACAAGGGCTTCTTGATGCCCTTTATGCTTCAAAGCAGCCTGAGTTTTCAAACTCTTGTTTTTTGTATGTTTTCTCTCACAGGCAGAACCAAAGAACATTCTGAAAGCCCTAGATGATTCAAGCTGGGTTGAAGCTATGCAAGAGGAGCTTCTTCAGTTCAAGATTCAGAAGGTTTGGGTGCTAGTTGATTTACCTAAGGATGAAAAGGTAATTGGCACTAGATGGGTTTTCAAGAATAAAAGGGATGAAAGGGGCATAGTGATTAGGAATAAGGCTAGATTAGTAGCCCAAGGGTACACACAAGAAGAAGGTATAGACTATGATGAGGTTTTTTCTCCAGTAGCAAGACTTGAGGCAATTAGGCTTTTCTTAGCTTATGCTTCATTTATAGGCTTCACAGTTTACCAAATGGATGTCAAGAGTGCATTTTTATATGGAACTATTGAAGAGGAGGTGTATGTCTCACAACCTCCAGGATTGATTGATCCTGACCATCCAGAAAAAGTGTACAGAGTAGTTGAGGCTCTTTATGGCCTTCATCAGGCACCAAGGGCATGGTATGAAACACTAGCTTCCTACTTATTAGAAAATGGATTTCAAAGAGGCAAGATTGATCAGACATTATTCATCAAGAATCACAAGAGTGATCTTTTGCTAGTTCAGGTGTATGTGGATGATATCATCTTTGGATCTACAAGGAAGGAGATGTGTTTGAAGTTTGAGAAGCTTATGCATGATAAGTTTCTGATGAGTTCCATGGGGGAACTTACATTCTTTTTGGGTCTGCAAGTTAAGCAATCTAGTGAAGGCATATTTATTAGTCAAGATAAATATGTTGCAGAGATACTTAGAAAATTTCAGATGATTCAAAAGTGGCAAGCACACCAATGGACTCTGAGAAGCCACTTCTTAAAGATTTAGATGGAGACAATGTAGATGTACACACTTACAGATCTATGATAGGTTCTTTGATGTATCTCACATCATCAAGACCTGACATCATGTTCTCTGTTTGTGCTTGTGCAAGATTTCAAGTAACTCCAAAGGTTTCTCATTTAACAGCTGTCAAGAGGATTTTTAGATATCTTAAGGGTCAACCTAGGTTGGGTCTATGGTATACAGGTGCTAGCTTGGACAGAAAGTCAACAACTGGAGGATGTCAATTCCTTGGGTGTAGACTTATCTCATGGCAGTGTAAGAAGCAAACAATTGTGGCTACTTCAACAACTGAAGCTGAATATGTAGCTGCTGCAAGTTGCTGTGGTCAAGTCCTATGGCTTCAAAACCAACTTCTTGACTATGGGTACAATTTCATGAACACTGTCATTCATATTGATAATAGTAGTACAATTTGCATAATTAAAAATCCAGTGCAACATTCTAAAACAAAACACATTGAAATAAGACATCATTTTATTAGAGATTGTAATGAGAAAAAGTTGATTCAAGTTCTTAAAATTGATTCTGATCACAACTTTTCAGATCTTCTTACAAAAGCTTTTGATGTTGGAAGGTTTCAGTACTTGGTAGCAAGTATTGGAATGCTTAATCCTCAATGATTTTAAACTCTTTGTTATTTTTGTTTGTACTGCTTACTTTGTAAATTAGTACTGTTATTGAAAAGTTTGTACTGCTAGTACAAATTTTGTTTGTGCAGTTCATACTGTTAGTCATATAAGGTTTATACAGCTATAAGACAAATGCTTTGCATTTTGTTTCTTGGTTTTGGACTAACATTTTCAGATATGAACACTGAGCACAAAAGAAGTTTCAAGTGAAATGGAAGCAGCAGAATGATTCTAGTTGCTAAAATAATAGGTTTAAGATGGACTGAGTTTGGGGATTCTTAACAAAGGTTTACACCTAAGTTAATTAAATTCTTTAAAACTTATTTCTTGAAACCTAGTTATCATGTTTCACATTGACTTGATGGATCAGTTGGTCAGATATTAACTAACTCAACTCACTTTCTATCATTTTATACTTTTAAGTATAATGAGCAAGTCTAAGGACATCTGATAGAAAGAACAGCTAGTAAAAGTGAATCTAACACTTGTGTTAGAGGTAACAATTGCTATGAGCTGGAAACCCTGTCAAGAAAGCCTTTTGAATAGGTTTATCTTTACACAGGCAGTTATTTATAACTGAAAATATTGGTTCTCACACAACCAGAGGTTAATTTAAACCGAATTCTTGATTAAGTGTCTGTTACACACTTAATCCCTTCAAAATGGTTGAGAGTAGTATGATTTTTCATCATAAAATCATATTCATACTGCTAAGTCAAAAGTTCTTTAAAAGGATTTTCAAAGTGGCTCAGAATAACCATCAAATGATGGATAATGAGTCAATGCCCCATGAATCACCTCTCATAGGAGTTAACTCACCTAGAAGTGATGAGGGCAGCACATAAACTCTTAAGGAATTGATGGCTTCATGTACAACATTGTCTGAAAACATGTTCTAATTGGTAGATCAGATGATGGTGAGAGATCTTCCAAACAGGGGAGGAAATGATAAATCTCAGGGGAGGAAACTCAAATATTTTGGTACATGGTGAGAGATCTTCCAATCTCAGGGGAGGAAGATTAATCAATAAGGGAAGAAAAGATTGTGTATGCTTAGGATTTAGGGAAGGAAAATGATCCTACAATGGAAAAGAAAAGAGCATACAAGATGATGATGTTAGCTTTTTGAGAAGCTAAAATGTCTTATTATTCAGCCAATAATAAGAATAAGCTTTTTCAGTTGATGGAAACTAGGAATAAGCTCTTCAAATGAAGAAAGTTCAAATGAAGATTCTGGAGTATTATATATATTCAGAAGGGATGAAGCATTCAAATAGAGAAAGTTCTATCTAGGAGCTTTCAGTTTCAATTTCAGTTCACTACGTTTGTTCATCACTTGCAAAGGCATGCTGGAAGATGATTTCACTTGTTGAAACAAGCATCCAAGATACACAGCACCATTGCCTCTTATAATTCCTCCATCCAAGGAAATTGCACCATCTTTCATTCAAGGTATTGATTTTGTGTTCAAGACAAAGAAAGATGATGTTATTGCTCAAATAGTTTCACAGAAGGTAGATAAGTTAGACAAAATAATCTTGAAGAACAAATGAAAGCTCAGATCAAGAATCTGACTATGAAGTGTTTGAAAGATCCTCACAATCAAATTTAATTCTGAAGAAACATGTTGATTAAGGAATCACATGTTTAGGGGAGGATTGCTGGGAATTAAATATTCTGAAGATTAGTATTGGGAACTACAAGTTCACAAAGTTAGTACTGCTGAGAAGAATACTCTAACAGTTCCTACTGCTAGTGTATATCTAAAGCCTCTCAAGTTATAACTAACAGTACTAACTGAAGTTAGTACTGCTAGTACAAAGAAGGTACTGCTGGTTGATCCTCCTGCTGGTGTAACTTATACTACTGCTGGATGGATAAGTGTCATGTTTACTACTGCTGGTTGGATAAGTATAAAAAGATATTTGTGTATAAAAGTCAAGTATACACGTAGATAATATCTTTGATTTGTAGTCAGTCAAACAAGTTGTAAACATAGATACATATTGTATCTTAGCTACTGACACACTCAACATAAGCTAGCAAGTAGTTCGACAAGTCTTATCATAATTGTAATGATCTCCTTTGTTTGTATAAAAGGGAGATCTTAGACTAGATATTAGATGACTTAGATTTGTGCTAAGAATAGAACTTGAATATCTGTTAAGAGAAAAGAACAAACACATCAACATCTCAAGTCATAGAAACATTAAGATTCAAGGTTTTGTAACCCTAGTGATAGTGAAGATCACTTGTATTATTTTGAATAATATTGAATCGTTTGGTGATAAACTTTCTTTGTTCATTGTTCAATAACAAATATAACTGTTCCATTGTGTGGTTAAGTAGATTCCGCATACTTAATCATATTAACTCAAACATATCATATACACAAAGTTACAAAGGACTAACACCCTTTCAGTGTATCGAATCCCCTTATATCTCTAAAATTAAAAGATTATATGGTTTCCATAATACCCACACACCAAATCACGCGCTTTAAAAACATACGGTTCTTGTTTTCTTTTTCTTCCATTCGACATTCACACCCACAATACAAGTTCCTGGCAAACTATATCCTCTCCATTGAAGGCTGTGGTGCGCCCTCCATTGGTGATAGAATCGATCCAAGGTTTGGTGTAAACGTTTTGGTGTTTTTTTCTTGCTCTCTTTTGGTTTCCTTTGCCTCGTTAAACTGCCATAAGGTATCTCATCCTTCCCTTTTGTTTTCAAGCCATTCGACACATGTATATGATTAACAACCTGATGTAAAACATGTGATATGAACTGTTATAACCATGCTCACATAACATTTGATTTTCCTCGTTAATTTAGTAATGCGAATAACACATGAAATCATAAATGGATGCACCTATGTATGGACTGTTTTTGTGTCACTTTTACAGCCCTAAGTTATAACTCGTAAAGCCCTAATAAGATCATTAAAGATACATTTAATATGTGTTAAAACCTAGAAAAAAAACCCCTAGAATTAATTAACGTTCGATTAGGGTTTATAAGGGGTTAGGGATTTGTTTTCTATCTCAACTGCATTCTATTCAGAATTTGGGTCGGGTTTAAAGAGGTCTAAATTGATGATGACAACGTGTTTTTGCAATATTTTTTAGCCTAAAACTAATTTCAGGTTGTGTACTATTTTTATATAAAATTTCATAATTTTTAGATGTAGGGTAGGCAACTTTTTGATTTTTAGAACATTAGATGTCAATCCTGAGTTTAGGAGTCTGGAAATTCAGCTGGTGTTTTTGAATTTTAGTTTCCAAACTGTGAGGAATTAGGAGGTCTCCTTTCACAGGTAGAGTAATTAGAATGTATAGGACTTACTGGAATTTTTATAGATTTTTCTGAAGGGTTCTAATGGGGTAAGAAAATGTAAACTTTTTGGGTGTCTGTGCAGTTATCTTTCTGGGCAGGTTTGGGAAAACGATTTTTGAAATGGTACTATAACTTTGAAATAAAATCTGAGAAAATTACAATAAGTGCCCAACATGTGTAGGTATCTATAATAAATATTTGACCTTCCCAGTAGACACTTAAGTATGGTGTAAAATTCATAAATATCGAGACCAGAATAAGTTAAAATCTGAACTATATTACAAGTTAAGAATTTAGTGTAACCCAACCCCATTTAATGTGTTTTGACCTTAATAACATTTGTAACATTAATACGGATACTCTTAAACATGTGTTAACCTACTTTCGACCTAACCCTATAATTAATTGATTTTGCTTAAACTCTAAATTGGTCATCAATGTAAATTAAATACGATATAAACCCTAATAAAGTAGTTATTATACTTAAACCCTAACTTTGTCATATATTGATTTTAAGTGCTTTTAAACCCTAACCTTAGCTGATTATCATTTCAAAACCCTAATTTGACCAATTAACGGGAAGTTACTAAAAGTGGTAAGTTACTAAAAATGGAAAGATACAAAAAAATGGAAGGAAACCCTAAATGAATATAATAAATGAACTGATAAATAATAAATGATCCCTAATTCGTGTAGATCATTTGAAGAGGCGCGACTTTGTTTCCTTGTGTTCATTCAGTCGTTTGCTTTCCTTTCATTCGCGCTAAGGTACAGATATTCCCCCTTTTTTAGTAAGGGTATCTCATGACTTTGATTCCTTGATATTTGCTATTCGTTTGGTTATTCTGTCTGTTATGGTTGATTATTCGTTCTTTCTGGTGACTTCAATATCCGTATTAGAATCATTTGATACTTTGTAACCCATTTAATATTACAACTTCATGTGAACACCTTTCTTAAATATATTATGAAAATGTTTTGAGAAAAAAAAATGTTTTAAAATGATTGATATGAAACCAAGGCGATACCACTTTTATATGAAGGTTTAATGACTTTTATGAGAACTGCTTTTAAAATAATACGTTTATGAAAACAGTGTTAAATGATTTTCACAATTACTTAACCTATTTGTACTCTATCTTTTCCTTAAAGATTTCTCATGATTTGTACTCTATTTCATTTACCGTTTTGCTATTCTGATTTATGATCCACATTTGATTAGTATGCATTTGCTATTCTGTTGATATGATTCATTCCGTTGGTATTATCTTGTTGGATAATTGATAATTATCCTTTATGCTTTATTTGTATAATCTGTTTAATTCTATTGCCCATATTTGTAGCCAGTCATGGGGAGTCCATGGCCTTACCATTGATGCACCAATTGTATTGACACTTTCTGTGGAGGTAGGTTTTAGTCCACAGCGTTCCCACTTATGCTATATAGCAACCATGGCCGCCATACTTATTATTATTATATTAACATACGTATGCACAGTCTCGAACTTGTATATGTATATCTGTTTTGCAGGGAGCGTATGGATGCATCCTTGGTACTTTTTTTAGTTCAGTTATTTGGTGAATGGATTGTGTGTGTGCCATACACCCCATTTCACACTAGTACTATTGGAGTCTGCAGCTCCTATGTACAATTTGCTATGATATGATATATGTTTGTTACTTGGGCATTTCCTTGTTATGATTGTTATCCGTTTCATATCCTTTGTTATGCTTTGATTCCATTATCATATATCATATATTTCATTGATATCTTGTTCAGCAAGTTCTCATGGTTTCGTTTCACTTATCCGTTCATTTTACTACTTATTGTGACTTATATCATTTTTATCCAGCAGATCCTTATGATTTCATTTCAGTTATTCTTTTGCTTTAGTTATCCATTTGTATATATCTGTTCACTGGGCTTTTGAAGCTCAGCCGCATTTCTTTTCCTGCGGCAGGTTTTAGGTTGGAAGCTGGGTTTTGAGTGAAGAGTGCTTAGGAGCTCCTAGTGGACTGCACCTTGATAGCTTCCCATGGATTAGAGATGCATTTAGAGTTTCCTTTTGGACTTAGTTTGTATTTTAGTATGGAAGTTGTAATGTTCAGATTTAGTACTTTATATTTTCCTTAGAATACCTTTGTAAACATTGTATTATTAAAGTCTTCCACTTGCGTATGTTCTATTTGATGCCATAAATGTGACATTTGACCCGTTCTCGGATGGGGGTGTTACATGAAACATCCTAAGGCATAATGGAAAATATATCTGAAGAAACTAATACCTTGTTGCGAGCTCTATGGAAAGCGAAGGTGCCTATCAAAGTCAAATTATTTTTATGGCGTGTTTGGAAAAATTATGTTCCTACCATTGATAACTTGCAAGCACGAGGGCTAAACTTAGCATCAGGATCTTGTACACATTTTGACCATGTAGGGGAAGATGTCATACATGTCTTGTTCAAGTGCCCACAAGCAAAACAAGTCGAGGATCGTTCCAGCTTTGGTAGATTCTATGACACTGCTGGACTGTTACATTAGATGACTTTTGCCACCTGATTTTGAATAAATTTTCTATGGGGTGGGAGAACTATTTGATGACATTATGGGGTCTGTGGACGAGAAGAAATAGACAATTCCATGGTCAAATAAGTGAAAGGGACGCGAGTGCGGAAGTTTTAGCAAGACAACTGCTTGTTGATTACCACAAAGCTAATGAGCGAGAACCTCCTACATCACATGAAGCCTCAGTTAAGTGGGTTAAACCACAGGGTGATTGCATCAAAATTAATTGTGATGCATCTTGGCTAAAAGAGTCTGGTAAAGCTGGATTGGGTTTTGTAGCTCGCAATGATTGTGGGGATGTGCTTCTATCAGGTGCTCGGGCTGAATGTTATGCAAGCTCCCCATTGGAGGCGGAAGCTAAAGCTATCTTGTGGGTGACAAACCATGCAAAAAACAAAGGCTATTCCAAGGTAATTTTTGAATCAGACTCCATGTGTTTAGTTAATGCGCTTCAGAAAGGGACTACCCTTCTACAAGTTGCGAGTATATTTGCGCAGATCACATGTAATTCATTAGCTTTTAGGTTATGTACTTGGTCTTTTGTTAAAAGAGATGGGAACAAGGTTCCTCATAGTATAGCTAATTGGGCCTTGGGATTTAATGGCGAGATAATTTTAGAAGGTAGTGTCCCAGAATGTTCATGTAAATTTGAACCGAGGATGTACTCTCTTCCGATATATAATTATAGTCTTTCTTTTCGATTAAAAAATAAATAAAAATAAAAAAATAAAATAAAAATAAAAAAATCTTGGATCAATTATACAAGTACGTTTGCATGCACAAGTACATTTTATAAATATGTATGTGAAGAAGCAAAAACTTGTTACATGAATCAAAACATTAATCAACGGACCACAACATCCAAACAAACTTAAAAAACTAATCTACAAACCAAACATAATCTAAGGACAAATTTACCAAAAATATTAAATTTCTGGTAATTTGTATCACAACAGCTTAATGATCACCAAAACGACCAGTATTTTTGGCGCGTAATTTATCACCACCCACTGGACAATCCCAATAACCACCACCTTTGAGGGACGATGATGAACCGGGTGCTAACAACGCCTGCATTTCGTCTCAGATCGCTTTCTCGACCAGCATCGAAACCCGTTTCATCGGATCAAGTTAGCAGTGAGACATTATGGCAATACCAAATCCTTGATCCTAATGGAGACGTTGTGACACGATGGAACCATTTTTTTCTTGTCATGTGTCTCGTGTCCCTTTTTATAGATCCTTTGTATTTTTACCTGCCTTATGTTGGAGGAGATACATGCATGACAACGGATAATGCAGCTGCTATAGCAATTAATACATGGAGGTCTATTGCGGATGTGTTTTTTTTGTTGCATATTATTATGAAGTTTCGTACGGCGTTTGTTGCTCCAAGTTCTAAGGTTTTTGGGAGGGGGGAACTTGTGATGGATAAGAGGCAGATTGCAAGGAGGTATTTGAAGTCGGATTTTATTATAGATCTTGCGGCTTCTCTCCCATTACCTCAGGTTAGTTTTGAATCGGTTATTAGGGCCCATGTTTATCATTAGGCTTAATTTTGTGAATTTTATGCTGGACGTACACAATCGTGCATTTTGAGTTCGTTATAAGTTTCTTCTAGGGAACTGCTTATCCACATTGCGTTTTTTATACAAAAAATATGCATTATGAGGGTCTCTGAGAATTGCTTATTCAAACTGCTTTTATTGGTTTTCGAGTATGAAAATAAGCAGTATTGAATAATGAGGTTTATAGCTTGTTTGTCGTTATCTTATTATTTCAGGATGCATAACAACTTTAACAGATCATGACAATTCCAACGACCCCTTTGTAAATAAGTGTGGTTTCACACTTAACACTCGATTAACACTTTAAAGTTTGATCTACTCATAAAGTTAGCAAATTTGAATCTTCATTGTATTCTTGTATCACTATCTTTTAGTTTTGTAAGATATGCATGTTAAGTGATGTTTGAATTGTGTACTGAAATTTGTAACAAGTACTTGTTTGGAAGAGGTATAATTTGTGGTTCTGAGTCTGATTTTGAAACCTCTTTGATGCTGCAGATAGTTAACGAGCTCATCATACCAGCAACAAACCAGAACACCAAAGATCATGCTAATAACACATTATCACTTATCGTTCTCATTCAGTATATCCCCAGGTTATTTGTCATTTTCCCATTAAATCAGCGGATTATAAAATCTACGGGCTTTGTGGCTAAGACAGCCTGGGCAGGAGCCGCTTACAATCTCCTACTTTACATGCTTGCTAGCCATGTAAGAATCTTACGACAATTTATATTATCATCATTGCAAATATGAACCATGATATGATGTCGTTTTACATGTTCAGTTTACTAGTGTTCTACCTTAAATAACATTTTTAAGGCAAATCTTGTTGGTCACATTAACGTTATCTTTTGTACTTGTATGTGTTTCGAAATTAGGTTCTGGGAGCTACATGGTATTTAATGTCCATTGGGCGACAACACTCGTGCTGGCAACAAGGGTGTAAAGAAGAGATGGAATCAAAAGTGTGTATAAGTTTTCTGGATTGTAACAGCGTAAATCAACCAGACCGCAAAAAATGGCTTGAATCCACAAGTTTGAGAACTTTATGTGATGCTAGCAATGAATCTTCTCCTTTTAAATTTGGAATGTTTGCTGATGCTTTTACAAGCGAAGTTGCTTCATCCAAGTTCTTCGAAAAGTATTTATACTGCCTTTGGTGGGGTCTAAGAAATTTAAGGTACTGTCTCCGGTCTCCTACAAAGTTCATAGAATGGGAACTTAGGTGGTGCAACAAGCTCTTAATTACTAATTTTTTGTTTATGCTGTTCAAGTCTTATTTTTTTGTCTTACTTTTTTCACAGTTCATACGGACAGAATTTGGATACTAGTATCTATATTGGCGAGACATTATTCTGCTCCGCGATATGTATTGGAGGTTTAATTCTATTTGCGCAATTAATAGGCAATATGCAGGTATTATATATTTTCCCTTGATCTTAAAATAAGAACATCTTTTTTACATTCACTAGTTTATGATGATATCTTTATTATTGGTATGTTATATGTTATTATCCTGCTGCTAGAAACATTAGTAAAACATGATCATTTTTTGTCTTTCTGTTGAAGACATACTTGCAATCTATGACTGTAAGACTCGAAGAATGGAGGATCAAGAAAAGAGATACAGAGGAGTGGATGAGGCATCGCCAGTTACCTCAAGACTTGCAAGATCGGATTCGGCGTTTTGTTCAATATAAATGGCTAGCAACTAGAGGCGTGGATGAAGAGGCCATTCTGCAGTCATTGCCCATAGATCTCCGTCGTGAAATCCAACGCCATTTATGCCTTAATCTTGTTCGCCGAGTATGTCATCCCAATCTTCATTTCATTAGCCTGTTACTCAATATATCGTCTAATGATGATGTTTCTACCATTGTATGGAAAGTAACTTACACTCGTCAAAGAACGAAACCCTTGAGGGTGTTTATAGTTGTGTTAATTTTTTTGGATAAGCAAAGTTTGTCATGATAATTTGATCGAAACAAATTAGTTTCATCCCAATTGCAACAGAACTGATTATGACAAGCTATACATGTTTACCCTTTGTTCCTATAGGTGCCATTCTTCTCACAAATGGATGACAACCTTCTCGATGCCATATGCGAAAGATTGGTGTCATCATTAAGTACGCAGGGCACTTACATTGTTCGTGAAGATGATCCAGTAAACGAGATGTTGTTCATCATCAGAGGACAGTTAGAAAGCTCAACAACTGATGGTGGAAGATCAGGGTTCTTCAATTCCATAACCCTTAGACCAGGCGATTTCTGTGGCGAAGAATTACTCACATGGGCGTTACTACCTAACGCCACAAGCTACCCCTGCTCAACAAGATCCGTGAGAACTCTAACAGAAGTAGAAGGATTTGCACTACGAGCCGAAGATCTTAAATTTGTTGCAAACCAATTCAAATATCTTCATAGCAAGAAGCTACAACATGCATTTAGGTACTACTCTCACCAATGGCGAACATGGGGTGCATGTTTTATACAAGCTGCTTGGCGAAAATTTAAGCGAAGAAAACTTGCAAAAGAATTGCTTCTACAAGAAAACGCATACTACAATCAAGATGGCGAATTGGTTTATGAGTCTGGGAGTGGTGATAGTTCGCCATCGAGTGATGGTCCAGGTGGCGGTCAACAGGTTGGAGTTGGAGCCACTATTTTGGCTTCAAGGTTTGCTGCAAATACAAGAAGGGGAATTGGTCATCATAAAGTCGCTTCTGTTGATTCCGCAACTAGTCTTAAAATGCCTCAGTTGTTTAAACCCGATGAGCCACGTTTTTAAAGTGGAAGATACAATACAAAGTTCATATGGTACAGGCCAAGAAGCTCACATTAGTCTGCCAGAACCTCGAAGGAGCGGAATGTGATAATTTTGATTGTAGCAATGTATGAGTTACACAAATGCTACTGGGGTGTTGTATGTTGTAATTGGTAATAGCATAGGGACCTTCTGTATCGCTACATAATTCTTATGATATCCCAACTACATTCTGTAATCTGTATATATTTGGAGACATAAAGGGGATTATCTGTAACTTAAACGAGTTACTACGTATAAAACTATAAATATATTGTTTGGGACAGTATAGATGATAATTATGCTGTCAATAACTAAAGATTTAGGCACTAAACATTCATAAGATCCCACAATATTGCTTGAAGTAGGGCTAGCACATAATTATTTTCTTTTATGAGTATCATAATATGAGATCACTAACATTTTTAGTTAAGGATACATTTATATTAGAATTAGTTCAACATCAAATGATATATGCTGTGAGCATCACGGATCGTGCAGCCAAGGCAAACTAAGCATTTCAATTTTCAAGCCCTCTATTTGAAAAGTTTAAAACTTTTATCGCTTCATGTTGCCTTGGTTGCCCACAAGATCTGTATAGCTAGAAGCATGAATCGTTTCGCCTTCACTTATGGCAATTTATGCAAAAGATATGTCATATGACATAAATACATTTAATAATTATGCTTCTAATTCCAAAGTGCAAAATAGTGTGAGAAGTTACAAAAAATACTTGAATAGTGAAAATTCAAACAACCTGTAGAAGTTTGCGAGGTCATTTGCGAGTGAGCATGGTGTCTTAAAATTTGTACTGGCTTTTGGAAATGAAAATTGGGTTTCGAGATAAAAATATTGTCAAATGACAAAATATCCTTATGTTCTCGAATAGCAAATATTAATTACACAATGTAATCATAACACCAAACTGACTCATTTTCACATAAAAAACGAAAATTACCCTCTTCATATATGCAAATGCCCCTATCTTCTTGCAATTGGATCTGCACTAGGTGCACAGAATAAACTCTTAAAAAAATGAGCACCCTTGTACACTTACCCGTGCAACTTGCCATTCTCAAACCCCATTTAAGCGAATTTATAAGGCCGGTTTTCAGGTTTAAAAAGGTCCGAATTCTCCACGAGTCGAATCTCTTCACAATTATAGCAGCTTTATCGACTGGAAATATTACAACCAAATTCATGGTCTGTAATATGTAGGTCCATTTGCTCTTAGCTGCTGATACATTCCTGGGCTGAGACCCCACTGAATTATTATCTGCAGACCAGAGAACTTAAAACCTGGTTTTATGGGCGCCAAGAAGTGGCAGCAAACCAAGCTTCAAGCCAAACCAGCACTGCCACTCAATTCAATAACAATATTATCCAATTGCTGGTTTTCTGATTCCTCAACACTATAGGTGGTAACGGTGGCAGCAGGGGTGGTGGGGGTTCTACAGATTAGACACAAGGGTGTACTTAAAAGCTACAAGTCAACACAGTGAGCATGAAACTTGTGGTTACAAACAGGGAGCAATCTGCATTTATCCCCCACCTTATAATTATCAAGACACACAACACAATCATCATCTACTGTAACCGAGCTTGCTTTCGTGTAGTTAAATGAAGGAAGATTTTCTAAATCATCTTTACACATCCTGCTGCTTGTGCAAATCTCGACTACGCCATTACTAGTGCCAACCCCACCGCGATTGCTTATAGTCACACTTAACACTCTAGCAGCTATATAAACATAAATTATGATCAAAACCACGATACCCGCAAATAAGAGTATCATAGCAGCCACAATTATCACGACAGTAATTTCAGTCGCAACGCCTAGAGAAACCTGGTCATTAGTACTCATATCTAACAAAGCTATCTTTTTCCAACTCTGTAAGCGAAAACACAGCCATTGTCGGATGTAACTTATAAATACAGACTGGGTTGGTGGGGTGGTGGTCCTGGTGGATTAAAGAGGCTCAACTTGTTTATAATGGGTCACTTATGGCTAGAGATTAAGGATGGCTGACCAACAAACCAACAAAACAAAGTTAGTTGTGTTTTTAGAAATGTAATAAATCCAGTTAGGTTTTCATTTGGATATTATTCCCTAAGGAGTGGTTGAGAATAATTCAATATATTAAATACCATCTTCAGATTTAGCCATTTATTGTCGACTATGACTGCTCACCTAATGCTATAATAATGTCGTTCAAATCGTCTACAGATGAATATAAAGATAGAGTGGGCACGGATTGATCCTAAGTTAACTTATCCTTTGTGCTTATGAGTTCTAAGTGGTCCTTCAGGTATGCAGTTCTTGTTCTATCCAGGCATCCGGCCATGAGCTTCAAAATGAGTAATGGATAATGTTTAAGTATTTTTCCAGCAGGTGAGTCGATTCTTCAAAATATCCTTCGGCCTTGAGCCCGTCAAGCCCTTCGGATAGCTGCTAAGAAAGTAGACGCGTTAGTCTCGCCCCGGGTGTGACCCCAGGACCAAACTCCGGCGTGAGAATAAGTATATGAAGGTAAGATAATAAGTGTGTTTTATGGATTAAGTACTGTGTGTAAAAATGAGTTACCATTACTGTAGAAACTGCCCCTTTATATAGTAGTCCATTTTTTGTCTCCATCGGATGCGTCCAAACATACTGACAACCGCTTCGGGCGGCACCTGGAACTTACCCTGTTTGGGTCTTTTTCCTGACCTGACATGGTTACTGTAATTCTGTCACATACTACTAATATCAAAGTTGACTTCCTGATCTGGAGATGACCGTTGGTCCGAACGGCTCAGATGGGTCGTTCGGACATGGGAATCCGTTCGGACTGGACCTTTCGGATTCATATGTTCTAAGTTTTGACATGTTCTGGAATTATTCATTTATCCGAACGGCCTGTATGGTCGTTCGGCTAGGGCCAGTCGGCCATATACGCCGACAGATAACTCGAGAGGCGGCGGTCCTCACCGACTAAGACTAGCCTATTTTTTATTTTTTTTTAGAATGACAACTAACTATCTCACAATATACACACCAAAGACTATCTCACATGTCCTAATCAGGACTTGAACCCACAACCATTTTGTTGGGGAGTTTCTCACACAACAAGAGGTACCATTGAAACTATTTTATTTGTTTTAATACTGTAAAATATACCATGGACATATCCTTTATTTCACTTGGATACACTTTATTAGATGAGAAAAACAAGGTATGAGTTGGGTGGGTCAATGGGTCCAAATGGTTCCTGTCATAAAAGGGTAATTTTCAGTATGGTCAAAAATTCAAAATGTTACTGGTTGAATCAACCAAGAAAATAAATTTAAATATTTTTCAAAAAAATATTTAAAAAGCTTTATGCATTGTGAGTAAACTTCAGGTGACTTTAACCCGTTTAGCTACTGCTTTAATTTTACTCATTCGACCCATTAGAGGAATATGCTTCAAGATATTATTGAACATAAAGGCTTGCCAAATTTGCATAAAAAACAAAGAACGGTTGGCAAGTGGTTTGTTGGGTGATGTTATATATGATCTGAAAATAGAGCTTCTAATATGTCGACAATTTGTGATGCGGTACAAGTTCTTTCATTTCATTGGATCTCTAATAGAGCAAAGGAAACTATTTCATCGTGGATAGACTGGTGTTCGGACCCGATCAAGGCTTGCAAATTCTAAATTTAATAAGTTTTCTATTCTCATTTGGGTTCGTATGCGATGTGGTGCCAGTTTCATGTCTGTATCAATCTGCAAGTTCATGTGCTAGTTTTTGTGCTACTGTGGTGCTTGCAAGTCTGCAAATATATGTGGTCAAAGTCTTTCTAATTGCCATTTGTTTTAGGGGGAGTTGCATATACACCCGACGAAACTTGTATATTTGCATAGTTTCCCAAAATACAAGTTTTTAATGCATAATAGACAATGGTGTTTAAGCATGTTTTGAGAAAATATGCAAATATGCAAGTTTTAGTGGGTATATATGTAATTGCCCTTCGATATAGTTATATTAAGTGGTTGTATACTTGTATGTGTATATATATATATATAGTGGGTCATGCCTTTTATTTTATGTCTAATGATGACAGAATATGAAGGGCTATGGTCATTATGTGTATTGTTGTAGTATTTTGTATCATGAGGTCATGAATCATGATAATGTGGCTGGTCCCATGGGTTTTGGTTTGTTATTTTCAGTGTGTATGGCCAGAATTGTGCGGCTTGTCGTTGTCTGTATCTTTGGGTCTTTGCTTTCTCAGTTGTCTTGATTGAGAAGTTGGGATGCCATTTTGTTGTACTAGTTGGGTCGTAGATTTTAATATATTTCTTGTTGCCTTTCAGAAAAAATATAACTCACATCCACCCTTCACCTGTTTAACAGTTCGAATATCCACCTCTCAATTTGATAAAACTTTATAACTTGCAAGTTAGATCAAATATTATACAATCATCCAAAAGCAAAAACATTATATAGACTTGACCCGAAAGGTACCCCAACCTGATTAATGGTCCTGGTCAGTCATGCGATCTGAACCTGGTCCTATCTGAATTACCACAGAAAAAAAGAACATGTTTGAGTCTTGGTTACTAGTCAGTCAGGTCATCACCATCATGCCTAGCCTAACTAGCACAAGGAGCACCCTCACCAAGTCCTATTTGTACGCCTTAATTGCATCTACCAAGAAGAGATCCACATTTTAAAATCAAGGTAAAACCTTACACAGCTAAAAATTGAAAATCAGAAACAGTGCAATTCCAAAAGCTTCCACCCAACTAAACTCAGAAACCCTAGTCCTTATCAGCTTACTTTGATTATCCATTAAGTAATTCTATGTTAATTCATGCCTCAAGTACCTGGGTGCGGGGACCAGAACTATAAGGCAGGTCCTACTAAATGTGAACAATTTAACAAGTGATACAAGTAAATGTTCATCAACCATAGTTAACACAACTACAGTCTGCAACATATTAAAACTCACATGTGAAGTGAACTCGAGAGCAAAGAATGCAGCAAAACTAAAGCAATTCACATAGAATTGAATAATATGCATTTCGGAACTGAACAATGGGTGTGGGAATGTTTAGGCCACATATCTCAACTACATACTTCAATCACATTTTCTCAAACTTAATGCAAAAGCATTTACATGTAAAGAAAGATTCAAGGGAACTGGAAAAATCATACAGTACTCACTATATCTCCAAACCGACTGTGTATATTTTGGTGTTACAAGTCTGGAACAGCAACCTCTCGCATACTGCTAGTGACACGAAGGACGGCTTGGGCACTTAATTTTGGAAGATTGGATTCACAGAACTGCTCCCAAGAATGTACCTGAGGTTGGTCAGGAGAGGTGCCATGTTCCATTGCCTGAGGTTGGTCAGAAGGTGTGCCTTGTTCTGGTGCCTTAGGTTGGTCAGAAGGTGTGCCTTGTTCTGGTGCCTTAGGTTGGTCAGGAGGCGAGCGTTTTTCTGGTGCCAAAACAAGAGATTTTTCGTATGCAGTCTGTAGCTCCAACAGAAGAGCACGAGCAGCCTCTCGTGACTCGGGGAGCTTGTCGCTCAGCTGAGACGAAGCTATCTGGATCAATTTGTCAATCCCGTAATCTTTGATTCCCTCAGCACCCTTTATACGAATAAAAAAATTAATTAAAAACGTTATCAAAATAAAAGAAACATGACAATTAAGGTCAAAGTAAAACAATACAACTTCCAGTACATGGCGTTTAGTGGTAAAGTTGATCGATTAACCTATATATGGTTAATTTAGGTTATGTTTATCCATAACGGGTCAAAATCCGTTAAGTTAAAAGATCTAACTAAGAAGAAAAAGGGTTATAAGAGTGAAAAGTAATCCAAAATGTATTAAAATAGTTTGCCACATCTAGTACATAGCAGTTGCGCCTATAATATATATATATCTCAAAACTCCGGATAAGTGATTGAACTTGCAGATGTAAGTGCTAAGACTGTGGCATGCTGCATGCATAGATGTATATCTATTGCATCATGTTTTTGGCATGAACAACACAATTTGCACTTATAAACAAAAAACAGGGTTTAAAATTAACTGGAAACTTTAGAAAACAAGATATAAGGCAAGAGAGAATATAATGTGCAGAAACAAACACATAACTAGAGAAGTTTCTTGAACTGGTTTAAAAGATAGTCATTTAAATGTAACTGGAAACAAGATGAACACAGCACTCAATGGCCACTCTCTTAACACTTGTAACACTGTAAGGGCATCTTACTACAAACACTTACTATACCAAATTAATGTTAAGATGGATGTAATTAATACTTTTACCAACTCCTCGGTTGAACAAATTAAACAGTGACTAAAGGCGTTTTAGAGAAGCTAGAGGTTGAACAAATAACATCATGGATTAAACATAATAAAGAAGATGCAAAGACTGTGATGTGAAAACATAAGATTTATACAAGGTGTCAAGAATTAACATGATACCGAAGTTGAGATAACTCTGACCACTTACCAGCCGTGGTACACTACGGGAAACACACAATGAAGCCTTGGCACGAATACGAGGATTGCGGTTCTTAAGATAAGGCTGCAACTTTGGTAACAACAAAACCGGAGAGACCCAAATTGTCAAAGCAATTAAAGCTATTTCAGCAGCCTCACATACAAAGCGCTTGTCTTGAGATGACTTAAGTAGAAGTACTACAAGCTGAAAGCAAAATAAAAAAGCTAAATCAGTTTTATGGAAGAAATAACTGTTCAAAAAAAATGAGGATGCAAGTAAAAGCAACAGCAGAGTGCAAAAATATAAAAACAATTACCAGAGGGTCCACGGAATCAATTATGCTATCCCCAAATGCTTTAAAAATGTCTGCAGAAGTCATGATGGCAGTTTTACAAACAGCACTTCTGGGATTCTTCAGGGCTTTCACAACAAGGGAAATCACATTTTCCCTGCCATATCATAGCAAAACAATTGGTCAGAACGGATTAAACCCGGGTGTTGGAGAAAACTCCAAATTCTTCAAGTATGTAACGAAATGATAAATGCTTACAATATATCTTGCAATGCTTCCTTGTGGTATATTGCCAAACGCCGTACATTGTTTAGTGTGTCACAAAGAAAAACCCAATCCTTAGACTCTAACCCAGCAACAAGCACCTGAGAGGAAATGATGAATGTGGTAAAATAACAATAATTCCACCTTGATTTTCAGATGAAGGCTTTTTTTCTTTGTTTTTTCTTTTTTTAATTATTTTAATTATTATCAGAAATTATAGTAAATATATAACTTGGTTGTCATGTGATAGAAGAGAGACAACACTACCTTAAGACTCTCGTCAACATTTTCTAGATCGTCCAGTTTCTCAGATTCAATGTACTCGACTTCTGGAGCAACCACCTCCGCACCACAATCTGCAACCTCGCTAGTTGGTTCATCCATCGTGACGATACTGATTCTTTGTTTTCCTTTAACATTTTCAACATATGGCTTAGCTAAGATGTCTTTACTTGAGGTCTCATTGGTCCTCTCAGATTTAGGCAGCAAATTAAGATCTCTGAGAGCAGTTTCCGACATCATTATACACCTGCAATACATAAAAATACTTGAAACATGAACATTTGACGCATAGTAAAATGTCTACTACAAACGAAGCATGCCCATTATTGTTGGAACAATATCTTGATCGTATAAGCATACTTAAAACTGCTAAAGATCATATAAGCAAGCAAAAATGCAATGTGAAACATGCCCATATACCCTTCATAATTCACTGATTTCCATCAAGCTAATTTTTTTTTTAAGATATGAGATAGAGAACACAGTATTAGACCCCCCTCGTATCTTACAGAAACTTTAATACACAGAAAAAAACATATTTCTCCGATTTAATAATAGTCTGTACAAAAGGGTATTGCACCCATTCAATGATTATCGTTGATAAGTGCAGCAAAAGATACTAACATATAAAAGATTATTTGGCTCAATATCACAAAAACGGGGTGCAATTAACAAGTCCTGTTAAGGGGAAACCAAGATCATTTTTACTACAAAGAATTAAAGACCACAAAGACAAAATTCAAGCTCCAAATCGTAATGCATCATTCCACCAAAACTGTTTATATGTTTAGGCTCATGGTTCTAGTAATTATTATGAAATGCTCTTGGTCCTATGAATATTAACAATCAGAATATCAGACAAATAGTGTGCAATCAAAAGGCGTGTCAAAGGGAAACCACTAAGACATCATTCGACTTAAAGCATTTACATGTTTAGGTTCTTGGTCCTACAAATGTTGCAACACCTGAGTACATTGTATCAGTTGCATACGCTTTCAAGTAGAGTTAAACCTAAAAACATTTAGGGTGCATTTAGTTCGACATTTTTTTATTTTTTTTCCATTTTCAGTTTTGTAAAAAAAAAATGAGGTGATTAAATTTTCCACAAGACATAAAAACGCGTTCATATGACATTGTTTTCTGTTTTGAAGAAAAGAAGGGGGGCTATAATTTGAAGGGAAACTTTGATTTGAACGTGATCTCTATTTTCCTTGTTTTGTACAAAATATTTTGTGAAAAACAAGGACGTTTTCTTTCAACTAAACGCACCCATATCATCTATTGACATTCCACACTGTTTCTTTCTAATCGTAGAAAATGATATTTCACTAAATTGCAATAACCAGTAGAAAAAAACACAATGCAACTTACAACGCGATACTTAACAACCAAACTATTAATCATCTCAAACAGATCCTAACTCCAACAAATCAAACTTATAAACAACTTACTAACATTCAAGATCAATAAATAAAGTAAAAAAATAAAAACAGATCCAACAATACTAACTACTTCACACAAATACATACTTCAAATCTAACAATAAATAAATAAAAACACACAGTAAAAAATAATGTCTGACAACAATAACTGGAATAAATATTACTGTAATATTTACCAGAGTGTGATGAGAGTGAATGTTAAAGTTAGAAATGGTATTTATAGGGTTTACACGGCGGCAGCGACGGTGAACGACGGTGATTTTTAATAGTCAGCGACAGTGTTAATATGGTGTTGTGTGTGATTAAATGGAGTGATGGTATTTACAAATTGGTCCTTGGATTTTCTAATGAAGTGACATTTCAACCCAATAGCGATGGGTAATATGATTAGTTGGTAATTATTGTTTTGTGGGGTGTTTAAGACTATAAAAAGTGTGTCTAGTTTCTAATTTACTAATTTTATATTAAATGAAATGAAAATAAGTGATTTTGGATTTCAGGTATTTTTGGATTGTTTTTGTGTCATAAATGTTTAGGCTCATGATCCTATGAATATTAACAATCAGAATATCAGACAAATAGTGTGCAATCAAACAGGCATGTCAAGGGGTAACCACTACAACATCATTCGACTTAAAGCATTTACATGTTTAGGTTCTTGGTCCTACAAATGCTGCAACACCTGAGTACATTGTATCAGTTGCGTACACTTTCAAGTAAAATTAAACCTAAAAATATTTAGGGTGCATTTAGTTCGACATTTTTTATTTTTTTTTCCAATTTTCAGTTTTGTAAAAAAAAATGAGGTGATTAAATTTTCCAGAAGACATAAAAACACGTTCATATGACATTGTTTTCTGTTTTGAAGAAAAGAAGGGGGGCTAGAATTTGAAGGGAAACTTTGATTTGAACGTGATCTCTATTTTCGTTGTTTTGTACAACATATTCTGTGAAAAACAAGGATGGTTTCTTTCAACTAAACACACCATATCATCTATCGACATTCCACACGGTTTCTAATCGTACAAAATGATATTTCACTAAGTTGCAATAATTATTAGATGATATAACGACCCAAGCCCGAATGTGGGTTGGGTCCATTAGGGTTTCTAGTATCTTGTATGTAATGCACTATAACTACATATCAATAATACAATACCCCTGACGGGATTTTCATATCTAACAATAACCCGTACAAAAAACACAATGCAACTTACAACGCATAAATAAACGATACTTAACAACCAAACTATTAATCATCTCAAACAAGCCCTCCTCGATAAACAAACTAAACAGATCCTAACTCCAACACTTAGGAACTCACAAATCAAACTTATAAACAACTTACTAATATAATATTCAAGATCAATAAACAAACTAAAAAAAATAAAAACAGATCCAACAATACTAACTACTTCACACAAATAAACACTTCAAATCTAACAATAATTAAATAAAAAAACAACACAGTAAAAATAATGTCGACAACAATAAATGTTACTAATATTTACCAGAGTGTGATGAGAGTGAAGAAATGTGATGTTAAATGTGGAAATGGGATTTATAGGGTTTACACGGCGGCAGCGACGGTGAACGACGGTGATCTTTAATAGTCAGCGACAGCGTTGATATGGTGTTGTGTGATTAAATGGAGTGATCATATTTACAAATTGGTCCATGGCTTTTGTAATGAAGTGACATTTCAACCCAACAGCGATGGGTTATATGATTAGTTGGTAATTATTGTTTTGTGGGGTGTTTAAGAGTTAAGACTATAAAAAGTTTCTAGTTTGTAATTTACTAATTTTATATTAAATG
The DNA here is from genome assembly GCA_021014915.2 of Artemisia tridentata subsp. tridentata. Lineage (NCBI taxonomy): Eukaryota > Viridiplantae > Streptophyta > Magnoliopsida > Asterales > Asteraceae > Artemisia > Artemisia tridentata. Next base: position 206,003,645 of record CP139504.1, read on the forward strand.
AAATGATAAAAAAGTGGGGTGATTTTGGATTTTGGATTTGAAATTTGAATTAGGGAAAGTATTTTTGGATTGTTTTTGTTATAATTTTTGTGTCATAAATGATTAGTCTACTCGTATGTGTATATTTGGTGAAACGAGCGATAATGGTTAGTACTATCAGTTTGCAATAAAAGTTAACAATAGCAGTTAGTAGTAGCAGTTAGCAGTGACTGTTTGCTTTACTAAAACGCGCTTGGGATATGTTTGGTGAAATGAGTCGTGTTAGTTAGCAGTGGTTGTTTGTTTTACTTAAACGCGTTTGGTAATTTAGCTGTAATTATAAAAATAGCATTTAAACAAATCAAAGTGCTAAATGCTTGAGAAATGAGTATTTAGAAAAGTAACATTTAAACAAAACAAAATTGTTAAATATTTGTTGCCAAACAAGCTTTAATATTCAAATGCTAAATGCTCAAAGATAATTTAAAAAGTTTGTCGCCAAACATGAATGCTAAGAATTTTATATGGAACATAAATAGAAGATTGCAATACGTAAGACTGACCAACCCACAAAAGGTAATAAAGAATACTCCGCAATGCATTAGACAAGTAAGTGACACTTGATAAACATGCAAGTAAGTGACACTTGATAAACATAGTGAGATAATAACTATGGAGTAATGAGATTCTAGGTAAATACGTTTTTCCTCTTACAAGAAATTCACCACCACTTTTCTTTTCTTGTTATTTATTTTTAACGCATTTTAGTTAATTACATAAATGGTCACTGTGGTTTGACGGTTTTTTCACTTTCAGTCACTAAAGTTTTTTTTTGACTGGTTCAGTCACTGTGGTTTGCATATGTTACAGATCCAGTCCATATCATAATGAAATGACCAAAAACCCCTTGTCATCTTCTTTTTCAAATTTTTTGACAATTAAGTACGGCCGTTGGTCCTTTAGACTAACGGCCGTTAGTAAATAACCGAAAATTTGGTTGTCTAACGTTTTCGTCCGTTTTTATACCTTTTCGTCAGGTCTTTATACGTTTTCATCCGTTTTTACATGTTTTCATCCGTCTTTACACGTTTTCGTCCATATTTACACATTTTCGTCCGTATTTACATGTTTTCGTCTGTTTTTTACACGTTTTCGTCCGTTTTTACACGTTTTCGTCCGTATTTACACGTTTTCGCCCGTTTTTACACGTTTTCGTCCGTTTTTACATGTTTTCATCCGTATTTACACGTTTTCGTCCGTATTTAAACGTTTTCGTCCGTATTTACATGTTTTCATCCGTTTTTACACGTTTTCATCCGTATTTACACGTTTTCGTCCGTTTTTACACGTTTTCATCCGTATTTACACGTTTTCGTCCGTTTTACACGTTTTCATCTGTATTTATACATTTTTGTTTTTTACATTTTCCTAGTTTGTTTTTACATTTTTCCGTTTTCCTTTTTACCATTTTTCGTCCGTTTTTTTCCACGTTTTTGTTCATTTTTACATGTTTCGTCGTTTTTACACATTTTCATCTGTTTTTACACATTTTCATCCGGTCTTTAAACTTTTTTGTCCGTATAAAAACGTGTAAATGCGGATAAAAACGTGTAAAAATGAACGAAAACGTGTAAAAACAGACAAAAACGTGTAAATACGAATGAAAACGTGTAAAAACGGATGAAAACGTGTAAATATGGAAGAAAACATGTAAATACGGACGAAGACGTGTAAAAACAGATGAAAACGTGTAAAAACGGATGAAAAAGTGTAAATACGAACAAAAACGTGTAAATACGGATGAAAACATGTAAAAACGGACGGAAATGTGTAAATACGAATGAAAACGTGTAAATACGGACGAAAACATGTAAAAACAGACGAAAATGTGTAAATACGGACGAAAACGTGAAAATGGATGAAAACGTGTAAAAATGGATGAAAACGTGTAAATACGAATGAAAACTCGAAAATACGGATGAAAATGTGTAAATACGAAAGAAAACATGTAAAAACGAAGGAAAACGTGTAAAAATGGACGAAAACAGGTAAATACGGACGAAAACGTGTAAAAACGAACGAAAACGTGCAAAAACGGACGGAAAGGTGTAAAAACGGACGAAAACGTATAAAGGACTAACGACCGTTAGTATAAAGGACTAACCACTGTTACTTAATTGTCAAAAGATTTGAAAAAGAAAATGACAAGGGCTTTTTGGTCATTTCAATTCGGATATGGACTGGATCCGTAACATATGCAAACCACAGTGACTGAAACAGTCAAAAAAAAACTTCAGTGACTGAAAGTGAAAAAACCGCCAAACCACAGTGACCATTTCTGTAATTAACTCTTAGTTTAATTAGTAGTTTAGAACCAACATCTCTCAAATACATGAATTTTTACTTGCTTTCAAATAAAATACAAAAATATAGAGCTGAGCAAAACCGACCGAAACCGAAAAATCCCGAAAAACCGACCGAAACCGAGTGTCCCGATACCGAATTAGTGAAAGTCGGGTTGGTACTCGGTTATAATAATTAGTGAAAGTCGGTTTCGGGTCGGGTCGGTATGAAAACCGACATTATCCCGACATAAGCCCGACATCCCGATTCCCTTTTGATATAACCCTTTTGAGCTACCTTATCTCATTTCCCAACCCTAACACATACTTAGATAGATCCGCCCCCATCTGATAACCTCTCACCTAACAGATCTCAAAAAAAAAAAAAAATAACGCTTCTCATCAAGAACATCTCATTTCATCATCTAATCTCAATCATCGATCATCACAAACAACAAGTTAATCCGTGTAGATTGTGAACCCAACATTTGAAGACAAGGCTATCCTTTCAATTTGCATATCAAGAACGGCTTCAAGGTCTCTAACAGAGGTCTCGGGTAGGTTCAATCGATAGATGTCTTTTTTGTTGTTGTCGTTGTTGTTGTTGTCTAGACGAACCGAAAGAAAGAAAATAACAATCTTGTTAAATTTCTTTCTTTATATTCAGATAATAAATGAAGATTAGTCTTCTAAAGATCTATGATGATATGTTCAACTCAAAAAACATCTTTGAAAGATTGTGACAAAGTTGAACAGACTGAGATTTGGTTTTCTTGTTTTAATTAGAGTTTAGGATTTGTGTTGGACTTGGTTGTTATTGTTTGTGGACTGTGTTTGGCTTTTCTTCTTCAACGATGGCTTTTCTTTAATGCTTACTGTAATGCATTTTCCTTCCAGTTGTAAGAAATTCGGTTCTTGGTGCTTAAAACCGAAACCGACCCGATTAAAACCGAGAAAAACCGAACCGACCCGAGTCCCATTCGGTTCGGTTTCGGGCTAGTATTTTCACACATTTCGGTTTTGGGCTGGGTCGGGTCGGGTCGGGTCGGGTCAGTATTCGGCCCGATGCTCAGCCCTACAAAAATACCAAAAATAATCTTCCCTCAACCCTTAGACTTAATCTGTCATATACTTCGAACCTACCTTACTATTCTCCTAGAGAACGATCAATCCCCCGAGTCTTGCATACACTACACTACAATGGTTAGGTACTCTGCCTAGGAGGATTGTAAAACTTCGGTATTACAATCCGTCGCATCAAGTTTTTGGCGCCGCTGCCGGGGAATAGTCTAGATTCCGATTTCTGTTTCGTTTAGGTCTAGTTCACGAGCTTCCTATCTAGTGAACATTTTTCTTTTTCTTTTGTAGCTTTCTTTTTGTCTATCTTTTCTTTGTGTTTTTGTTCGTAAACTTTTCCATTGACTCTTTCATTCGCCATAATAGAGAACGCGAATCCACCAAATGCTTCATCGGATCACCATTTGGTGATTTCCTTGAACTTGATGATTTGTATCCTAATAATGAAATCAAGAATGTGCCTTATATTTCCCCTTTTGTTGATTTTTTGGATTCTGATGATGATTTAGATGATGGTGAGTTGACTGATATAGACGATGAGGATGAAATCTTAGAGGATGCCTTAATCTTAGGAGATCAATTACCTTTAGGACTTGAATTTGCATTTAATGGTATAGCTTCGAGATTACCTTTCCTTGGTATTGTGATCTTGGCAGACGAATAGAAAGAGATAATCCTTATAGTTAGACCCGTTTCCCGGGTAGTGGGACCCCACCCTAGATGAAGTTGACCCGAGCCTAAGTATGTTTGACTAAGAGTATGTGGTTGTCTAAGGGCAAATGGTTATAGTGTTAAGTGTTAGTCTGTTATAGCCTAGATGCGGCGCATCTAGGAAGTTGCATGCGGCGTATGGTAGAATGGAAAGTAGAACCGACTTGTTATAGTCCATGCGCCGTATTAGAGAAGGAGATACGGCGTATATAAGGGGTAGCATGGATGCGGCGTATCTATGCAGATAGATGCGGCGCATCGACCTTAAATAAGCAGAATTGACAGAATTGCCCTTGTAGCTAGAAACTTCCCCATTTATCTATAAGTCTCCACACTCTCCTGTAAAAGAGAGTGTGTTTTTCTGTGGGTGTCGAACCAAAAGAGAAAGAGAGGGAAAGATGATGAGATGATGATGGTTTAATGGTGATAATTCAAGGGTGAAGTCTATAGCTTGTTCCTAGCATGTTTATCAAGTAAGTATTGATGCTTTATTAGTGTTTAATTGATGATTAAGAAGTTAGGGTTTGTGAACCCTAACTTGGGATTAAAGGGTAAATGGTGTTTTAAGATAATTAAGAGGTAATGATAATTATGTGATGAGTTTATAATGGGTTTAAGTTAGTAAATGATGGGATTGAGTATCATATAATCAATATATGATTATATGATGATTAGAAGTGTTTAGAGGTTAGTTATGGTTGTATTAACCATGATTATAGTTAATGATTATGTATTATATGTTATGTATGATTATGTGTTTTAGGATGCTTATGAGGATGATGATGATGTTGATGATAATGATGATGATGATATTGATTATGTGCTTAGCGTGGAGCTAAGGTAAGTAAAATGATGATGACATGTGTTATATGAATTTCTAACATATATGTGTTATGTATGTTGGATGATTAGTGGTATGGATTTGAGTTATGCTCATGTGATGTGATGAACATGGTTGATGTGATGAAATGATGTTAGGTGTAAATGAGGATTGGAGTAGTAAGCCCGTAAGTAAGTGTTTAATGTATGTGATGCTTATGTGTGGATTGAAGTATAATGGTATGTTGTGGTCGTTTTACTTACTAAGCCTTTGTGCTTACGGTTTAGATGTTTAACCGTTTTGTAGGTTGGCGTGTTATTAAGGATGGCTTGGATATGTGAGATAAGGAATTGGATATTCGGGTTAAGGCACGGTTATGCAATATGGGTAGATTTGGTAAGAAGGTAGAGCTTAGGTAGATACCGAGCTCAAGTGTATAAGTTTGTACCCCCGTGAGTCAAGTGATGTCTTGTAACGAGTAAATAAGTGTCAAATTGTATGCCAAGTGTTGAGTAGCGATTTGATAGTCATTTGATGGGTCTAAGCATATTTTATGTGTTTTGAGTAAAGTTTAAAGGGGTGTTTGGTTTATGTATGAAATTACCCATCTTGGGTTGTAAACGGGTCAATTGCCGTGTATTACAGTTGGTTATGGTTTTGAATGCTAAATGAGTGTTTTGGCATAAGTTATAATGTTGTATTGAGGTTAAAATGGTTTGTGGGTAAGAGTTGAGTATGTGCAGGTTTTCCTGCTGATGTTCTGTCTAAATTGGTCGATGCGGCGTATCTAATACATTAGATGCGGCGTATCAGAAGTTTAAGGTGTTGCGGCGTATCACTTTAGATGGATACGGCGCATGGTCTGATACGGCGTATCCCTCAAAAGGGATGCGGCGTATCGTTGGTCAGAAGGATTGTCTGGTTATGTTATAAAGTTTTATGTGAAATGTGTTGAAGGGTTTTCGAGCATATGTTCTGCAAGTATTTTAAAGGGTTAAATGTGATGAGTTCTGGTTATTAAATGAAGAATTTGTATGAGTCCGGTAAAGTCAAGCGTTTCCGCGTCAAAAGTCAAAATTTTTGGTATAAGCGGGCACGGGGTGTAACAGATAATCCTTATAATTTGCGATTTTTGTGCATGATTGGTTTTAGACATTTTGACACTTACGTTGATTTATATTTTCCTGTAAACATGATTTCACACACTCATTATAACACAACTAGAGTTGAAAAATTAGCTTATAAGGGAAATAATCTTGTGGCTTTAGTTAGGAATGTACACGTCTTTGTCAGTGTAAGATCCTACGAAAATCCGTTACGATAATCTTTGTTAATTAATAATAACCTCGACTTACCGTTTAACCAAACCCATTTTTATGGGAAAATTTAAATTTTTATTTACTTACTACATTATTCTACCACAACACAACATTTCAACAAGTAACAAATATCGGCACTAGTCCTCGACGTACATTACGAAACATATTTACTTCACAACGACTATTAGTTCACAAACCGCAAATCTCACTAATTACGAATTATAGATAAAACCACTAAACTTATAACATGATTACAACTATACATTAATCACACTTTATCCACTAATTACAATTATATTTAACTAACTCTAAACATATTTACTCCTTTCATTAAAACCAACTACAAACCAAACCGGACTTTAAATGCATTTGGCCCAACACTACCCGAACCCACACGTCCTTAGCCCAAAGCCCATGCAACCTTTTCTTGTTTTGAATCTATGCCTAGTTCGATCAGTCAAAACCCTCCAAAAACACTCCTCATACGTTCAAATACTAAGAGCAACTTACCCACATTTTTGTACCATATTATTCACAAACCACTAGACTATACCGAGGCCAAATTACAAATTCCAATGTCGAGTATTCGTCAAGAATTAAGAGCCATTTTGGTTGCCACAATTCGAACTATACGTATAGATATGAAGACCAAAAACTAAACCGTCTTGACCCGCACTTTTTCCTACGCCCTCCTAATAATATATTTAGCATATTATGACGTTGAGAAGACCATAAGGACTGCGGTATGAGTTTGTAGCCGCTAAAACCAATTCTCCCATATTAAAAATACAACCCGAACTCAAAGATAGCACAAGTACAAAGGATTAGATTTCCCACGTTTCACAATTATCAAATGTCTTATTATGTCGGTAGAAACACTTAGGTGTCCCTTATCTACAGGGGAAGCCAATCATTTAGTTGAGGGTAATATAGGCACAACATGTAAAACTCTATCTCTATATATTACTCCCTCCTATAGCAACTCACATCACTCACCCTTCATCCATTTTATACTCTCACAGTACACCTCACAAAACCCAGAAGCGTGTATCTCTCAGTTGGGAAATCGTCCTTGAGGATTCTTTAAATACACTATATATACTACAACACATGAGTCTCACTATCTCTCAACCCCTCACACCCAGACGTACACAAGACATTTCTATATTACTTTAACCCACTTTAATAAACTCTTGAAGACCAGGAAACAGTAAGACCATTGGTTCTAAAAAATTCTATTTCGAAGAGAAGTAATTCATATATATACGGTTTTAGCTTCGCAAGTTCTTGAGTTTCTATTCCTAATCTACGTACCACAGTCTCTCCTTATCTTTTGTAAGTCCTTGCACTTCCTTTTTCAATTCGTTGCTCACACCATGCATTACATAATTCATACGTATAATTTACTTTTAGTATTCTACATACATCTTCTTTTTCGTATAACCCACATCATGTGTCGAACCATAATAGGTTAGAAATCACCTCACACACCACTCGTTTACGTTTAGTTGCATGCACCATTCGATCATATATAAATCTTATATCACACGTTAAGAACTTAACTGGAGAATACTTAAATATATTGTAAGTACTTCGTACACAGAAACTGTTCCAAACCACTCCAAACATGACATCATAACTCACGATTTAACCTAATGACCATATTCTATTTTCATACAACCCCATATAGCTCCATGCTAGCTACATTTTTCATGAAGACAACTTTTAACACTACTCAAGTTTCGACCTTTAAAGAGAATCAAAGTAAAACGTTGAACTCACTTTGAAACTGCCACAAATGTTGCGACATGGGTTTTAAGCCCATTAAGCTGTTTTATAAGCAATAAGATAAGCTGACTTTTTAGCACTTCTAAATATAAAATGGGGTGACCAAAAAAGAGCATTTTGATATGTCAAAACCCCTCAAGAACTCACGAACTAAAAATATTATTTGACTTAGTTTTATGGCTCGTTAAAGCCCATTCGAATGTAATAATAGGATAACAACAAGTAAGCAGCTGAAAATGAGTTACATTTGACTTAGATAAGCTCCAGAAAAGTTGCCACCTTTCTCCCACTACTATTTACACTTTAGGACTAAAAATGTAACGCACTTTGGACTAGAAGGACTAAAAATGTCAACTATGAAAACTATGGACTGAAGCTGTTAAAACAGGTTATAAAGGACTTAAATTGACATACCATTGAACTCCAAGCCTTATGTGGACATATGAACAATATTTGGACTATTATGGACTATGGACTTAACCAAGGACTAACGACGTAACGCAATCGCAGTTAGACTAAAAAGTATGAAATCTGAAAAGAACAAGGACTTATTTACTTTCATTTGACATTCTTATTTATTTTCTATTTTCACCCTTCATTTCATATGCATTTTTCATTATAAGTTATGCATTATTTAAAAGTTTCGCTATTAGAAAATTTAGTAGCTTCACTTGCATATTATTTCAACATACTCTGGGAAAGTAATATTTTGGGTCGATTGAGATAAGAACCGAGACAATACTATAGATATATCATATTGAGGCATTTTAAGCATATCACGCACTCACATCATCGATCAAATCGTTATACGATTTATCCTTTCCACATTCACTATTAGTAGAAAATTAGACTCTTAGACTTCGCTTATATTCAGGTCTTGTATCGAAGACGTTTCCGTGATCGTTTCCATAGATCTAATAATTATATCTTGCCAGATGCACTCCAGGTGAGTCGTGGCCCCTCCTATTTTAATACTTGTTTTAATAACTCTTTTGGAGGAGATACATGCTTTAACTATTTTGAGTTACTTATATAAAACTCTCATGATTTACTCAAAATCATCCACTATGCTGTACATGTTTGAATCATACTTGAAAGGAATACATGCTCATTATATGTGCAAATTGTCTGTTTAGCTTAAACACGGAACTTGGAAGATAACATTTTTAAGCTACTTGATGTAATATGACTCTGAGACTCATTGTATGCATTCATGTGACAAATGAATGTACTGCTACTTTAATATGATATTTCTACATTGCACCATAAATAATTGCCAAGACTAAAATTACGCATGATTCACCTATATTGCCTAAGCACACTTTATTGCCATAAAGTCCCTTGATCATGAGCCATTAATCACTGCGGTGAGCGCGAATATAGTGAACAGCTTCGAAACCTGTTAGAGGCTGACGACCTATCCCACTAAATACTGTGACGGAATGCCTATATGGTTAGTCGTATTTAGTCGCGATGCACTATATTTGAGAAAAATAGGAATTGGCAAGTACCTATTAACATGAGGGCCATAATAACCCATCAGTAACCCTGGTGGGACACCGCCGTTTACGGTACTCTGTTAACGTTTTGCGTGTCATGAGGCTTAGGGCAATATAACTTTATGAATATATGAATGTTTCATATATATCCTAGGATACAGCTGTATCTAGAAGACCACCACTTTACACTGATAGACTTCAGATTCTAGATTATCATTCCCACTATATGATATGATTGTAAATCTTGTACTTGAACTTTAACTGTTATCATATGTGACTTAAATGAGAATTCTGCATAAGGCAACCCAAAATGTTTGGTATATCATTATATTTAAAAGCTGACACAACAGTCTATATTGAGCATATAACAACGTAGCTCATTTGCATTCATAACCTGAAACTTATGATTTTGGAGATCATACATGACTTACTTATGAATTTTTATACAACACAACGTATTATTTATTTCATGAAGAATTATTGTTTACTTCGACAATCATTATACACCTTTCAAAGAAAATTAATTTCTATAAACTCCACGAACTCACCAACCATTGTGTTGACATTTTAAGCATGTTTATCTCAGGTAATTAACGGAGCAGGACAAGACACGGAGCGGGCATCTTATACTCTGATAATTAAAATGGTGTAAAATCAAATATGTCATTCTTATCAAATTATCACATTTTCTCATGGGATTTTCAAATCGAATAATTCCCTTTTGTATCAAAAATATTCTTTTGAATGACATATAACTTTCAAAACGCCCCTTCCGGGCCGTTTTCTGAAATTTAAACCTCGATCCTCACCGTAACACCCTAATTACTTTTCCGCTGCCACAAACCAAATTAGGGGGTGTTACAGTTTGGTATCAGAGCCTATGGTTATAGAGAATCAAACGTTTTAAAACATCGAACTATAACCACACTTTCAAAATAAATGATTTACACCTTATCATCTTATGCCTTCCGTGTCTGCAGACTGCCGTGCTCAATACATTACCTGTTAAGATTGTTTTGTACTAATCTTTACATGCTTAATGTTTATTCTTCACACATTACACACCGTATTATTTCACACTTGACGTTACACCTTAAACGTATAAATACTCATAATTATTATTTTCGATTGCTACAGTAACATGTCTTCCCTACCAGTTGACATCGCTAAGACTACCTCTCCTAATACCCATGTATCACCTAGCTATCATATTACACCAAATACTGAAGATCCTTACGTGCAAATGTCACAACCTCAACCGGACATAGAACTTACTCAGAACTCATCTTCGTCATCACCTACTCACTCACCTCCACGTCAGAAACTTAGGAGAGCAACTGAATCCTATTCAGATCCGATTGGTGGTCAACCAACATTTGAAATTGGACAAAGTTCACGTCAAGAAATGACCTGGGAAAATATCAACCTAAATTCTCCCTTTCCTAATACCTCAGATTTCTCCATGCCAGATGTCCCAAACAATGTATCCTCACCCAAAACTCCTGATTACAATGTAGACACCCGAGACTCCATATGGATTCGCCTTCACCAACACACCAGCATACTAAACGCTCACTCTGAACAGCTAAAAGAGTTACAACCATTACGATTCGAATGGTATGACCGTAACATTGATACCCTGTTCAAGAGGACCGATGCTGAAAGACGAGAAGTGTTTGGTTTAGGAGTGAATATTGGTAACATGAAGGACAATTACGAACAAGAACTTAGGAACTTGGATGCAAGAACCCGCTGTTTAGGTAGAGGCCATACTCAAACCCACATTAGGATTGAAGACGTTGAAAGAGCATTATGGTTAGCTAGAGACGCAGCAAGAACCCAAAGCCAAAAGATTGCAGCCTTGGAAAACATGTTAGCTAATCAGATGAATGCATGCCAAGAACGTTTCTCGGCCATGGAAGCTGCACAATTAGATCTTGAGGCAGAAGTTAGACGTCTACGTCAGAGACGTAACTGATCTTAAGTATCGTTGTTGTACTAAATAAACCAAATAGTTTTGGTTAGTAGTTCATGTAATTCCAATAATTCGGTAACTTTCAGAGCTTGTAATCGACTTTTAATGTATAATAGCTATCCTTTCGTTATACTTTTCTGTTGGAAACAAATTCCTCTCACCAAACCTTATTATGATGCTGTAAGTGCAAAGAGCCATGCAAAACCTCACCCTTTGTTACTCTCTTAGGTAAACAAATAACTCCACATGAATCAATGAGACATTAATAAAAGACCTTGTACTGGTTGTTTTGCAAAAATCAATCGAACAAGTTATTAGAGTTATGTCAATTTTGATGATTGCCTTCCAACTTATTATGACGTTATCTGTGATTATACATTCAATATATCACGACTAAACAATAAAACATAGAATTCCAAGAACGAATATTCAGAAGAGAACTTGATGAATGAAGAGAAAGTTGTTGAACTTCAACTGTTGTAGATAAATTCATTTGTTCCTTAACAATCTCATATCAAGAGTTGATTATTATTTTACGATGCTACCCAGACACATCGTATTTCTATGATCCTCAGTTGATTTGACTTCGTATTAATACCACATTGTTAGCATTAATATACAAATATCTTGCTATCCGAATTATTCTAACGATAAAGTGAATACTAAATCAACATTTCGTGTAATGTTCATAGGGAATGGACAGCATGAACCGCGTAGTGCCCACAACAATCATGACCCCTAAAACCATCGAGGAAATGGTAAACAAAATCGTTGAAGTAGTAATGGAAGTAACCTCAACAGTCCGTCCAAACGACAATGACATGACAAGAAAAGAAAGAAAGAAGGTTATACCTTGTAAGCATAACCATGAACGTTTCATGGGATGTAGGCCAGCTTGCCTAAAGAAGTCAAGGAAAATAACTAAACCGATCCACACGTGTACTCAAAGAATTAGGCAAGATATTGCACTCAAGAAAAATAACCAAAAGCGAAGACATGAGGAGGGAAGATCTTTTATCCTCAACGAATGTGAGTTTCACAATGATGTTTGCATCCGCAATCATCTACAAGACCGCATTGACTATCTTCGCCAACAAAGGCTCAACCCAAAAATTGAAGGAAATTACGTCACCACCCCTATAAACAGAGACAACTACCGTGGAAATAAACCTCTGTGCCTAAGATGTAAGATGCATCACACCGGATATTGCACTGCAATATGCGGGAGGTGTAGGAAAACAGGCCACAAGACGGATGATTGCAAAGTTATAGAAGGAAATGAGCAGCACTCATCCATAAAATGCCACGGGTGTGGTGGACTAAGGCATTACAAGAGTCATTGTCCAAACTACAATGCCAACTGGAAGGCCAAGATGGATGCAAGATAAGGAAGACTTGTTAAGAGACCTCAATAGTACCAAAGAATGACCCCTATATTAAGCAGATGTATGGATTCCTGCTGTAAAATAAATAAACTCTAGGGTAGGACTATCTAAGTTGTATTTCCGTTTGTATTTACCTTAGGTACGATGGATGTAACCTAAGTGTAACAGTTATCTTTCTACCGTGTTAAAAATCTACCTTGTAATATTTCCATGATAATAAAAATCTACGTCTATTTTTATTTCTAGTACACCCCTCTACTCATAATCGTTATGTAACAATACACTAATAGTACCTCAAGGATTTAATTAATTTTATCATGATCAAACCCTAAGTTGTTACCATATTGTAACGAAACCTCACTTAAAACCTAAGTTTATACCCAGAATGTCCAAATACTATCTTAGAAAATTCTGACTTATCCTCGAAAAATGAACAAAAACTTTATATATTTTCTTATCAGAGAGTGTCCGACTCTGTGACGGAATCAGTATAACTGAACCATATAAAATTCCTTGAAGAAACATAAATACTGAACCAAGAATTACATCATTTGGTCCTCAATTATACATAGCCTAGCTACCTATGTATAATTTAGGAAAAATCATGTTATAAATGGAACAGTTATCCTTTCGAAGTGTTAATAACAATTTTCGTTCCAAAAACGGAATCTTGAGACAAAATAATTTGTTCATAAAATTTACTTTTTAAACAACCCCAGTCAGATCTACACTCATCACTCATTTCACTATTATACGAAGGCAAGGAAATTATGAAAATTAGAAACTTTAAAAATTTACAACAGTCTATGGAAAACACAAATAACATAAATTTTATTAGAACTCATGGAAGTTAATACATAGCAAGATGATTAACATCGGAAGTACTAACAGTACAATAAACACAATATAAAACATACAATCTTCAAAAGATTGGCCCGCCATAGAAACAAACACCACCATCAACCTAACAATAACAAGAGCCACCATGGGATGAAGTACCCTGATTATTCTGAAGACACACAAAAACGAACCGTTAAACATAACAACTTAACATAAACCTAAACGAGAACTTATCCCACATTACATCGACACACAACAAAGCTACATTCTAAACACCTACGCGCGGCCCTCACTTCCAAAAATTATCCGCAAAGATTGCTAGGACTGTGAGGGGTACGATAACCAACAAGTATCCGATCCAACCGCTGGTATCTTCGCCGGGAAGAAGAGCCAAACCAGCGACGACGAAAATGATGAACATGGCTGCAAATACTATGGCGATCGGTGGCATATTTTCGGGGAAGAAGTCGAACGAAGGAGATGGAATTTGAGTGGGAAGAATAATTGAAAAGGTGAAAAGGTGAAAAGGGAATAAAGTGGAGGAAAAAGGGGAAAGTTAAAAATAGGGAAAGTAGGTGGAGAAAGTACCCGTTATTTTACTATTCACTATCATTAAATTTCAAACCGCTACCATTAAAAATCCACTAGCCTCGACCGTTAGAACCCTAGATATTAAGTGTTAAATACTTCTTACTCCCGACCATTATTTTCACTATTCGTAATCTATGAATTCAATTATTGGCCAAACATTCAAATTTAATTCGTTTGGCACAAATAAATCTAGTGGAAATCTCGCTCCTTTGATGTTCAAATAAGAAATATCTCGACAACATCTTCCATAAACTCTCACCTCCGAACCCCACATTTTCTCAACACCTATCACGGACTGAACTTCGGGACGAAGTTCAAAATTGAGGGGTAGATACTGTAAGATCCTACGAAAATCCGTTACGATAATCTTTGTTAATTAATAATAACCTCGACTTACCGTTTAACCAAACCCATTTTTATGGGAAAATTTAAATTTTTATTTACTTACTACATTATTCTACCACAACACAACATTTCAACAAGTAACAAATATCGGCACTAGTCCTCGATGTACATTACGAAACATATTTACTTCACAACGACTATTAGTTCACAAACCGCAAATCTCACTAATTACGAATTATAGATAAAACCACTAAACTTATAACATGATTACAACTATACATTAATCACACTTTATCCACTAATTACAATTATATTTAACTAACTCTAAACATATTTACTCCTTTCATTAAAACCAACTACAAACCAAACCGGACTTTAAATGCATTTGGCCCAACACTACCCGAACCCACACGTCCTTAGCCCAAAGCCCATGCAACCTTTTCTTGTTTTGAATCTATGCCTAGTTCGATCAGTCAAAACCCTCCAAAAACACTCCTCATACGTTCAAATACTAAGAGCAACTTACCCACATTTTTGTACCATATTATTCACAAACCACTAGACTATACCGAGGCCAAATTACAAATTCCAATGTCGAGTATTCGTCAAGAATTAAGAGCCATTTTGGTTGCCACAATTCGAACTATACGTATAGATATGAAGACCAAAAACTAAACCGTCTTGACCCGCACTTTTTCCTACGCCCTCCTAATAATATATTTAGCATATTATGACGTTGAGAAGACCATAAGGACTGCGGTATGAGTTTGTAGCCGCTAAAACCAATTCTCCCATATTAAAAATACAACCCGAACTCAAAGATAGCACAAGTACAAAGGATTAGATTTCCCACGTTTCACAATTATCAAATGTCTTATTATGTCGGTAGAAACACTTAGGTGTCCCTTATCTACAGGGGAAGCCAATCATTTAGTTGAGGGTAATATAGGCACAACATGTAAAACTCTATCTCTATATATTACTCCCTCCTATAGCAACTCACATCACTCACCCTTCATCCATTTTATACTCTCACAGTACACCTCACAAAACCTAGAAGCGTGTATCTCTCAGTTGGGAAATCGTCCTTGAGGATTCTTTAAATACACTATATATACTACAACACATGAGTCTCACTATCTCTCAACCCTCACACCCAGACGTACACAAGACATTTCTATATTACTTTAACCCACTTTAATAAACTCTTGAAGACCAGGAAACAGTAAGACCATTGGTTCTAAAAAATTCTATTTCGAAGAGAACTAATTCATATATATACGATTTTAGCTTCGCAAGTTCTTGAGTTTCTATCCCTAATCTACGTACCACAGTCTCTCCTTATCTTTTGTAAGTCCTTGCACTTCCTTTTTCAATTCGTTGCTCACACCATGCATTACATAATTCATACGTATAATTTACTTTTAGTATTCTACATACATCTTCTTTTTCGTATAACCCACATCATGTGTCGAACCATAATAGGTTAGAAATCACCTCACACACCACTCGTTTACGTTTAGTTGCATGCACCATTCGATCATATATAAATCTTATATCACACGTTAAGAACTTAACTGGAGAATACTTAAATATATTGTAAGTACTTCGTACACAGAAACTGTTCCAAACCACTCCAAACATGACATCATAACTCACGATTTAACCTAATGACCATATTCTATTTTCATACAACCCCATATAGCTCCATGCTAGCTACATTTTTCATGAAGACAACTTTTAACACTACTCAAGTTTCGACCTTTAAAGAGAATCAAAGTAAAACGTTGAACTCACTTTGAAACTGCCACAAATGTTGCGACATGGGTTTTAAGCCCATTAAGCTGTTTTATAAGCAATAAGATAAGCTGACTTTTTAGCACTTCTAAATATAAAATGGGGTGACCAAAAAAGAGCATTTTGATATGTCAAAACCCCTCAAGAACTCACGAACTAAAAATATTATTTGACTTAGTTTTATGGCTCGTTAAAGCCCATTCGAATGTAATAATAGGATAACAACAAGTAAGCAGCTGAAAATGAGTTACATTTGACTTAGATAAGCTCCAGAAAAGTTGCCACCTTTCTCCCACTACTATTTACACTTTAGGACTAAAAATGTAACGCACTTTGGACTAGAAGGACTAAAAATGTCAACTATGAAAACTATGGACTGAAGCTGTTAAAACAGGTTATAAAGGACTTAAATTGACATACCATTGAACTCCAAGCCTTATGTGGACATATGAACAATATTTGGACTATTATGGACTATGGACTTAACCAAGGACTAACGACGTAACGCAATCGCAGTTAGACTAAAAAGTATGAAATCTGAAAAGAACAAGGACTTATTTACTTTCATTTGACATTCTTATTTATTTTCTATTTTCACCCTTCATTTCATATGCATTTTTCATTATAAGTTATGCATTATTTAAAAGTTTCGCTATTAGAAAATTTAGTAGCTTCACTTGCATATTATTTCAACATACTCTGGGAAAGTAATATTTTGGGTCGATTGAGATAAGAACCGAGACAATACTATAGATATATCATATTGAGGCATTTTAAGCATATCACACACTCACATCATCGATCAAATCGTTATACGATTTATCCTTTCCACATTCACTATTAGTAGAAAATTAGACTCTTAGACTTCGCTTATATTCAGGTCTTGTATCGAAGACGTTTCCGTGATCGTTTCCATAGATCTAATAATTATATCTTGCCAGATGCACTCCAGGTGAGTCGTGGCCCCTCCTATTTTAATACTTGTTTTAATAACTCTTTTGGGGGAGATACATGCTTTAACTATTTTAAGTTACTTATATAAAACTCTCATGATTTACTCAAAATCATCCACTATGCTGTACATGTTTGAATCATACTTGAAAGGAATACATGCTCATTATATGTGCAAATTGTCTGTTTAGCTTAAACACGGAACTTGGAAGATAACATTTTTAAGCTACTTGATGTAATATGACTCTGAGACTCATTGTATGCATTCATGTGACAAATGAATGTACTGCTACTTTAATATGATATTTCTACATTGCACCATAAATAATTGCCAAGACTAAAATTACGCATGATTCACCTATATTGCCTAAGCACACTTTATTGCCATAAAGTCCCTTGATCATGAGCCATTAATCACTGCGGTGAGCGCGAATATAGTGAACAGCTTCGAAACCTGTTAGAGGCTGACGACCTATCCCACTAAATACTGTGACGGAATGCCTATATGGTTAGTCGTATTTAGTCGCGATGCACTATATTTGAGAAAAATAGGAATTGGCAAGTACCTATTAACATGAGGGCCATAAAAACCCATCAGTAACCCTGGTGGGACACCGCCGTTTACGGTACTCTGTTAACGTTTTGCGTGTCATGAGGCTTAGGGCAATATAACTTTATGAATATATGAATGTTTCATATATATCCTAGGATACAGCTGTATTTAGAAGACCACCACTTTACACTGATAGACTTCAGATTCTAGATTATCATTCCCACTATATGATATGATTGTAAATCTTGTACTTGAACTTTAACTGTTATCATATGTGACTTAAATGAGAATTCTGCATAAGGCAACCCAAAATGTTTGGTATATCATTATATTTAAAAGCTGACACAACAGTCTATATTGAGCATATAACAACGTAGCTCATTTGCATTCATAACCTGAAACTTATGATTTTGGAGATCATACATGACTTACTTATGAATTTTTATACAACACAACGTATTATTTATTTCATGAAGAATTATTGTTTACTTCGACAATCATTATACACCTTTCAAAGAAAATTAATTTCTATAAACTCCACGAACTCACCAACCATTGTGTTGACATTTTAAGCATGTTTATCTCAGGTAATTAACGGAGCAGGACAAGACACGGAGCGGGCATCTTATACTCTGATAATTAAAATGGTGTAAAATCAAATATGTCATTCATATCAAATTATCACATTTTCTCATGGGATTTTCAAATCGAATAATTCCCTTTTGTATCAAAAATATTCTTTTGAATGACATATAACTTTCAAAACGCCCCTTCCGGGCCGTTTTCTGAAATTTAAACCTCGATCCTCACCGTAACACCCTAATTACTTTTCCGCTGCCACAAACCAAATTAGGGGGTGTTACAGGTCTTTGTCAGGAGTTTTACCTACTTGATGGATTTTATGGTTTTAGAAGATGTAAGTGAATTTATTGATGATGATATGACTCCCGTGATTTTAGGAAAACTTTTTGCATATCAAACTATGGTGGAAGAAAGAATGTAAGATATTCACAAAACATATAACACGTATGGATGGTGGATTTGGTCGAATCTAAGAAGGTTTTCTAGAGTGAGAAAGTGAGTTGGGAGCCTTTGTAGAGAGAGAAGTAGAATGTGTGTAATATTGAAATGAAAGGTCCAACCTTTCCCTTGTGTGGGAAGGGCTATATATAGTACAGTAATAGTTGCCCCGTGTGGGCTGTGGAGTGAGCTGACAGTGGGTAAAGACCCGACCCACTCCACGAATACTTTAATATCTAAACTATAACTAATATTACTGATAATCCTACGAGCTAGTTAACACTAGCATATACTTGGGGTGACCGAGTCTTCACATGAATAATTGTATTCCTAACAATCTCCCCCTAAGGGAGGTCACCCCGGAAATAATGTTTTGAATTCTAGCGTTTTATCATATGATTATGACTTCCTAGCTCGTAGTTCTTGATTCTTCAAAATCATTAATCTTTGTGCGTTCAGCAGCGAACTTTTGATAACTGATCTCTTGTCTTGGATGATCTTTAAGAATACCATCCAACATATGTCTTCAAGTCATCATGCAGCATCTCCTTCATATGAAGTTGTGATGTTGAACCGACATGCTCACACTTTTCTGGATCATGATCTTCAGCATCAGAGTTGCGAAAGCTGTGTTGAAGGTCTTTTAGATATCATGATTTCTTTGATTATGATGATGAAGTGTGAGCATGGGGTGATGAATTAGCATCTTCTTGGCAATCACCTGCAACCACCATGGATTCCTGCATACGACAGTTAGCAATAAAAGTCCGGCACTTATAGGTTTGGATTTAGTGATTGTTAACAGCATAGTGTGAAAACTTTCTCTAATCCTTGCCAAGGCCGTTCCTGAATCGAAAACCCCCAAGAGGGTTTACAAGATCTACCGTAGTACATCAACGATTAGGTGAGTCGCTGGAGTTCACTCCACGACTGTAGACCGTTTGGAACTGCCGTGACCACTAAGCGTAATCCATAAGGAATTACCGAAGTGACCCGCTTTCAGGGCTGTTTGATGTTGACCCTGGCAGGAATTTCCATTCAATCACTGAGAATTACATTTGTAACTTCTCTCATGAATGTTTTGGCAGATTGCCAAGATCTGCGTAGGACTCATTAAGTTTACACCTGGTGTCCTTAATGTTGAACAACCAGTGTAGAAGTAACATGTGTTCCTATTGAGATCTTGTGATTCATCTCTTGGCTCTAGACTCAATAAGTGCATTTTAGTAGTCGGAGACTGGAGCGGTGTCTCCTGTTTCAATATCAACATAGCTCGTAGTGAGTCGTCGATAAATTATGCAGGGTTCCCCGTGAGAATGAAACAAGTCCTTTTAAGAGAACTTGAGTGGTTTAGAAGGTTTAGTGCAGTCCGTCACTGGGTCTATGACGTCTTGTCTTCAATACTGGTGTTACCTTAGTAACCACCAGTAGTATATGAATTGAACCCGGTTTCTGCCCTAAGGTTGAATAATTGTAGGGCTATTTCTTTTCACCCTTTTCTCATTTCTTTTCTTTTTAATTCTTCAACCCCTTCTTTCTCCTTTCTCATATTACTCCTTTTTTCCATAGACGTACCTAAGGACTTTCTAATACTAACTATTCGGTATTGTCCTTGGGTAGATCCCTCCGGCTCTGGCGGATCATAGGACGGTTTTTTCCTAACCTTAGCCACCTTATAACTTCATGACTATCCTATGTTGCCATTAACCAAATCCTTGACAAATCTCTCAAAGTGTCTATGATTATGAAACACATTTTGCTAACACTTTGAGAGTTTTATATTTTTCAAAAGCTCCCCCTCAACATGTGCTCATATGTTTTAATTTTAAATTTACACATGTTGGGTGGAGATCACACTTTTTGAATTGATCCACTTTCAGTGAATATGACCGATTCGAGACACGCTTACATCACTAGTTAGACTACCTTGAAATTATTACCCGGCCTGGTCACATCCATAGAAAGTTTCTCGAAACGGTACACTCTACTCAGACATATCCTCTTCGAGACACGCTTACATCACTGGTTAGACCAGCTTGAAATTATTACCCGGTCAGGATATGTCCTTTCGATTAATGACAGTTTGTGTTTCGTCAATTCATTGGTAAAGTCTGAGTCACATGAGATGTCGCATCCTTTCTGTTGTCGTGCCATTTGCTCCCCCTTAATATGTGCGTCGATATACGAAAGAGTTTAGCACATATGGGAGAGCTTACACTTAAGTCCAAAGAATCACATTTTCATCAGGTTTCATATTTAAATCACATTCTCTCCCCCGATCAAAAATTTCAAACCATTTGAGATTTGTGATCCCAATTGATTTAAATAAGTTTAAAAAAATGTGGGAGAAAATGTGGTCAGATTCGATATATTCTGATGATGGTGCTTACTATGCTCCCCCTCAAACCAAGAGAGAGTGTCACTGCTGATGTTGCACAAAGTTTAAAAAGGTGTCAAAATTTTGAACAAGTATTCTCCCCCTCAATTAATGACCCATTTTCTATTTAAAGAGCTGTAGTCATTCAATTGAGCATGAAGCATTTGTGAAAATTTAAGTCCAGTTACCACCTTGTGAAACACCAAAACTCTCCTAAAGAATCATAGATGCGAAGAGTTTGTGGTGTAAAGAAGACTTCTCTTCTAATACAAGAAATGATGCACTGAATCGTACATCAAGTCGGAGAAACATGGATATAAAGTAATCCATGCCCGGATGAACATCACCCAGTTGGAGGAACAACCGTTTTTTTTTTTTTTTTTTTTTTTTTTTTTTTTTTTTTTTTTTTAGCGATATGCTTTCCCCATAATAAAACGCTGGTTGCTATCTGAAGTAATAGCAAGCCATTAGACATGTTTTAACCGGTTAATATAACTTCTGCTCGAGCTTCATTTAAGGACCCGTGTCATTATTGAATGACATTTCTAGGTCCGTAAATGTTATCGATAAACAGAAGACATGCCTAGAGGAACTATTTTTGGTATTTTTGTGTTTTTCAGATTTTTATGGTTTTTATAGGTTATACATAAATATATACAAGGATATGTAAAGCAAATCCATTACTCCTCATTTTCTTCCTGAAGACGCTTAAGGGTTTCTAGCGTCAAACTTGTCATGCCAAGTCGCGGGAGAATAAATTGAAACCGTTCTCTCGGAAGTGCCTTAGTGAAGATATCAGCCAGCTGAAACTCGGTCCTCACGAAGTAAAGTTCAACTACCCCTTTTTCAACCTGTTCCCTGATGAAGTGATGTCGGATGTCGATGTGCTTTGATCTGGAGTGTTGGACATTGTTGCGGCAAAGAGCTATAGCACTTTTGTTATCACAATACAAAGGTATTTTGTTGTATACAAAACCATAGTCCGATAGTTGTGATCTCAACCAAAGAATTTGAGCACAACACGCAGACATGGCGATGTATTCAACCTCTGTTGAAGATATAGACGTACTCATTTGCTTTTTAGATGACCAGCTAACCAACTTATCTCCCAGAAATTGAGCACCTCCTGATGTACTTCGACAAGTATCTTGACACCTCGCATGATCTGCATCTGCATAGGCCGTGAGTGCCATGGTGGTGTCCTTAGGATACCAGAGACCCATGTGGATAGTCCCTTGAAGGTATCGAAAGACCCGCTTTACTGCTTCCAGATGCTTCTTGGTAGGCTTGGTCTGGTATCGAGCACACATGCATACAACAAACAATAGATCTGGCCTACTAGCAGTGATATACATCAGGGATCCGATCATGCTTCGAAACTTTGTTTGATCAACCGGGATCCCAGAGAGATCTTCATCCAACTTCGATCTCTCAATCATAGGGGTGTCAACTGCATCACTTGAATCAAATCCAAACTTCTTCAATATTTCATTTGCATATTTGGATTGATTAATAAAAATGCCTCCGGGACTTTGGGAGATTTGTAAACTGATGAACTCAAATAAGTACATTTTATTACCATCATTTATCCTATTAATTTGACTTGTTTTATTATACTATGTATGAGAATTGATACTTAATCGTTTACTTTTGTAATTCTCAGGTAAAAACAAGCATTTGATGAAACTTGGCGATTTTGGACTAATTATGGAGCAAAACAAGCAAGAAGTTAAGAGTCTACCGAAATGTACAAGATCAAGACATTCTGCTCCAGATGCGCCGCATCTTGCTTATTACATACGGCGCATCACTATCAAGATTTCACCGGATACGATCCAAGATATAAGAAGACATGCGCCGCATCTATTTATGAAGATACGCCGCATCTTCTGGCGGTGTACGAATATTCCTGAATATATTAATCTTGGACCCCACGCGAAGTTAAGTCAATGCGCCGCATCTACTTATTAGATGCGCCGCATCTTACCCTCAGACAGAAACTATAAATACCCCAAGACCAGACGAATTTCGTAGCACATATATTATATACGAGACCGAAGTACAGAAACCCTAGGACGAATTCAGTTAAGGCAGCAGCACAAGACACACCTTGAACAAAGATACAAGAGCTGTAAGAAGGTCCTGCATGTATTTAATTCATTAAGTAGTTTTGTTTTATTGTGTTAGTAAACTTTAATTCATCAGGATTGGTGGCTTGTGTAATGTGACAACGGAAAGATTGCACTTCCTTAAAACTGCTTTCCCATTAATTAAAGTTTATATATTGATGTCTTTGGTGACTTTTATTAGTGCATTGATAACCTCTATGTCTAGCTGAGCGTTGATCGGGTCGCCATGCCTCTGCCCTCGCCTATTTATTAGATCGCCTATGCATTCTATCGTCTGTAGAAAAGTAGGAAGAAAGATAAATAGGATAGTCATAAGTAATCATTAAGGGTTTACTTGCCGATAAGATTAGAACCAACGAGAAAGGACTTAATCTCAGTGCGTTGCATCGAACTATACACTTCATATAAAACTAGCAATAAAACAAGTGACAAACTACTTATCTATCAGGACAGGTCTTCTTATTGTCTCGAGTATTTATCTGTGTACGTGTGTGCTACTTGCTGATTCGTGCCTATTGGTTTAGTTTATTATTTAATTGCAACCAATCGTGCCAGTCTCTCAGGCTGAACCCCCTTGCGTTAGATTAGGTTGTATAGCTAACTTAATATATTAAAATACTGATTAGAATAACGAGATAATACGTTCCACTCTTAGTGATCGACACTCTACTTACCATTATATTCATACTGATCGGGTACACTGCTCGTTAAGTGTGTGTGTTATTGATAAGTCGGCTAAATATAAATTTAAAACTTGAGTAGGCATTAATACTGCTAAACCGCAACGACACATCGCACGCATCAAGTTTTTGGCGCCGCTGCCGGGGAGTGAATTGTTATTATCTGTTAATTTGATTAGTATTTTAATTAGGTTTTTAATTTTTAATCTAACCGCTAACTGTGTTGTATATTAGGTTAAATTGCATTCATTGTATTATTTTGCATATTTTCTGTTTTTGTGTGTTATTTGTTTTCTTTGTGTTTATTTTCGTTTTTGTTTTTATTTTTCGTATTTTTTGTATTCTGCTATCGTTGTACTGAGCTAAATCGAACGATACGGCGCATCTGATTTCTCAGATACGGCGTATTGCGTTTAATTTTTATAAAATACAACGCGTTTAATTAATTCGATACGACGCATCTTTCCCCAAGATACGGCGTATCTGTTTTTGATAAAAAAAATTTCTAAACGTTAACGCCATACGACGCATCTGCTTTAGCAGATACGGCGTATCTATTATTTTAATTAAAAACAGTTTTCGAATTATTAAACAGATACGACGCATCGATCTCTGTCGATACGGCGTATCTTCTGAATCAAAAATCTTATATTTTGAAACGTAACGAAAATACGGCGCATTAACTTTTGTTAATACGACGCATTTAATTTTAATAAATTTTGATACGGCGCATTCTAATTTCTAAGCGGCGTATCTATTTTCTGAATAAAAGTCTGATTTAATTTTAACGATTATAAGATACGGCGTATCCAACTTTTTGGATACGGCGCATCGTCTGCAGATATCAGCTATTTTTATTCTTATATCCGTTTCTATATTCATTAATTTCTCTTCTAGCGAACAAATCCTACTGAAAATTTTACCTATGATGACAGGCTTTGCTATGGAAGACATGTCAGTGAACGGATATCTTGCTAAGGAACTCTTGCTTTCGGATTCCTTCGAAGTGAAAGTTTTTGATGATGTCAACTTCAATGTGCTCATGATTGATGCAGATTTATTTTCTTGGGAAACCCCTCTTGAAGCTACTTATAAGGAATTCAAGCGCTTATGCAATATTGAAGATGGGATATTCTCGTATGATTTACTAATGAGCTACACTGAAGATGAGTTGGTACTCTTATGGCCCATCATTGAATCTAAAGGATTGACTTGGACTACTATCAAAGATAATGATGGGAAATTCAAAATTGAATTCATGAACTCAAGCAATAAAAGCTGTGGTGGAGGCAGTACCCAACCTATGCAAATTTCTTACATGCCTTATTCCGAACAGTACTGGGGATTAAATGAGAACTATCTGGACGATGAAAGAATTTATGTTGTGGCGGAGTTACTATTTCATGGCAGGTTGGTAAGATTGATGGACCTCTCCCTCGAAGAATGGCTTGAACTTAAATATGGTAGTCCGAAATTTGCCCCTGCAAATGAAGTTAAGCGGATTATGACTTCATGGTTGACACGGAGTTTTAGGGAGCAATTTAACGAGTTCATGGAGATAAAAAGGAAAATGATTGGAAAAGCTTGCTTTGACGTTGACCATGATCCTAACAATGTTGATTTTTCAGATTGGTTAGCTAGTAAGTTCAATAACCATAAGAGCATGGATCGAGCTACTAAAGATGCGTTATGGGTATACTGGATGAGAGGTGAAGACGAAGAAGTAGAGAGCGACTATGGGTCGTCACTTCATGATTCAACAATCAATGAGGGCATTGAAGAATTATTCAGAATAGACATTGACGTGTTCGATTATGAGACACCCTTGTGCAAGCAATTCAAGGAATTTAATTACCTTATTCAAGTCGACGATGATGTGCTAACTGGAGATCTACCAGGATTTAAGACTTATGATGATTTCAAAAACACCTGGTACTACGAATGGAATGACCAAATACCATGGGTTTGGGATAAACCATGGGAATTCGAGCACATTAATCACACCTGTACACCTTTCGTTTTCAAAGATGGGAGTAGTGTTTGGCCGACCTGTGATTATAAGAGTGACGGAACCTGTAATGGGGGAAGTATAATTGGGATGAAACGGGTTGGAAACGATGTAACCTTTGAAGACTATGAGTGGTATGATAATGTTGAAGATTGCCCACAAAAAGCGGAGGCTTTGCAAGAAAAGGGTAGAATTGAATACTTGAAAGAGCTAAAGGGAACATCAAATACTACTTTCTGGGAATGGGTGCATGAACAATTTGATGATTACACGAAGCTTAGTCGACGGTTACAATGGGAATTGGAAAGAGAGTGGGAGGCAATTCAAGATGATGATAACAATAAGTCATTAATTGATGAACTCGATGACTATTTGATTAAGGATCCTTATTTTAAGTTTGTTGATAAAGACGAGGAAGAATTCACCAAAAGAAAGTGTCAACTACTTGGGATCCCTTATAATGAGCCACCCATGATTATTTTTGAAAAATTTAAAATCATCAAATACTCTTTGGGACCTGATGAGGAATATGTTGCGACGAAGACCAAGAGTTATACTAGATTAAGCCGAACGGAAGAAAACGTCGCAAAGCTATACGGGAACATCTTTCGGATGAAGGAAGAAGGATGGACCGTGACAAGGACTAAATGAAGAGCTGAACGTGAGTCTAACTTGAAGACTCTGGAATAAACACAAGTGCTGACCGGGAGACAACCCGAAGAAAATTTTTATTATTCTGTTCTATGTCGAGTCAGTCAGGCCCGCAGAGGATACGGCGCATCTCAATTCTGATATGCGACGCATCTCCTGCAACGGTCATATCGTACTTTATTTTTCTGCATTTTTTATTTTCGACTTTAAAACTTTTTATCAGTTTATTTTAATGCGGCGCATCCCTGGTTAAGGATGCGGCGCATCTTCTATTCTGATCCGTATTTATTCTAGGCTCGATACGGCGTATCTTCTTCAATAAGATACGGCGCATCGACTGACCTGATGATTTTCATTTTTATTTTTATGTTTTATTTTTCCTAAATACTAATGTATTATGCAAGTTTGAACCTTTCTTAACTTAGGTGTGTTTAAAGCCTTGGTGGTATTATAGATTCCTGCATTTCCTGTGGATACATCAAATATGAAGATTAAACGTTCTCATCCACAAGAAAGATGATTTTTGCTCTTATACAAATGGAGGATCATACCGAGCAAATCTCAGGGGAGTTTTTCTGTTCTAATTCTTTTATTTTCCAGTTTTTAACCTTTGATACAAACAACGAGGACGTTGTTTAACTTAAGTGGGGGGATTGGAGAATTAGAACACTTAACACTTACTTGTCCTAAACTTTTCAAAATATGCTTAAAATGTGCTTAATATATCAAAATTTAAAATTTTTTAGCATGTTTTTGTTTAAGATCTAAGTTGCATAGCTGCACACATGACGTTATTTTCAAAAATTGTGATTTTTCAAAATTCACAAATCTATGAGTGTGCCGGTGACTTGTAAACTTTAGAACTTGGCTTGTATACTATTCGAGACCACCATAATAAGTATTATTTATATAATTGGAATGACTTGTCTAAATTGGTAAATTTCTAGGATTACACCCAAATAGCCTATATATGCTATGTGTTATTAGCTAACTACACTGGTTAGTTAACCCCCGTAAAAACCCTTTTGTTACTCTCACTTTTAGAGTAAGATACCCCTAGAAAAACACTCAGAGCCATTCCTTTCGTTTCTTACACCAATATTTAAAATGTTTCGTTACACCCTTACACCTTAGCTTACCCTATAGATTAAAATCCGTGGTTGGTTAATTGCTTTAGGCAAAGTGTGTTTCCTTACATTACCTGTGTTCGCGTGCGTAATTCATTATCTATGGTTAGGTCGGGAAATTGCACAATGCAATTGGAGTGAAAGTAAATATTGTATATCTTTGAGTTTATTTTTCGTGTGTTTACTACTTTCACTATTACCGTTATTTCTGAAGTCATGAAAAGTATGGAAAAATTATCCAGAATTATCATTATAGTGATGTGGTGAAATTTTACACATCTTTGTTTATTAAAAAAAAAAAAAAAAAAAAAAAAAAAAAAAAAAAAAAAAAAAAAAAAAAAAAGGAAAAGTTGGATGTTTGTTTTAACCAACTTATGTAAAGTTTTGTATTAAGTGGTCGATATCACCACTAGTTGTTGTATATTATATCTATGGATTGAATGGGAGTTGGCAGTTATGGGAACACCAACTAAGGTTTATTCTTTGATTAAGATCTTGTTGAGTATAATTCGTGTCTACCTAAAAGCGTGTGTTTCAAGTGTTAAAGCGTGAGTTATTCTATGATATGAGTCTTATTCATGGGATGGTTGGGATAGTGATTAACCACACTTAGGATTTTAATTTATCTGTTTTGTTTATTTTTTTTTATTTTTACACCAATTTATATCCCAAATATTATCCATACCCTGTATTATTCTTTATCCAACCAAACATTTGATTTATTGAGATTAGGGATTTGAGCAATCTTAAGTATCGTAGTCGTGGATTCGGCTATGTATTTATGATTTTGTCGCCCTTTTTGATATATTATTATTGGTAAAGTTTGGACCTATCTTTAGCCTATTCGAGTTAAGGATTTGAGCAATTGCAAGTATCGTGTTCGTGGATTCGATCATGTATTTGTGATTTTGTCGCATTTTCTGGAATTTGAGATCGATAGAGATTAAGGAGAATAATTAACCCTTTAAACCTCAAAACCTTTTTTACCGCTTTAGACTTGTTATTCCTTGGCTTTAGTGGGTGAGATGTGTATACTTGCCAAGCTTATGATAGAATATTCGTCACGACTGGACAGTTAAACGATTAGATTTGCTTTTATCAGAATATTTTATTTTACTTCTAATTCGTTAAGTGTTTGGTTGTGTGATTATGACAAAAATGAATACATGCTTAAATATAAAAATAAATCCTAATATTCTTTAGGATACATTTTCATAAGATTAATTCTAAGGTTTACTTGGGGACAAGTAAAGTTCAAGTGGGGGGATATTTGATGAACTCAAATAAGTACATTTTATTACCATCATTTATCCTATTAATTTGACTTGTTTTATTATATTATGTATGAGAATTGATACTTAATCGTTTACTTTTGTAATTCTCAGGTAAAAACAAGCATTTGATGAAACTTGGCGATTTTGGACTAATTATGGAGCAAAACAAGCAAGAAGTTAAGAGTCTACCGAAATGTACAAGATCAAGACATTCTGCTCCAGATGCACCGCATCTTGCTTATTACATACGGCGCATCACTATCAAGATTTCACCAGATACGATCCAAGATACAAGAGGACATGCGCCGCATCTATTTATGAAGATACGCCGCATCTTCTGGCGGTGTACGAATATTCCTGAATATATTAATCTTGGACCCCACGCGAAGTTAAGTCAATGCGCCGCATCTACTTATTAGATGCGCCGCATCTTACCCTCAGACAGAAACTATAAATACCCCAAGACCAGACGAATTTCGTAGCACATATATTATATACGAGACCGAAGTACAGAAACCCTAGGACGAATTCAGTCAAGGCAGCAGCACAAGACACACCTTGAACAAAGATACAAGAGCTGTAAGAAGGTCCTGCATGTATTTAATTCATTAAGTAGTTTTGTTTTATTGTGTTAGTAAACTTTAATTCATCAGGATTGGTGGCTTGTGTAATGTGACAACGGAAAGATTGCACTCCCTTAAAACTGCTTTCCCATTAATTAAAGTTTATATATTGATGTCTTTGGTGACTTTTATTAGTGCATTGATAACCTCTGTGTCTAGCTGAGCGTTGATCGGGTCGCCATGCCTCTGCCCTCGCCTATTTATTAGATCGCCTATGCATTCTATCGTCTGTAGAAAAGTAGGAAGAAAGATAAATAGGATAGTCATAAGTAATCATTAAGGGTTTACTCGCCGATAAGATTAGAACCAACGAGAAAGGACTTAATCTCGGTGCGTTGCATCGAACTATACACTTCATATAAAACTAGCAATAAAACAAGTGACAAACTACTTATCTATCAGGAGAGGTCTTCTTATTGTCTCGTGTATTTATCTGTGTACGTGTGTGCTACTTGCTGATTCGTGCGTATTGGTTTAGTTTATTATTTAATTGCAACCAATCGTGCCAGTCTCTCAGGCTGAACCCCCTTGCGTTAGATTAGGTTGTATTGCTAACTTAATATATTAAAATACTGATTAGAATAACGAGATAATACGTTCCACTCTTAGTGATCGACACTCTACTTACCATTATATTCATACTGACCGGGTACACTGCTCGTTAAGTGTGTGTGTTATTGATAAGTCGGCTAAATATAAATTTAAAACTTGAGTAGGCATTAATACTGCTAAACCGCAACGACACATCGCACGCATCATAAACCCAAGAAGAACGACATTTGTCCCATCATAGACATTTGGAACTTCGAACTCATCTCATTAGAAAACCTGCCACATTCCCTAGGATCAGACGATGCGAATATGATGTCATCTACGTAGATCTAAACTAGAAGTAGATGTTTGCCCGATTTCCTAGTGAATAGCGTAGGATCAACAACACCTTTGGAAAAGCCATTAGCCAGAAGAAACTTCGATAATGTATCATACCACGCCCTGGGTGCTTGCTTTAGCCCATATAGAGCTTTCTTCAAACGATAGACGTGAGTAGGACGATCAGGATCCACAAATCCTTCTGGTTGACTGACATAAATTTCCTCATTTAGATCACCATTCAGAAATGCTGTCTTTACATCCATTTGGTAGACAACCATATTCTGACAGGCAGCGTTAGCTAGAAAAATTCTGATGGCTTCAATTCTAGCAACAGGAGCAAATGATTCTTCAAAGTCTATGCCCTCTTCTTGACGATATCCTTTTGCAACAAGTCGAGCCTTATTCTTCAGAACGTCACCATGCTCATCAAGTTTCACTTTAAAGATCCACTTGAGAGCGATAATCATTGCACAATCTGGAGCGGGCACTAGTTCCCATACTTCAAGTCGGTCAAACTCATGAATTTCTTCTTGCATAGCCTGAAACCAGCAGTCTTTAGACATAGCATCTTTGAAATCTTTGGGTTCGATTTTGGAGAGTACATAATTAAAGAAGCACCACAGTGCATTGGTGGCAAGTTGCTTTCTTGTGGATACTGGACGAGAAGGATTTCCTATGATGTTGTCAATAGGATGATCGGTGGTCCATTTTCTGAGATGATCATGTGGTTGAGGGTATTGAACCAATGTTGCCGAGTTAAGATCCCCTGAAGAAGACGTGTCTGTAGAAGATTCAGGAGCAAAGATATTCTCGAATGGAACATCATCAACAGGAGCAAAAGGATTCACTTCAAAAGAATTATCTATTGCAGAACCTTGTAGTACAGAAGAAGACTGAACATTCAATGATGAAGGTGAGTCACTGACAGATGGTGCTTCTTGACTGACTGAGATAGATACTGATGGGCCATCTGAGTTGTTTTGAACTTGAGCATCAGCAGCTGGTGGTGCAGGTGGTGCTTCAGTTGCAGCATCACCAGTTGGTGGCTCAAAATATTCATCATACATTGAATTAAACAACTTCTTCAACTCCTCACTGGTAGGTGGTACATAAGGAACTGCAGGCATGGGATTCTGTACAAGACCTGTATTGATTGGTCCAGGTGTCAAAAGATTAGGAGCGGGTCCAGAACTAGTTTGTCCAGGAGCCGGTTGCTCAGTCAGCTCATCGAACGTAACGTGAATAGTTTCCATGATTTGTCGGGTTCTTTTGTTGTAGATTCTGTATCCCTTGCGATCTGGTGCATACCCAATGAAGAAACCTATGTCTGTTTTAGCTTTCAACTTTCCCAGATCTTGACTGTCATTTGTCGGATAGCACAGTGCACCGAACACACGAAGAAAAGAGAGGTCTGGCTTCTTGCCATGAATCAGCTCATAAGGTGTTTTGTTGTGAATAGTATGAATCAGGGATCGGTTTTGAGTGTAACATGCAGTTGCAATTGCTTCTGCCCAAAGAAACATCGGTGCTTTGGAAAATATTAGCATGGTTCTTGCAGCTTCCACCAGAGTACGGTTCCTTCTTTCAACCACACCATTCTGCTGAGGAGTGCGTGGAACACTTTTCTGGTGTGTTATGCCAATACTTTCATAGAAATGACTGAGTTGTTGGTTAACGAACTCAGTTCCATTGTCTGTACGGATGATTCTGACAGTTTTGTTGAGTCTCACTTGCAGCTGTTTGATCAGTTTGATGATAACCTCTGGAGTTTCATCCTTGGTTCTCAAAAACTTCACCCACGTAAACTGAGAGTAGTCATCGACTACCACAAGAATGTATTTCTTCCCATTTATACTTTGCACTCTCATTGGTCCGCACAGATCCATATGAAGGGTGTGAAGAACTTCCAAGATGGTGTTGACAGTTTTGGGTTTGTGGGTATGTTTCTTGCTTTTGCCCAGTTGACAGGCAGAGCAGAGATGGTCTTTCTCAAACTTTAATCTGGGCATGCCTCGTACAAGGTCTTTGCGAGAAAGGTCATTTATGGTGCCGAAGTTTAAATGATTTAAACGACGGTGCCAAAGCCAAGATTTGGTCTTTGAGGCCTTTGAAAGTAAGCAGATAGGAGAGGACGTCATCATTTCTTCAATAGAGATGGTGTATAGATTGGTGCCACGACAGCCTTTAAGAAGATCAATACCATCCAACTCTCTGACGAAACAAGTGTGTTTTCTGAATGCAACTTCAAGATCGGAATCACAAAATTGCCCAACAGAAAACAAGTTATGCCCTAGTCCTTCCACGTAGTATACCCGGGAGATTACACTGTCACCAAAAACGTAATCTCCATAACCCATTATTGCCCCAAAATGGTCGTTCCCGAATCTAACTGTCCCGATAAACTTTTTCACGAAGTTCTTGAGCCGTGAGCGATCCCCAGTCATATGTTTTGAGCAGCCTGAGTCCAAATACCAAAGGACGATTTGTACGACCTGCATTTGAAAACAGACAACGATGGATAACTGAAAAATGTGGATCCCCACGTGCAGTTGGGGTCCCTTTGTTAGCACAAACAAATTCTGGAATAACAGGATTCTTAGATGCTATTGCATTTACAGTGGAAACATCACTAGAGGCATCAATTGACCTAGTGGCAGGGCATTGTGTCACTAAAGGCAAGATTCGACCAGTCGGCTTCCATTCCTTAACATTCACTACTTTACGAACATTCAATCTAGTTAAGGGGCACTGATCACCTAAAGTGAATTTCCTTCCAGTGGGTTTCCATTGATAACCAACATTAGCAAGTATTTTTCCTGTCATTTTCCAAATTTGCTTTCTCAGTTCAGTCTTCCTAACATTCTTATCTTGGGATCGTTTATGAGACATCAAAAATGACACAACACAATCATCATGATTACTGGAAATTAAACATTCGTTACATGTTTTGCAGACAGCATTAGAATTCGAATTAATTACAGTACTTTTAATACTAGAATCAACACGATTCATTCCATTCATTGCAAACTTATTGTTCCTAGGTTGGGCTTCTACTTTCTTCTCGTGAACACTCTTAGCTGGCGCAGTCCTATCTTTCCTTGCATTGTCTCTAGACTTTGACCCGCTAGCTTTGGTGTCACAGTTTACTCCTGTAGAAGTAATGGTGGGAACATTAGTTTGTTTTACTGTCATTCGTTTTCCTGATTTTGATGTGCTGGGTTCTGATGTTCTTGGTGGTGCATCTAAGGTTACATGCTTGTTCTTAGTAGTATAGTATGATGCAGGAAATCTATCTCTTTTGTTATCAGTCTTAGGATCTGTGCCACTGACATATTCTAAAAGTTCCTGAGACCGTTTAGCAATGTAGCAGGCATTTGCAACAGCACTGTCAAGTGGTTTTACTATTCTATCCTCTTCTACGATCTCACGCAAGGTGTCAAGGCAATTGATGACATCAAATAACGACATATTATTAGCATCATTTATCCTATATTATTGACTTGTTTTATATCACTTTATATGAGAATTGATACTTAATCGTTTACTTTTGTAATTCTCAGTTATAAACAAGCATTGGGTGAAAGTTAATGATTTCGGACGGAAATTGGAGCAAAATGAATCAAGTTGGAAAAGTCTGCTGAGTTGAAGAGATTAAAGACCATTGCCTGACTTTGAAGCATGCGCCGCATCTGATTTTATCATGCGTCGCATATGAAACTTTGGTCAACGAAGAAGAACCAACTTGTTCTACTCCAGATACGCCGCATCGGACCAATCCGATGCGCTGTATCGGCTATACACAATCCTTACCAAGAAATCAAGTGGAGATTAGAAGCTTAATGAAGAAGTAAAGATTACAAGTCGACACTTGAAGATGCTTTCGTATTTTGGCCATAAAATCTTCATCCGGACTCCGATTTAGGTGATTCAAGCGGCCACGGAAAGAGAAAAAGGAGATCTACCTGTATTTGAAGGAGATGCGGCGCATCTGGTCCTTAGATGCGCCGTATTGGGAGATGAGGCGCATCTGGTATTTAGATGCGCCGTTTTGGGTCAGTTTCAGACTTGGAGGCTACGTTTACTTATAGATGCGGCGCATCTAACTCTATAGATGCGCCGTATCGACCCAGATTTCAGAATCTATAAATACCGAACTCATTAACGAATTTGGGCATCTTTGGGAACCCTTAGGGGCATTCCCAGACGATCAAAGCCTCTCCAAACAGTAGAAGATCAATATTGAAGACCTAATCATCCTTGAAGAACATCTCTAATCATTGTTATATTACTTAATCATTCGGTTAGCGTATCGTATTCATTATGTTTCATACTTTATTCGTTATGATTATGTTTATGTACTTTGTTACAGAGATTATGGGCTAACACCCTTAGGTGTTAGCCATGTTTATGAAGTTTTATTAGTTTTTATGATTTTGTTGATGTGTTTGCTTTGTTATTGGATTGGGTGCTTGTCGATAAAAACTCGTTTATTGCTTATAACTAGTAGAAGTCTATGTAACTAGGTTATGATCCTTATAACTTTAATTGATGTGACTTAACTACCTGTAATTGTGGTTTCTTTGGTTGAGTTATATGCGTGTTAACCCGAATCTCTATTAGGAATCATTGTTTGGCATAAACGGAACGTGTCTACAACCTAATAGGACTAGTAGCGTGTAATACCGAACTAGGTTAGATGGTTTAAAGCAATAAGTTAGTATTGATGCTAGACGAGTCACTATGATCTTTCGTCATATCCGCCCCGAGGGCTAGTTACTTAATTGTGACAGAATTTCGTAATTGATATGCCGATTAACAATTGAATGAATTAAAACAAGTAGACATAAGCATGTATAACTATAAAATGGATTAGACTTGGCTAACCCGTTCTTCCTATCTTTGGTGTCTTCATACTTGTATTGTTTGTTTATCTTAGTTTAGTTAGAATAAAACCAAACCCGTGCCAGTCTCTCAGGCTGAACCCCCCTTTACGTTAGTTTAGGAGAGTCGAATACCTCTAGAATTAGTATATTAGAAATCTCACTCCTAGTGAACGACCCTTGCTTACCTAGAAACTATCTACATTGACCGGGTACACTGCTCGTTAGTGTTTAGAGTCTATAGGTTAGTTCGGCAAAATATAAATTTAAAACTTGGTAGTTTATTATAGACGTAAAAAAACACATCAAGTTTTTGGCGCCGCTGCCGGGGACATAAAAGAATTAGAGCAATACACACGCACATCAAGTTTTTGGCGCCGCTGCCGGGGAGTGAATTTATCTTTTTACTAGTTTTATTGGTATTTTTATGTTTGTGTTTGTTTTGTTTACCTGTTAGTTTGTTTATATTCTGTGTGTCTGTCTCAGAAGGGAGATACGGCGTATTCTTGTCTGTGAATACGGCGCATCTTTCTGGTTTCAATACGGCGCATTCTTGTCTGTGAATGCGACGCATTGACGTTCTGTGGCCAAAAAAAAAAAAAAAAAAAAAAAAAAAAGAAAAAAAATTGCTTTTAAATTTTTATAAAAAAATGTTGCAGGAAGATAATACGGCGTATCCATTGTCTGTTGGATACGGCGTATTAACTTATGTCGATACGGCGTATCTATTGTCTGTTAGATACGGCGTATCGATTTTCCGTGACCCCAAAAATATTTTTCGTTTTTTTTTATCTTTTGTGTAAAAAAAAAAAAAAAAAAAAAAAAAAAAAAAGTCCTGGTTACTGCTAGTTTTCTTGGTTGTTTATCTCTCAGGTAATAATTAAGATTGACAATCCGAAAATTAGGGTGCAGTCAGGCTCGTGACTCGAACAAAAACAAGCGCTTCGTGGGAGGCAACCCATGCTTATCTTTTAATTTATGTCAATTTAATTTTCTGTCGAGTCTGTCCCAGGCCTTCGATGCGGTGTATCCAACCCCTATGGATACGGCGTATCGAATCATCTGGAATACTTTAGTCCGAACTGTTTTGCTGACATCAATGCGGCGTATCTATCTTTTTAGATACGGCGTATCGACCTGCCAGAATTGAATACAGTTCTTTGTTTTTCTTTTGTTTATCGTTTTCTAACCGATGATTAATGAGATGTTTCTCGAGATTTGTTTTTCCTGTGGTCTCTATATTTTTACAGGTTCGGAATATTGAAGATGTTGATGGACTCCCGCATTTTATACGCTCGCACACTTACATTGGAAGATCATACCGAGCAAATCTCAGGGGAGTTCTCCGTTCTAATTCTTTCTATCTCTTGTTTTTAATTTCAAATACAAACAACGAGGACGTTGTTTAACTTAAGTGGGGGGATGGAGAATTAGAACGTTTACTTGTCCTAAAATTTTCAAAAATATGCTTTAATCTATGCTTAATTATCAAAATTTAATTTTTTTTAGCATGTTTTTGTTTAATCTAAGTTGCATAGCTGCACACATAACATTATTTCCAAAAATTGTGAACTTTTAAAAATTCACAAATCTATGAGTGTGCCGGTGA
The DNA here is from genome assembly GCA_021014915.2 of Artemisia tridentata subsp. tridentata. Lineage (NCBI taxonomy): Eukaryota > Viridiplantae > Streptophyta > Magnoliopsida > Asterales > Asteraceae > Artemisia > Artemisia tridentata. The sequence continues at coordinate 206,040,868 of CP139504.1, forward strand.
CTTGTAGACTTTAGAACTTGGCTTGTATACTATTCGAGACCACCATAATGAGTATTATTGATATAATTGGAGGACTTGTCTAACTTGGTAAATTTCTAGGATTTCACCCAAAAAGCCTATTATATGTTTTGTGTTATTAACTAACTACACTGGTTAGTTAACCCCCGTATAAACCCTTTGTTTACTCTCATTTTTAGAGTAAGATACCCCTAGAAAAACCCTCAGAGCCATTCCTTTCGTTTCTTACACCAATGTTTAAAATGTTTCGTTACACCCTTACACCTTAGCCTACCCTGTAGATTAAAGTCCGTGGTTAGTTACTTTAGGCAAAGTGTGTTTCCTTACAATTAACTGTGTTCGCGTGCGTAATTCATTATCTATGGTTAGGTCGGGAAATTGCACAATGCAATTGGAGTGAAAGTAAATATTGTATATCTTTGAGTTTATTTTTCGTGGGTTTACTACTTTCGCTATTACAGTTATTTCTGAAAGTATGAAGAGTATGGAAAAATTATCCAGAAAAATAGTGATAGAAAAGTTGTGAAATTCTACACATATATGTTGATGTCAAAAAAAAAAAAAAAAAAAAAAAAAAAGGAAAAGTTGGATGTTTGTTTTAACCAACTTATGTAAAGTTTTGTATTAAGTGGTCGATATCACCACTACTTGTTATATATTATATTTATGGATTGAATGGGAGTTGGCCGTTATGGGAACGCCAACTAAGGTTATTCTTTGATTGAGATCTTGTTGAGTATAATTCGTGTCTACCTAAAGCATGTGTTTCAAGTGTTAAAGCTTGAGTTATTCAATGATATGAGTCTTATTCATGGGATGGTTGGGATAGTGATTAACCACACTTAGGATTTTAATTTATTTGTTTTGTTTATTTTTCATTTTACACCAATTTATATCCCAAATATTATCCATACCCTATATCATTCTTTATCCAAACCTTTGATTTATTGAGATTAGGGATTTGAGCAATCTTAAGTATCGTAGTCGTGGATTCGGCTATGTATTTATGATTTTGTCGCCCTTTTTGATATAATATTATTGGTAAAGATTACTTGGTCCTATCTTTAGTCTATTCGAGTTAAGGATTTGAGCAATTGCAAGTATCGTGTTCGTGGATTCGATCATGTATTTGTGATTTTGTCGCCTTTTCTGGAATTTGAGATCGATAGAGATTAAGAAGAATGATTAACCCTTAACCAACAAACCCTTTTTACCGCTTTAGACTTGTTATTCCTTGGCTTTATTGGGGGAGATGTGTATACTTGCCAAGCTTATGATAGAATATTCGTCACGACTGGACAGTTAAACGATTAGATTTGCTTTTATCAAAATATTTTATTTTATTTCTAATTCGTTAAGTGTTTGGTTGTGCAATTATGATAAAACGAATAAGTGCTTAATTGTAAAAATACATCCTATTTAGGATACATTTTCATAAGTTTAAATCTAAGGTTTACTTGAGGACAAGTAAAGTTCAAGTGGGGGGATATTTGATGACATCAAATAACGACATATTATTAGCATCATTTATCCTATATTATTGACTTGTTTTATATCACTTTATATGAGAATTGATACTTAATTGTTTACTTTTGTAATTCTCAGTTATAAACAAGCATTGGGTGAAAGTTAATGATTTCGGACGGAAATTGGAGCAAAATGAATCAAGTTGGAAAAGTCTGCTGAGTTGAAGAGATTAAAGACCATTGCCTGACTTTGAAGCATGCGCCGCATCTGATTTTATCATGCGTCGCCTATGAAACTTTGGTCAACGAAGAAGAACCAACTTGTTCTACTCCAGATACGCCGCATCGGACCAATCCGATGCGCCGTATCGGCTATACACAATCCTTACCAAGAAATCAAGTGGAGATTAGAAGCTTAATGAAGAAGTAAAGATTACAAGTCGACACTTGAAGATGCTTTCGTATTTTGGCCATAAAATCTTCATCCGGACTCCGATTTAGGTGATTCAAGCGGCCACGAAAAGAGAAAAAGGAGATCTACCTGTATCTGAAGGAGATGCGGCGCATCTGGTCCTTAGATGCGCCGTATTGGGAGATGAGGCGCATCTGGTATTTAGATGCGCCGTATTGGGTCAGTTTCAGACTTGGAGGCTACGTTTACTTATAGATGCGGCGCATCTAACTCTATAGATGCGCCGTATCGACCCAGATTTCAGAATCTATAAATACCGAACTCATTAACGAATTTGGGCATCTTTAGGAACCCTTAGGGGCATTCCCAGACGATCAAAGCCTCTCCAAACAGTAGAAGATCAATATTGAAGACCTAATCATCCTTGAGGAACATATCTAATCATTGTTATATTACTTAATCATTCGGTTAGCGTATCGTATTCATTATGTTTCATACTTTATTCGTTATGATTATGTTTATGTACTTTGTTACAGAGATTATGGGCTAACACCCTTAGGTGTTAGCCATGTTTATGAAGTTTTATTAGTTTTTATGATTTTGTCGATGTGTTTGCTTTGTTATTGGATTGGGTGCTTGTCGATAAAAACTCGTTTATTGCTTATAACTAGTAGAAGTCTATCTAACTAGGTTATGATCCTTATAACTTTAATTGATGTGACTTAACTACCTGTAATTGTGGTTGCTTTGGCTGAGTTATATGCGTGTTAACCCGAATCTCTATTAGGAATCATTGTTTGGCATAAACGGAACGTGTCTACAACCTAATAGGACTAGTAGCGTGTAATACCGAACTAGGTTAGATGGTTTAAAGCAATAAGTTAGTATTGATGCTAGACGAGTCATTATGATCTTTCGTCATATCCGCCCCGAGGGCTAGTTACTTAATTGTGACAGAATTTCGTAATTGATATGCCGATTAACAATTGAATGAATTAAAACAAGTAGACATAAGCATGTATAACTATAAAATGGATTAGACTTGGCTAACCCGTTCTTCCTATCTTTGGTGTCTTCATACTTGTATTGTTTGTTTATCTTAGTTTAGTTAGAATAAAACCAAACCCGTGCCAGTCTCTCAGGCTGAACCCCCCTTTACGTTAGTTTAGGAGAGTCGAATACCTCTAGAATTAGTATATTAGAAATCTCACTCCTAGTGAACGACCCTTGCTTACCTAGAAACTATCTACATTGACCGGGTACACTGCTCGTTAGTGTTTAGAGTCTATAGGTTAGTTCGGCAAAATATAAATTTAAAACTTGGTAGTTTATTATAGACGTAAAAAAACACATCAGCAATCCTTAAGAAGATTGAGATATACTTGGTGGGCAGACCTATTTTTTCTAAGGGTAAAAGGAATAGGCACTACATCAACAGCATACTTACTACAAGTAGAAACCTTTGGAACAACATTATCACCAGTGATGGTTGGCATTTTCCCTTTCACCTGAGTCTTTAGATTCTCGATTTCATTTAACAAAGAAGTTATCTTTTCATTATGACTATTACGTGTGACTTTGATTGAGTCATATAACTCTTTGAAATGTTGTTTGACTTTTGAATTTTCAGCTCGAAAACACTTATTTTCATGGTGTAACTTATTGATGGTGTCTTGGTAGTGAAAATTATGAGAATCTAAAGACGACGGTTTATTGGAGCCATACACATCACTCTTGTTAGATTTCAATTGGGCAATTTGAGCCCTCAATTGTCGAATCGTGTTGGTGTGAGCTTGAATTTTTTTCATCGCGTTTGCTTAATTCAAAATAAGTATCAAATTCAGGAGAATCCGAAGATGTCTTGGCATTTGAGATTTTACATCTTTGATCTAAGTGTTGATACTTTAGTTCCAAATTACGATAATCAACCTCTAGTTTTGAAAAACATTTAACCATGTTATCATGGTCATCATTTTGAATTTTTACATGCAATTTCCAATTCTCCCCCTCAAGCTCAACAACACGATTCTGGGAAGCATTCAGTGCAATAGACAGTTCATGAAAATGACCAGCAATTAGTGTAGCATCAGTAGCAGTATAAAACACATCCTGGGCAACACATTTAGCAATCAAATTCTCATTGGTGATGAGAATATTCTTTCGCTCAATCTCACGACTCTTAAGTTCTATTGCATTTTGAGCCACCTCATTTTCCATATCTTTAAACATTACTTTCATTTCATTTACTTAAGTTTTAAGGGATTTTTGCATGCCCTCAAAATGTTCCTTGAGAAGTTTAAAGAATGGTATGACCTCAGTTAAGTAACACTCTTTTGTTAGTTCAAACCCTCTTTCCCCTTCGGTAATTCCTGTTGGTGTAATTCTCTTCTTACATGTTTTATCAAAATCAGCAAATAGTTGATATAGAACATAGATGCTAATTAGAGTATTGCATGCTGTGGGAAGAGTTAATGGAACTAAGTGCCTAGGTGTATTGGGAGGATATACCGTTGCAACCGCAATTTTCCTAAGGGGTGGAGTGTTTTCCTTAAGTGCATCAGCCTTTCTCTTTTCTATGTCCAAAGACCAAAATATTTGTTCAGGCGTTAACTTAGTTTGAGGTGCAAAGATAGTCAAACGATTTTGCTCATAGTAATTATGGGGTTTAACTATGACTCGATTGGCTATACATTTAGGGTCCTTCATTTTTTCAGCTAATCTCTCTCTATTTCTGTCCTCTATCTCATTACTCTCTTCTAAAGAATACACCTCAGGTGGGGCATGAATAGTCTTAAGCATTTCATTTCCATCATATAACGCAGGTTGGGCTACCTTAGCATTCCTTAGAAGAGCTAATTTAGGTTCTCCTACATTATATTCACTATGTTTATCACACAACTTTTTATGCTTTTGCATCATTTGAGTAGTTTGTCTGGTCTGGTCTTGTGTGTACAACTTGTTCTCAATCTTGTTTTTCAACGTTTTAAGTCTGGGAAAATCAATTAGGAGTTTTGATTCTTTTTCTTTGAAGTGCTGTTTCAGTGTGATTCCACTTTCTTGAATCTCATGTTTTTGCTTAATAGTTTGAACATACACGAGATGACTTAGTTGGATTGACTTTGAGTCTAGCTACAAGACTCGTAAATAAAGAAAAGTGCTCCGTGAGAGGCAACCCATGTTTATTTGTTTTCATGTTTTTATTTTTAGGATTGTGTCTCATATATGCTCTATTATAATTGTTTAATTTTTCATGATTTGATTTAAATTAGGAAATACTTTATTTTATTTTTAACCTCGTCTTAATTGCATATAAAGGTATTTTACAAAAAGATTAGTGTAGGGAAATGCTTTATCAGTTTTAAAGAACGAAATTCAAACATGTAAAAATTGACAATTCATAATTAGCATATATTTTATCTTGTTTGTTTGTTTGTTCAAGTCAAATGCTTGTATAGAGTCAAAGTAATTTTTGCAAGAACACATGTTTTAAAAGTTAGATTTTCTAAAAAAATTAAGAAAACAAAACGAAGAATTCTATCAGGTTTACCGTGACAGCGTCACCCTTAAAAAGTGATGGCGTCAGGTATTGTCGCACAAAAGTTTTTCGGATTTTTGTTTTATGTTGAAATTTAATTTTTTCAATTTTTCAGAATTTTTATATTTTCAGGTTCTTGTATAATTTATTTTTGTAAATATTATATCTTATTTGCTTTTTAGTTTTAAATTAATGAATTCATGCGTTGTATATTATTTGCCAACAATTTTACGCGAGGTATAGTTGTGTTTTTCTTAAGATTTACAGGCTATATTGGACAAGGAGTACATCACATGGACTATCACAACTTCTTGGATGAGGATGTAACCGTACTTCCGTTCTTCGATCGTAACGAGCAAACCAAGGGAGTACTAGTTTCTTTCATGTCTTTTTAATTTCCCCTTTACCGTATTTTGGTACTTTTAGAACATTGGGGACAATGTTTGATTTAAGTGTAGAGAGGGTAACAAAGGACACTTTAGAAACTATTTATGCATTTGTTATTTGCTTTATCTTTAAAATGATGTGTAATATACTGAACCGTAGTCTGTAGAAACGTAGAGGGGGGGGGGGGTGAATACGCTCATGTTTAAAATCTTAAAACTTTCGTATCAAATTTCCGATCAAGTGTAACTAAATATGAATAGTGGTTATGTCACTCACATATCATAAATACAAAATAAACAATTAATCACACAAACATAAACACAACACAAGGTTAAAAGAATTGAGCTACTTCTTATTGATTAAACTGTGGACAGTCCCTAAAATGTATGGACGATCCCATATATATGTGGGACCGCCTGTCTATTTACAGGACCGTCACCAGTGGTGTTCCCGAGACATGTGATTAAATATGTGTTAGCAATTTTTAAGTTGTTTTAGTTTATATCTTAGGCACAATCAGAATCTAAGCAACAAATCACACAAACTCAATCTTAATGCAAGTGTAAATCTAAGAAGATAAATGCAAGAATAAAACGTAAAGAGATAAGGTAAAAGAAAACCCAAACCGAACACGATGATTTATAGTGGTTCGGCACGAAGCACCTCTTCGCCCTACTCCACTCCCCGAGTACCCAACTCGAGAGTTACTTCACTAGTCAACACGCTCCCTTTAGGCGGAACAAACCGTACACCAAAGCTTACACCAATTTAACGACACTAAGCGGAATGTCGAGTCCTAATCCTAGCTAGAACCAATCTACACACAAGCCCACGTGGCTACACGGACGTACACCTCGTCCACTTGAATCATCACCCAATCCAAGTCTTCATGGACCTTCACCTGGTCCTAATCTACACACGGACGTACACACCGTCCTAATCTACATACGGACACCCGCGGACGTACATGTCGTCCTAATCAACACACAATGATGCGCGTGATGTGTCGTTGCGGTTTAGCAGTTTTAATGCCTACTCAAGTTTTAAATTTATATTTAGCCGACTTATCAATAACACACACACTTAATGAGCAGTGTACCCGGTCAGTATGAATATAATGGTAAGTAGAGTGTCGATCACTAAGAGTGGAACGTATTATCTCGTTATTCTAATCAGTATTTTAATATCCTAACGCAAGGGGGTTTCAGCCTGAGAGACTGGCACGATTTGTTTGCAATTAAATAATAAAATAAACCAATAGGCACGAATCAGCAAGTAGCACACACGTACACAGATAAATACTCGAGACAATAAGAGGGCTGTCCTTATGATTAAGTAGATTGTCACTTGTTTTATTGATAGCTTTATATGAAGTGTATGTAGTTAACCCTTTCTCGTTGGTCCTATTCTTATCGGCGAGTAAACCCTTAATGATTACTTATGTCTAAAAGTTATTCCTAAGTGATCAATTTAGTAATAACCGTGGGAGCCACATTATTTTCCGCAGTCAAATGCCCGCAAGCCACTAATAAACACAGAGGTTATCAATGCACTAATAAGTAGTAACCAAAGACATCAACATATAAACTTTAATTGATGGGAAAGCAAGTATTAAAGGGAGTGCAATCTTTCGTTGTCACATTACACAGGCCACCAATCCTGATGAATTAAAGTTTGCTAACACAATAAAACAAAACTACTTAATGAATTAAACACATGTAGCACCTTCTTACAGCTCTTGTATCTTCGTTTGGTGTGTCTTGTGCTGCCTCCTTGACTGAATTCGTCCTAGGGTTCTGCTGCTTCGGTCTTCGAATCTAATATATTGCTCTTGAAATTCGTCTGGTCTTGGGGTATTTATAGTTTCTGTCTGAGGGAAGATGCGGCGCATCTAGTAAGTAGATGCGGCGCATTGAATTAACTTCGCGTGGGGTCCAAGATTATAATATTCAGGAATATTCGTACACCGCCAGAAGATGCGGCGTAACTCCATGATTAGATGCGGCGCATGTCCTCTTGTATCTTGGATCGTATCTGGTGATATCTTGATAGAGATGCGCCGTATGTAATGAGTGAGATGCGGCGCATCTGGAGCAGATTAGTCTTGATCTTCTTCATTTCAGTAGACTCTTAACTTCTTGCATGTTTTGCTCCATAATCAGTCCAAAATCGCTAAGTTTCACCAAATGCTTGTTTTTACCTGAGAATTACAAAAGTAAACGATCAAGTATCAATCCTCATACATAATATAATAAAACAAGTCAAATTAATAGGATAAATGATAGTAATAAAATGTACTTATTTGAGTTCATCAAATATCCCCCCACTTGAACTTTACTTGTCCCCAAGTAAACCTTAGAATTTCTCTTATGAAAATGTATCCTAAAAGATGTTAGGATTTATTTTTATATTTAAGCATGTATTCGTTTATTTCATAATCACACAACTAAACACTTAACGAATTAGAAGTAAAATAAAATAAGTTGATAAAAGCAAATCTAATCGTTTAACTGTCCAGTCGTGACGAATATTCTATCATAAGCTTGGCAAGTATACACATCTCCTCCACTAAAGCTAAGGAATAACAAGTCTAAAGCGGTAAAAAGGGTTTTCAGGCTTAAGGGTTAATTATTCTCTTTCACTATCGATCTCAAATTCCAGAAAAGGCGACAAAATCACAAATACATGATCGAATCCACGAACACGATACTTGCAATTGCTCAAATCCTTAACTCGAATAGGCTAAAGATAGGTCCAAACTTCACCAATAATAATATATCAAAAAGGGCGACAAAATCATAAATACATAGCCGAATCCACGACTACGATACTTAAGATTGCTCAAATCCCTAATCTCAATAAATCAAAGGTTTGGTTGGATAAAGAATAATAAAGGGCATGGATAACATTTGGGATATAAATTGGTGTAAAATGAAAAATAAACAAAACAAATAAATTAAAATCCTAATTGTGGTTAATCACTATCCCAACCATCCCATGAATAAGACTCATATCATTGAATAACTCACGCTTTAACACTTGAAACACACGCTTTAGGTAGACACGAATTATACTCAACAAGATCTTAATCAAAGAATAAACCTTAATTGGCGTTCCCATAACTGCCAATTCCCATTCAATCCATAGATATAATATATAACAAATAGTGGTGATATCGACCACTTAATACAAAACTTTACATAAGTCGGTTAAAACAAACTTCCAACTTTTCTTTCTTTCTTTTTCTTTTCTTATTTTTTCGATTTTTTTTTTTTTTTTTTTTTTTTTTTTTTTTTTTTTTTTTTTTTTTTGCAAACATAGACATAGATGTGTAAAATTTCACCACATCACTATAATGATAATTCTGCATAATTTTTCCATACTTTTCATACTTCAGAAATAACGGTAATAGTGAAAGTAGTAAACACACGAAAAATAAACTCAAAGATATACAATATTTACTTTCACTCCAATTGCATTGTGCAATTTCCTGACCTAACCATAGATAATGAATTACGCACGCGAACACAGGTAATGTAAGGAAACACACTTTGCCTATAGCAATTAACCAACCACGGACTTTAATCTACAGGGTAGGCTAAGGTGTAAGGGTGTAACGAAACATTTTAAACATAGGTGTAAGAAACGAAAGGAATGGCTCTGAGTGTTTTTCTAGGGGTATCTTACTCTAAAAATGAGAGTAACAAAAGGGTTTATACGGGGGTTAACTAACCAGTGTAGTTAGTTAATAACACATAACATATAATAGGCTATTTGGGTGTAATCCAAGAACTTTACCAATTTAGACAAGTCATTCCAATTATATAAATATAATACTTATTATGGTGGTCTCGAATAGTATACAAGCCAAGTTCTAAAGTTTACAAGTCACCGGCATACTCATAGATTTGTGAATTTTTGAAAAATCACAATTTTTGAAAATAACGTTATGTGTGCAGCTATGCAACTTTGATCTTAAACAAAAACATGCTAAAAATTTTTAAGTTTGATATATTAAGCACATTTTAAGCATAATTTTTGAAAAAGTTTAGGACAAGTAATTGTTAAGTGTTCTAATTCTCCAATCCCCCCACTTAAGTTAAACAACGTCCTCGTTGTTTGTATAAAAGGTTAAAAACTAGAAAATAAAAGAATTAGAACAGGAAAACTCTCCTGAGATTTGCTCGGTATGATCCTCCATTTGATAAGAGCAAAAATCATCTTTCTTGTGGATGAGAACGTTAAAGCTTCATACTTGATGTATCCACAGGAAATCCAGAAAACTATAATACCACCAACACTTTAAAACACACCTAAGATAAGAAAGGTTCAAACTTGCATAATACATTAGTATTTAGGAAAAATAAAACTTAAAAATTAAAACTGAAAATCATCAAGTCAGTCGATGCGCCGTATCTTATGGAAGAAGATACGCCGTATCGAGCCTGGAATAAATACGGATCAGAATAAAGATGCGCCGCATCCTTAACCAGGGATGCGCCGCATTAAAATAAACTGATAAATAGTTTTAATGTCGAAAATAAAAATGCAGAAAAATTAAAATAAGATATGACCATTGCAGGAGATGCGTCGCATCTCAGGATTGAGATGCGCCGTATCCTCATGCGGGCCTGACTGACTCGACACAGAACAGAATAATAAAAAATAAAATAAAAGATAAGCATGGGTTGCCTCCCACGAAGCGCTTGTTTTTGTTCGAGTCACGAGCCTGACTCCACCCTTATTTACTGTGTAATAGGGTGTTGTTCCCCCCACTTGGGATCAAGTGCGGGTGATAATAGCAATAAACACGAAAAGAGTGTAAATTTGCTAGTAAATATGGAAGAAATAAATAAAGATCATACCTTGGCAATACATGTACATTTTTCCTATTCATACCCGGTTTGGTTGATAAATTGGATGACTTGACCACTTCATCAGAAAGAGTAGTGTGTTGAGAAAAAATGAGTCTCCTTTCTTCTTGGTTAGTCTCTTTGGTAGTAAGGCGTCCCTTGACTCCCGCAGAAGATGAGAAAGGGTCTTTGGCAAGTAAAATTTCGAGTTCTTCAACAACCTTCATAGGGTCTAAATCATCATCTTCATCAATTATAGCAATGTTTAAGAACTCATCACCAAACTCTTCTTCGAGCTCCACAAAATACGGGTTGATCACAGGTGCTTTAATAGGTAGTGTGATAAATTTCACCTCATCATCTTTTTGTTTTGCAACCTGTTTAGGAAAACTAGCAAGATTATTAGTAACGGGATTAATTATATTAAATAAATTTGTACCACTTTGTGTTGTAAGTGACTCCAATTCGTCCTGTGAATCTCCATCTTCAACTAGTGGTCTGGCAATTTCAGCATCGTCCCGAATTTCATCTTTAAATAAGTAATCCCAGACTTCTTCAAAATCCCTCGTTGGGTCAAAATCTGGTTGAGGTATGTCATCATCAACTATGGCGTCAAATGGTTCGAAATCAAAATTAGAATACTTTTCATCTTCATCCGTTGGATTGTCTAATGGTGGTAATACGATTGCTGAATATTTTTCATCGTAATGTTCCGTATACCCATCATCTTCTTGTGCAATCTCCGGAGAAAAAGTACTATCAATAACAATTGCCGGAATTGGTTTCATGATATATGATTCTTCCTCATCATCATTTGACATACACCAAGCGTGTTGAAACGGCAATTTGTTTCTTTCTTTCCTTGTTTTTTCTCGTCCTAAAATTAAGTATTCTTCCATAGTGATTTCTTCCGTCTCAATGACTTGTGCACCATATCTTGCTCTTTCCCAATCATAGATCCCATTATTGCTCAAGGCTCTTTCCTTTTCAAACCTAATATATTCTTCCATTGTAATATCCGGATCGTCCATCTTCCTGAAATAAAACTTACTCGTGCAAAAGAAGGGTGAAACGATCAAAGTAAAATAAAAGTTGCTGATATCAGCTGACGATGCGCCGTATCCTATAAATGGGATACGCCGTATCTTAATACGTTAAAAATAAATCAGACTTTTATTCAAAAAAATAGATACGCCGCTTAGAAATTGGAATGCGCCGTATCAGTTTTAATTATCAAAAATCGATATTTATTTAAAATCAAATGCGTCGTATTAACAAAAGTTAATGCGCCGTATCTTCGTTACGTTTCAAAATATAGGATTTTTGATTCAGAAGATACGCCGTATCGACAGAGATCGATGCGTCGTATCTGTTTAATAATTCGAAAACTGTTTTTAATAAAAATAATAGATACGCCGTATCTGCTGAAGCAGATGCGTCGTATGTCGTTAACGTTTAGAAATTTTTTTTTTATCAAAAACAGATACGCCGTATCTTGGGGAAAAGATGCGTCGTATCGAATTAATTAAACGCGTTGTATTTTATAAAAAATTAAACGCAATACGCCGTATCTGAGAAATCAGATGCGCCGTATCGTTCGATTTAGCTCAGTACAACGATAGCAGTACACACAAAAATTACGAAAAAATTAAAAACAAATAAAAACACACAAAAATAAACACAAATAAAAGCAAACAAAAAGCACACAAAAACAGAAAATATGCAAAATAATACAATGATGCAATTAATCTAATAAAAAGAAAAACCTAATTAAAATACTAATCAAATTAACAGATAATAACAATTCACTCCCCGGCAGCGGCGCCAAAAACTTGATGCGCGTGATGTGTCGTTGCGGTTTAGCAGTTTTAATGCCTACTCAAGTTTTAAATTTATATTTAGCCGACTTATCAATAACACACACACTTAACGAGCAGTGTACCCGGTCAGTATGAATATAATGGTAAGTAGAGTGTCGATCACTAAGAGTGGAACGTATTATCTAGTTATTCTAATCAGTATTTTAATATCCTAACGCAAGGGGGTTTCAGCCTGAGAGACTGGCACGATTTGTTTGCAATTAAATAATAAAATAAACCAATAGGCACGAATCAGCAAGTAGCACACACGTACACAGATAAATACTCGAGACAATAAGAGGGCTGTCCTTATGATTAAGTAGATTGTCACTTGTTTTATTGATAGCTTTATATGAAGTGTATGTAGTTAACCCTTTCTCGTTGGTCCTATTCTTATCGGCGAGTAAACCCTTAATGATTACTTATGTCTAAAAGTTATTCCTAAGTGATCAATTTAGTAATAACCGTGGGAGCCACATTATTTTCCGCAGTCAAATGCCCGCAAGCCACTAATAAACACAGAGGTTATCAATGCACTAATAAGTAGTAACCAAAGACATCAACATATAAACTTTAATTGATGGGAAAGCAAGTATTAAAGGGAGTGCAATCTTTCGTTGTCACATTACACAGGCCACCAATCCTGATGAATTAAAGTTTGCTAACACAATAAAACAAAACTACTTAATGAATTAAACACATGCAGCACCTTCTTACAGCTCTTGTATCTTCGTTTGGTGTGTCTTGTGCTGCCTCCTTGACTGAATTCGTCCTAGGGTTCTGCTGCTTCGGTCTTCGAATCTAATATATTGCTCTCGAAATTCGTCTGGTCTTGGGGTATTTATAGTTTCTGTCTGTGGGAAGATGCGGCGCATCTAGTAAGTAGATGCGGCGCATTGACTTAACTTCGCGTGGGGTCCAAGATTATAATATTCAGGAATATTCGTACACCGCCAGAAGATGCGGCGTAACTCCATGATTAGATGCGGCGCATGTCCTCTTGTATCTTGGATCGTATCTGGTGATATCTTGATAGAGATGCGCCGTATGTAATGAGTGAGATGCGGCGCATCTGGAGCAGATTAGTCTTGATCTTCTTCATTTCAGTAGACTCTTAACTTCTTGCATGTTTTGCTCCATAATCAGTCCAAAATCGCTAAGTTTCACCAAATGCTTGTTTTTACCTGAGAATTACAAAAGTAAACGATTAAGTATCAATTCTCATACATAATATAATAAAACAAGTCAAATTAATAGGATAAATGATAGTAATAAAATATACTTATTTGAGTTCATACGGACACCCGCGGACGTACAGCCGTCCTAATCAACACACAATCACCTACGGACGTACACACCATCCTAATCTACACAATCACCCATGGACTTACACTTTGTTCGGATTTACACTTACACACCTAATCACGACTCACACACAAGTCGGATACACTAATGTACAAAAAAGAGAGTTTGGAGGAAGAATAGAATCGTAACACAAGTTACGTGTGTGTGTGGACTACATTATAACACTTCGATTCTTAACGACTTCGAGTGTTCTTCTCTTGCACTTGAGATAGAGGATGATGGGATCACTTATAAACACATACCAAAAGTTATAGTGATCAAAGAAGAAGAAGGAAAAAACATAAATTTTTTGTGCCAAGAGGATTATTTTTCTTTGTGAAACAGTGCAGTATTTATAGGCACCAGGATGAGCGGGGGACGGTCCTTTAAACACTGGATGGTCCCGTATATATAAGGGACCGTCGCCATGTTTACGGGACCGTCCCGACATACACTCCTATTTTTGTCCTGATGTGGTGAAAAACTTATCTGGTTTAGGCGGGAAATATAGTTATTGGGAGATTTGAAATTCAAATTTATTTTCTTTAATAAAACATTTCTTTTTAATTACAAAAATACTTTTGTAAAAATGTTTTGTCACATAAAAATGTGAAGTTTTGAGAAAAATAAATTCTTTGATCACTTTACTAATGTCGGTATTGTGTTTGTTCATACCTGAAGTGATTCAGACTTGAGCCGTCGAGAGATGTTGATGTGTGCATGCATTGATGATTTGTGTAAACGAGTAATTTGTGCACTTTATGTTATGTATTACAAGTTACATGTTTGTCATCATTAAAACATGAAGACAATGTATAGATTAAACGTCGTAACGTTTGCACTAACATAGTCTAAGAAGGTAATTTTGGCCCAACTTTTAAAAAAGTTTATGACATTTACTAATGACTTTGTAAATTTTTAACAAGCGTCTCATGAATAGGACTTATATGACTAGCACAAAAACCTTACCACTCAAATTCCACCTAAAAAATGTGAGGTTCGCCTTTAGATATTTTGGGAGCATTCATCTTTAATGCTTGAGAGTGTACCGGTAGTGCATTAGACTTTAGAACTTGCTTTAGTGATGCATCTCGAGATCGCTAGTGAGATCACAGTGTGATTAGAATTTACTAAATGATAAGAGGCATTAGGATTAACCTTTGTTTCTAGTCTCCATTTGTTATAATTACGTTGACTTAATTGGTCAAGTAATTACCCCTTGATAAGGATTTATTTGGTACCTTTTTAAGGGGTCATTTAAGCCCTCAAATCATATGTATTTGATCAAATATTGCCCTAAATCGTTTGTTTTTTCATTTTAGGTACTTGGGACGAGAAATATGAAAAATGGCACATTTATGGCTATTTTAGATGAAGAAACGAAGAAAAATGACAAAGTCACGAATTTGTCAAGAATGGGACTCTGACGGTGTCACACTCCACAAGGCGACGCCGTCACTTGTATTTGAAGGCCAAGATTCAGTGAAAAATTAACAAGCGACGACTTAGATATTTTAAAAGCCGAAGGTTTCACACACCATATGACGGCGTCACAACCCATAGAGCGACGACGTCACGACGGCGATTAAGCAAAGACGAAACCCTAATGACGACGGGCTAACGACGTCACAGTTTGCAAGTGACGCTGTCACAACTGTAATCCTATATATATTTTCGTATGTTTTTCATTATTCATGTAACACTTTGTAGAGGTCCTAGACGAATTTCCAGCTTTTGTAGGGCTTTTTACAGCTACTTTATCCATGTTCTATTGAAGATAGGTAATTCATTCTTAATCATTCAATATGTTTATGTGTTGTTTGATTTTATGTTTTTCTTTTCTTCACTTTAACATGCTAGGCTAAACTAATTATTGTTTGCTTAGATCTAATGAAACCTAGTTGTTGATTATTGATTGTCATCTCTTGTTTAATTGATTGCCTCACGTTAGAATAAGAAAACCTGATTAACTCTTAAATGTACTAGCTTGTCTATCTTATAAAGCGCAACCCTAGAGAGAACTAGTGGTTTTTATCGTTGTATTTATTCCGTGAATTGCGGCTTGTAGATCCTAAGAGACTTAATAGACTTTAAGCTTTCTTAGGGGAGACTTATACGTTCATAAAGTTAGGGCATTCGGCACCTCCGTACGACCAATAAAAAGAAATACAATGCTTCAATTAAAACAAGGACGTGACAATTCGACTAATCAATAGGAGATAACTAGAGAGTAAGGATATGTAAGTGAACACATCTTCCTACCATAAGAGTTACCAATTTACTCTTCTTATTAATTAGTTTAATTTTAGTTTAAATAGTTTTAGTTAATTAGTAGCTAAAACGCCCACTCTTCAAACCCAGATATTTTAATTTGCTTTCCATAAAATATAAAAATACAAAAATAATTATCCCTCACCTTTAAGCCTATCTCGACATACACTTCGGCCTTCACATATACTATTCCCCTAGAGAACGATCAATCCCCCGTGTCTTTTCTATACTACACTACAACGGTTAGATACACTGCCTAGTGGGATTGTAAAACTTCTTAGAGGTTTGCAATAACCAACATTAAGTTTTTGGCGCCGCTGCCGTGGAATAGTTTAGGTTTCGATTTCTATCTCGTTTAGGTCTACTCACTAGATTTCTATCAAGTGAGATTTTTGTTTTTCTTTTTATTAGCTTTCTTGTAGTCTATCTTTTCTTTGTTCTCTTTGTTCGTAAATCATATCACTTGCCATCATGGTAGGTGATAATATCTTTGAACCCATTGACCAAGCACACCAACACCAAGAACCACAACCACACCGTGCACAACCAAATAACCAAGACCCACCCGAACCACCTCGAGCCCGTACTATAGGTGAGTACTCCAAACCAAGACACCAAGGCTATCGAAACACCATTGAGCTCCCCCAAAGAGCCAATGTGTCTCCATTGCGATCCGACACCATCCGGTTGGTGCAAAACGGATGTGCATTCCATGGAGTTCGTTCCGAAGATCCAAACCAACATCTCAAGGATTTCCTTAAAATCGTTGATTAAATTGACCTTGATGTTGCTACTCAGGAGACGACGCGATTGCGTCTTGTTGATGGAAATAATGTTCTAAAAATGTTATTTCTATCTTTCGATAACTTCACGTTTTGAGGATGACAAAATGTGAAAACACGTTACGTTAAAATTAACGTAAACAAGTTTTTAATCGGAAGATCCTGTTTCTACACAAATCACTCTAGAACAAATTTATAACTTGACTAATGATCAAAGAAGTGAATTTGTGCTTAAGACTTCACATTTTTATGTGACAAAACATTTCTTTCAAAAATATACTTTACAAATTATTTTTGAATAATTAAGAAATGTTTTAATGGAAAAATAAGTTTAAAATACATAACAGCTATTTTCCCCCCCAAAATCAGCTCCAAACTTCCCCAAATAAGTTTTCACCAGAAAAGACAAAAAGTGGAGCATTTTTGTCTGACACGGCTCCACGGTTCCACTAAATTTAGTGGAGCCGTATGTGATTTAGTGGAGCCGTCCCTTTATAACGGCCAGATTTTTTCTGCCTATAAATACCAGCCCACTTCACAGATTTTGGGTATCCTTTCACACACAAAACTTTCTGAGTTTAATACTCTCTTCACATCCTCTCTTCACATCCTCTCTTCTTGATCATTTACTTAGGATTTTTTTTTTGTTCAAGAGTGATCCAATCATCCTACTTAGAGATCCTCTTCATTCCTCTTCATTTGCAAGAGAAGAAACCAAGGTATCCAAGAAGATACAAGAGTTGTAGTAGTAGTTAGGATACTTGTAACATTTGTTACACACTTGTTGTATCATAGTATACATCAAGATCATTTTTCTTTTGTGAGAGTGTGAGTGAAGATCATTGAGATCTTATAGAGATATTGAATATCTCTTGAAGCCATTGGGCTTGTGTGATTGATCAAGAAGATCAAGATTAGATAGGTTAGAGTGAGTTGAGAGAGTTGATCATTGTGATCTTGTGAGATCTTGGAGATCTCTTGAATCTTGTGTGTTAACTGTGTGAAGTAGAAAGGATCAAGTGGATCGTGGTAGATTGGTGCTAGCTAAGATTAGCACTCGACATCTAGCTTAGTGTCGGAAAACAAGTTAAGCGACGTGTACGGTTTTCTCCGCCTAAAGGGATGTTGTTGACATAGTGCTTGAAACTCTCGAGTGTGGTACTCGGGGAGTGGAGTAGGGCGAAGAAGAGCTTCGTAGCCGAACCACTATAAATCCTTTTGTCCCGGTTTGATCTTTCCATCTCTTCTTTTTACTTTCATTATTTATAATTAGTTAGTTTAGTGTATAGTTCATATTGGTGTTGATTGATTGCACATAAGATTCGAATCAAGGTTTTTCATATGTAAAGTTTTAAGAAGTTTTTTAAAAGAACTTAAAAACCGGTAAAACTATTCAACCCCCCTTCTAGTTTTCCACAATTGGTTTCAGTAGCCACGTCAGTCAAGATTTTAAAGTAAATTGTATTTTAAAACTTGAATCGATCAATGGATTCCGACAAATATCTAGAAGGGCAATTTATGCAAAGACCACCACTTTTTGAAACCGATTGTTTTATCTATTGGAAAACAAGATTCGAAACGTATGTAAAATCAAAAGACATTGATCTTTGGCATGTTATTACCGAGGGTGACTTTCAACCGATTCAAAAGAATCCAGAAACTAGAAAAGATGAAATAGTTCCTTATGATAAACAAAGTGATGCACTTAAAAGAAAACTAGCCAAAAATAATGAGGCTAAAATGATGATTTATAATGCTTTGCCTAAAAAGGAGTTTGAAAGAATTTTCATGCGTAATACGGCAAAAGATATTTGGAAAACTTTGTTAGTCACTCACCAAGGTAATAACCAAGTCAAAGAGAACAAGATAGATCTTCTTGTTCAACAATATGAACAATTTTCCATTTCGGAAGATGAGTCAATAGATAATGCCTTTGCTAGATTTAATACCATTATCACTAGTCTTAAAGCCCTTGATGAAGGTTACTCTAGCAAGAATTATGTTAGGAAGTTCCTTAGGGCTCTACATCCTAAATGGAGAGCAAAGGTCACCGCCATTGAAGAGTCAAAGGACTTGGCGACATTATCACTCGATGAACTAATAGGAAACTTGAAAGTTCACGAGATGATAATCAAGAAGGACTCCGATATAGTCAAAGGAAAAAGCGATAGAGTTAGATCTCTAGCATTGAAAGCCAAGATGGAGTCTAGTGATGAGGAATATTCGAGTTCCGATAGTGAAGATGAAGAATATGCGTTAGCAGTTAGGGACTTTAAAAAGTTCTTTAGGAGAAGAGGTAGGTTCGTTAGGCAACCTCGTGATGAAAAGAAGACATCACAAAAGAACCGAGTTGAAAAGAAAGGGACAAGTGATAGGAAATGCTTTAGATGCGGAGATCCTAATCACCTCATAGGAGAGTGTCCCAAACCACCGAAATCCAACAACCAACGAGCTTTCACAGGAGGCTCTTGGAGTGATAGTGGTGAAGAAGAAGAGAATAAGCCCAAGGACGAAACATGCCTAATGGCTCAAACTTCTAATGAGGTACGTTATGACTATCTTGATTATAGTGATGATAATTCGTTAATTGATGATAACACACTAAATGACGAATATAATAAACTATGCGAAGTTAGTTCTAAAATTTTAGGTAGAAACAAATCACTAAAATTAAAATTGCATGAACTCGAAATGCAAGTTTTAGAACTAAAGGATCAAGTCAAAAGACTTGAGAAAAATAAAGGAGTAGACGTAGGATGCAAGTCATGCATAAGTCTTCGAGTAGAAAACGAAAAACTCAAAGAAAATTCATTTAGGATCATTAGGTTTGAAAAAGAAACAGATAATGCTTCGACATGTAAAATGAAACAAGTAGAATCTATCAAACCCACAAGCTCTGTCAAAACAACAGACAACACAACTAAAGGTACGGACGGTACCATTAAATTTAATGGTACCGTGGTACCGTCTGATGCTGGAGACAGAATTAAGTCGAATTTGAAAAGTAACTTAAGTCCTAAACCGAGTCACATAGTTGTAAATGGTACCAAAGTATCCATTGCTAGTATAAAGGAAGTCAAAAGGTTTTACAAACCTTTGTCAAACCTCAAGCATGGCTTTGTAAAACCCGACACTAGGTAAAAAACTCCTCCACCTAGGAAAACAAATGTTCCTAAACCTCGGTCAAGAACTCCTCTACCGAGAGGTAACTCTAGGAGACAAAGTTATCCAAGTAACTATCCCGTAACTTGGAATAACCGTCAACTACAAAGTTACTTACCATGGGAAATTTGTCCTCCGTTCCAACATCCTAACCAAATGCAACTAATGCATGGGATGTTTAATGCTAACAACTTTGGACCCATGAGATATTAGGGACCAAATGTTTGAATGTTTGTCTTATTCAATAGATATGCTTGGGAATCGACTTGGATCCTGACGAATGGGTCAAAGATAGTGGATGCACTAACCATATGACGGGTAACCGAAGTCTATTCTCATCATACAAGGCATACATAATAGGCAAAGGTACGATTACTCAAAACTCCCTCACTATTAGAAATGTTGAGCATGTAGATAACTTAGGATTTAACTTGCTTAGCATTAGTCAAATGGTAGATAATAAGTGTAGAGTTATATTCTCCGAAGAGGGTAGTGAGATCATTAAGAATGGTAAAACCATAGGCAAAGGAGTTAGGAGGAATGGCTTATTTGTTATGAAAATAGGAAATAAGCCTCAGGATAAGATATGCTTAGCAACCATAGATGATAATTCCACTCTATGGCATAGGAGATTAGGTCACGCCAATATGCGCTTGATACAATCATTGGTGTCTAAGGAACTAGTTAGAAACTTACCTAAGATTAATTTTGATAAACACTTTTGTGACGCTTGTAAAGTTGGAAAACAAGCTCATTCTAGTCACAAAGCTAAGAATATGGTCTCAACCTCTAGATGCCTAGAACTCCTTCACATGGACTTATTCGGTCCATCCGCCGTATGGAGCTACGGAGGAAATTACTACACCCTAGTAATAGTTGATGACTACTCTAGGTACACTTGGACTAGATTTCTTAAGAATAAGACACAAGCTTTCGAGGAATTTGAAATATTTAGTAGGAAAGTCCAAAATCAATTAGGGTGTACAATAGTTTCTATTAGGACGGATCATGGTCAAGAATTTGATAATGAAGTGCAATTTGGAGTATATTGTGATGCTAATGGTAATACTCACAATTTCTCGGCTCCACGCACTCCACAATCAAATGGGGTAGTTGAGCGGAAAAATCGTACTCTACAAGAGATGAGTAGAACGATGTTGAATGAACAATCAATTCCGCAAAAGTTTTGGTGTAATGCGGTGGACACCTCAACTTACATTCTAAATAGGATTCTAATTAGACCTATCTTGGGAAAAACCCCATATGAAGTCATGAAAGGTAGAAAACCTACTCTTGATTACTTTAGAGTGTTTGGAAGCAAGTGATTCATACTAAACACTAAAGAATACCTCACCAAGTTTGACCCAAAGTCTTACGAAGGTGTTTTCCTAGGTTACTCCCAAAATAGTAAAGCCTATGTAGTCTTAAACAAAGAAACAATGAAAGTCGAAGAGTCACTCAACGTGACATTCGATGAAAGTCCTCCACCAACTAAGACATCACCCTTGGTGGATGATGACTTAGATGAGGAAGAAGCCATTAAGGTTAATGGAAAGAAACCCCTAGAAGATGACATTGAGGATGAAATAGTTGAAGTTGACAAACTTGTCAACATTAAGGAATCCAATAACCATCCTATTGAAAATGTCATAGGAAACCTTAACCAAAGAACCCTTAGGTCACAAGCTCAAAACAAAAGTAATTTCTTTTGTTTTATATCAACCGTAGAACCTAAGAATGTCGGTGAAGCGATTAAGGATGAAAGTTGGGTAGTTGCCATGCAAGAGGAACTTAATCAATTCACCGCAAACCAAGTTTGGGATTTAGTACCTCCACCTAAGAATCAAACCATCATAGGAACTAAATGGGTGTTTAGAAATAAACTCGACAAAAATGGCGTCGTAACTAGGAATAAGGCAAGGTTGGTAGCACAAGGCTATAACCAACAAGAAGGAATAGACTACGATGAAACCTATGCACCCGTAGCTAGATTAGAGTCTATTAGAATACTCCTTGCCTATGCTTGTGCCTTAGACTTTAAGTTATACCAAATGGATGTGAAAAGTGCATTCCTAAATGGTTATATCAACGAGGAGGTATATGTTGCACAACCTCCGGGATTCGTTGATTTCGAGAAACCGAATCATGTTTATAAACTCAGGAAAGCACTTTATGGTCTCAAACAAGCTCCTAAAGCGTGGTACGATAGACTAAAGGCATTCTTGATCGAACATGAATATAACATGGGAGTGGTAGATAACACACTTTTCACAAAGAAACGTAATTCACATCTCATCATTGTTCAAATATATGTCGACGACATCATATTTGGCTCAACTTGTCCAGAACTATGCGATGATTTCTCTAAGATCATGCGTGACGAGTTTGAGATGAGCATGATAGGTGAATTAAATTTCTTCCTTGGTTTACAAATTAAACAAATGGAAGATGGTATCTTCTTTAACCAATCTAAGTATAGTAAGGAGATGCTTAAGAAGTTTAGTTTAGAAGAGTCTAAGCCCATGAAAACTCCCATGTCCACGAAAATAAAACTCACGAAAGATGAAGAAGGTGAGTCCGTGGATAGCACTAAGTATAGAGGTATGATAGGAAGTTTACTATACCTCATGGCGAGTAGGCCCGACATTATGTTTAGTGTCTGCCTTTGTGCTTGCTTCCAAGAGGTTACCAAAACCTCTCACCTTGAAGCAGTTAAGCGTATCTTCTGATACATTAAAGGCACTATACACTTGGGATTATTCTATCCCAAGGGGACCGGTGTAGAAACTGTTGTCTGCGCCGACTCTGATCATGCGGGAGATTATGTGGATCGAAAAAGCATGAGTGGCGTTTGTACCTTCATGGGTTGTTGTCTAACTTCTTGGTTCTCCAAGAAACAAACGGCTGATGCTATCTCCACGACCGAAGCCGAGTACGTAAGCGCCAGAAAAGCATGTCAACAAGAACTATGGATGAAACAAGCCCTTAATGACTATGACATCCATTTAGATGACGTCCCCATTATGTGTGATAATAAAGGTGCTATTGACTTGAGCAAAAACCCCGTTCAACACTCCCGTACTAAACACATTGAAACCCGTCATCACTTCCTTCGCGATAACGTTCAGAAAGGAAACATTTCTATTGAGAAAGTTCCCTCTCAAGACAATATCGCCGACATCCTAACCAAACCTCTCAAACGAGAGTCTTTCAACTATCTTCGTCTAGGTCTAGGAATGATGGAACTTATTCCATAAATCTCATGACTATTTATATATTTCACTGGAAATATTCAAGTCATCTCGTGCGTCTCGTCTCATGACTCTTTGAAGTCATCTTCTTTCATCTAGAATAGGTTCCCCTAGTAAAAAGAATTTATTAGGTATAAATTATTTCCTCGTGTCATAAAGTCTCACTAAAACAGCGAGACTTATTCGTCAAAAATTAAAATGGGACGAAATTTCATCCCATCAGATCACAGCTCTACTAAAGTGGCACGGCACCGTTAAATTTAACGGTACCGTGGAATCGTGTATCTGATACATCCCGTATTTCAGTCCTCCTTTCCCACATTATACATCCCAAACCTTCCCAACTTCTGCAATTGCTGTCAAAACCAAACCTCACAACCCAAAACTCAATTACACTCCTTCAAGATCATAATCAAGGCATTGAATCACAAGATTACCAACTACTTTTACATCTTCAACATGACTTGTAAGTCATTTTACTCTAATTTTTCTTAATCTTGAGTCTAGGGTTTGTTCATGCATAAAAATTAAATTGGGGCTTTTTAATTAGGAATAGGTTTAAACAATGCATTACTTTCATGATTCCCTTAACTTAGGATTTGCACAAACTCTTATACTTTAAGTCCAAATTTTTGCATTTAAGCAATTAGTTTTAAGAGGAATCACTACATTTTGGCATCAACACTTTTTAGTTACCAAACACCCCAATTCCATTGCTTTTGCAAAATTTCACGAATCTAGGATCATGAAACCTTTTCTGTGCCTTGTTGATGCAAACTAAAAACATTTTTGCATGCATACATGATCTCACAAATATTGATTGAATTACATAACTAATATGTATTCTTCGACATATTTGCTTGAGCAAAAGTAAAGTTAGGAGCGTTTGGGTAATCTCATTAGTTTTGTCTTAGAGTCGAGATTACCGCACCTCCACATAGTTTGCATATAGGCACACACTAGGCACATATCCTTAAATGAAACATTCTCATTGTTAATCCTTGATTAATTTTTCATAGGTAACAAGGGATTTCACATGTTTGATTACGATCATGAACTAACAGCCGAATACCTTCCCAAACCTTCACTTGAACCAATCACCCCACTTTGTCATATACAAAGCTTCCGTCACCTTGAGTCTCGTCTCTTCCACGAAGGACGAATTGTCGAACCATCCTTTCTCAACCATGATCATATTCAAACCATGTTTCAAGAAATCGGATTCGATTGCTTGTTTCGGATTAATGATCTAATATGTCCTCGGTTTGTCCTTGAGTTATATAGACAAGTTAAACTCGTACATAACGAGGACCAAACTTTGTCTCTCTAATTCGTCATACAGAACCAAGAAATCTCACTCACTCTTGACCAATTCGCCAACATTCTTGAACTTCCGAACTATGGACAATGTTATACACGGAAATTGGTCTCTCAAAGCCCTCACAAGTCACCAAATGAGTCTGGTCCTTACAATACCCTCATTCCCACTCCATGTGCGATTAAAGAGCACATTCGTCTTCCTCAAAAAGTTCATGGTTTTCTTAAAGAAAATGGTGAAGTTGAGTTCCGTAAGTCTCATGAGTATGACTTAGATCCACTCAAAGTCTATGTTGATGAAATTCATCCACATCTAGGTAGATGGATAAAAGTCATCCATGAAAATGTCTTCTGTTTTCCTCACAACCGTGAGCAACTTCCGGCGTGTTGTGCTCATATGTTGTATTGTCTAGTCACCGAGCAACCCTACAATCTCGCTTACTTTGTGGCAAGGAGAATTGTTGGTGTCAAGGGTCGACTAAATAAGGCGATACCCTATGGCATGTTGTTGATTCGTCTTTATCGTTTTGTCATGAACACGTTCCCTCACCTCCAAAACAATAGATACCTCCTTGTTGAACCTACCAGGGCTCCTCTAACCCAAAACACCTACACGTCAATGTACTGGGAATGTGCATTATTTCAAGAGAACCATGATGATGCAGTATCTTACTATTATGTTTCATCAAGTGATGATGAATGAGGATGTGCTCAAGTCAATGGAACTATTAGAACTATTATAATAGGGAGGAATATTATAATTAGGTAGGTAAGCGTCTATGTCTCACTTCCCATACCCGTACGGTATTGGGACCCTAACCTGAAGACGGGATGGATTACTTTACTTTACTTTATTAGATTATCATAATAGATTATACTATCATCTTAATACTTAATCTATCACCTTGCATGAATATCTTATGTGAATATTTGGATGATAGCTTATTTTGTCCATTATGCTTGCATGCTTATGATTATCTTGGCAAATTACATGATGATCTTTATATGCTAGAAGTAGCTTAATATGGGACATATTAGGCAAATAAATCTTTAGTGATTTGAGGCACTATCATTTCCAGGAACTAGTTCCCCTAGAAAACATCCCTCTAGCTTCCCAGAACTAGCATGCACAGGAAAATTCGTGACTACAGTGTCACGGTACCGTTAAATAGGCCACGGTACCGTTAAATTTAACGGTACCGTGAGGTATTTAGTGGTACCGTGCCCTTGTTTGACGGAATTTCACTGTTTCCACTAGATCCCTGAACCTCAAACCTCAAACCTGCAAATTTTGCAATCTCACATACACCCCAATATTCCCTTCCTACACCATAGGACACTCCTATCACCTTTAATTCAAATTTCCCAACACTTGCATATATAAGGCCTCCCCATTGCAAGCTTATCTTGCACTTCATCTTCAACCTCACATCACACATACACCATGTCTTCCACTCAAGGATCCACAACTCACATCTCAAAGAAACCTAGGATAACCATAAGACCACCCACCAAACCTCTCTTTGTGGATCTTACAAAAGATGATGAAGCCATGACACCACCTTCCCAAGCTACTCCCAACTCACCATCACCACCTAATGCACCCTCCAAAAATCCTCTACTTACACAACATCTTCATCATCTCCATCTCTCAATACCATGCCATCATCCATGGACTACACCATCTCACCCATCACTCCATTGGATTATGCCATGCCAACCCCATCACCAACAAACTCACCACCACCTCCTTCCCCAATCATGGGTCAACCTATCCAACCTCATTCCTATGATTTACATAGTGCTAATTGCCTATGTTTCCTTCACAACCGCAACCTCATCTTCTCCTTGAGAGATGAGATTCACTTCATGTTCTCCTATGTGGAGCATATCTTGACACCACCACCACCCCCAATCATGTCACCATCACCACCACCTCCTAGCCCACAAAACTAAACATGTTCATGTTTAGTTTTTCAACAATAAACCTTTAGGACCCCTCTTGGAAATGAAGCTTGCCTCTAGTCATTAGGGACTTATGCTTCTTGTTGTCCAATTTTATGCTTATTATGTAGTCATACATATGTATGACACTTGTTTTTTTTTTATGAATGGATGTTTTCTTGTATATGGTTGTTTTATTTTTGGGGGCTTGGCTACTTAGTCATTTTTGTGGTTGGATATTTGTCGTGAGTGCTACATGTTAGATTTTGTATACTTGTTATCTAACCTTGTTTTGTAGCACGAATCATTGCTCGATTCATTGGTGTCCTCCAAACGAGGGGGAGTATACATCCAGGGGGAGCTTTATCAACCTTTTTGCTTCGACAAAAAGGGGGAGAAATGAGAATAAACTCATTAAAAACTTGTTAAAACTAATTCTAACTTAAAATGAGTTTATGTTTTGTCATCATCAAAAAGGGGGAGATTGTTGATGCAAATAATGTTCTAAAAACGTTATTTCTATCTTTTGATAACTTCACGTTTTGAGGATGACAAAGTGTGAAAACACGTTGCATTAAAATTAACGTAAACAAGTTTTTAATCGGAATATCCCGTTTCTACACAAATCACTCTAGAACAAATTTATAACTTGACTAATGATCAAAGAAGTGAATTTGTGCTTAAGACTTCACATTTTTATGTGACAAAACATTTCTTTCAAAAATATACTTTACAAGTTATTTTTGAATAATTAAGAAATATTTTAATGGAAAAATAAGTTTAAAATACATAACATCTATTTTCCTCCCCAAAATCAGCTCCAAACTTCCCCAAATAAGTTTTCACCAGAAAAGACAAAAGGAGGAGCGTTTTTGTCTGACACGGCTCCACGGTTCCACTAAATTTAGTGGAGCCGTGTGTGATTTAGTGGAGTCGTCCCTTTATAACGGCCAGATTTTTTCTGCCTATAAATACCAGCCCACTTCACAGATTTTGGGTATCCGTTCACACACAAAACTTTCTGAGTTTAATACTCTCTTCACATCCTCTCTTCTTGATCATTTAGTTAGGATTTTCTTTTGTTCAAGAGTGATCCAATCATCCTACTTAGAGATCCTCTTCATTCCTCTTCATTTGCAAGAGAAGAACTCAAGGTATCCAAGAAGATACAAGAGTTGTAGTAGTAGTTAGGATACTCGTAACATTTGTTACACACTTGTTGTATCATAGCATACATCAAGATCATTTTTCTTTTGTGAGAGTGTGAGTGAAGATCATTGAGATCTTATAGAGATATTGAATATCTCTTGAAGCCATTGGGCTTGTGTGATTGATCAAGAAGATCAAGATTAGATAGGTTAGAGTGAGTTGAGAGAGTTGAACATTGTGATCTTGTGAGATCTTGGAGATCTCTTGAGTCTTGTGTGTTAAGTGTGTGAAGTAGAAAGGATCAAGTGGATCGTGGTAGATTGGTACTAGCTAAGATTAGCACTCGACATCTAGCTTAGTGTCAGAAAACAAGTTAAGCGACGTGTACGATTTTCTCCGCCTAAAGGGAGGTTGTTGACATAGTGCTTGAAACTCTCGAGTGTGGTACTCGGGGAGTGGAGTAGGGCGAAGAAGAGCTTCGTAGCCGAACCACTATAAATCCTTTTGTCCCGGTTTGATCTTTCCATCTCTTCTTTTTACTTTCATTATTTATAATTAGTTAGTTTAATGTATAGTTCATATTGGTGTTGATTGATTGCACATAAGATTCGAATCAAGGTTTTTCATAAGTAAAGTTTTAAGAAGTTTTTTAAAAGAACTTATAAACTGGTAAAACTATTTAACCCCCCTTCTAGTTTTCCACACGTTTCTTCCAATTCTCTCTACGTGACCAAGCTATTAATTGGCTTGAGCGTTTACCCGAGGGATCCATCTCAACTTGGGATGATCTTACTTCTCGTTTCCTCGCTCAATTTTTCCCACCGGGGAGAACTACCAAGTTAAGGAATGACATTTTGATGTTCCAAAACCGTCAAGGTGAAACTCTTTACGAAGCGTAGACTCATTTCAAGGACTTACTCCAAAAAGTCCCTCATCATGGCATTGATCTTTGGCTCCAAGTCCAAATTTTCTATGACCATATCAATCACTCCACAATGCAAACCACTGACCAACCGGCCGGTGGAAAGCTTCATGATAAGAATGCGGAAGAATCGTGGGGAATCATAGAATATCTTGCTCTCTATGACAATGAATGTTGGAATGACCCCCGCGAGTTGAGCAAAATGGTCAAGACAATATCCTTGCCTTCGAATAACTCAAGCATTCCCGATCTTAGGATCATGGAACTTGAAGACTAAGTCAAGTTCCTAATGAGTTCCTACAAAGCTCCAACACCTACACGTCAAGTGAACAAAATCACTTCTTCATGTGAATTATGTAGTGGTCCCCATGACACTCGTGATTGCATGGAACTCCCCGAACAAGTTTTTGCGGATTATGCATCTTCGCGTACCGACGAAGCGGGAGATAAGTGGTACACTTTCAAACCCGAGCAAAATACTTTTGGTGATTCTTACAACCCCTCTTAGAAAAATCACTCAAACTTTAGGTGGAAACAAAAACAAAATTCTTCTCAAAATAATTTTCCAAATCCACCTAATCGTTTCCAACCAAATGGTTCGTCCTCGAATCGCCCCTTTAATAATCCTTCCGGTTCCAGCAATTCAAACAATCTTGAAGGATTGGTGTCTAATTTTATGCCATCTCAAGAAGCTCGTCTGTCAAAGTTTGTAGCCGATTTCAAGCAACAACAAAGCTATATGACAAATAAAATTGACAACTTGTTGAAGGCTCTTAACAATCAATTGATAAGCCCTCCGAGTAAGTCTACCAAAGACACAAATAGGGTTAGTGAAATCAAGGATCCTTCTTCATCAAAACATGTTCACTTTTGTAACACCCCCAAAAATCTGGATTCTGGGAAGCATACATTTTTTGGGTGCTACTAAATTGATATCACAACACACAGATATAGAGAAGGGATTTAAAAATCCGTTTCAAAAATTGTTTACATTTCCAAATTTAAAATGTCATACATCAAGTTTAGTTTAAATAAAACAAGGCCCATTTAACATGACTGTCCCAATCAGAGTTTAATTCATGTGTAAAAACACTTCTGGTAGTTATGACCGATGCCATGCCATGCCTTCATCAAATACATACTCAAACACTTGAGAAAAACATGCTAAAAGTCAGCTAACGCTGGTGAGTTCATAGGTTTATAGTAAATAAGCACATATGGACCATAGCAAATAAATCAGCAGGCACAGACTAACCGCATGCTAACACTAAGCTCATACAACCGAGGCTACAACAACAATATGCCTAACCGGCATAGCATAACAAAGGTGCCCGCGAGTGTTTATCCCAATACACTCGGCAACTCCGACATGGTATACGCTCGCGTTGACCTGCCTGGCCAACCGAACGAGGGAGTCACCCCCAATAGATCTATTTATATCACCCGCGCTTCCCGCAGGAATTGACGGTTGATGATATTGGGCATAGTGGGATCATACATACTTAGGTTATCCACATACTAGTGTGTAAAAATAAAAGTTCAGTTTGGGTCCATGAAAACAGTTTTGCATGTTTCTCACCCCAAGGTTTATAAAACAGTTGTAACACCCCAACCCGACAAGGGTCAAAATACCACATTATGGTGTTAATTAGAACATACAAACGCAAGCGTAAGATTTATAAACATAATGGTTACAAAGGTGTTCTAATGATAGTAACGAAATACTAACTCTATACATAATGAGTTCCAAAACTGAAATACAAATCCAAGCTCAAATCTAACAGAAGGTAAATCCAAGTTTAATCCAAAAGCAAATGGGTATCTATCATCAGGGTGATCCACTAAGAGCTCCTATGCACTCTTCACTCAATCCCAGCTTCCAACCTAAAACCTGCCGCAGGATAAGAAATGCGGCTGAGCTTAAAAAGCCCAGTGAACAGATATAAACAAAACAAATAATCAAACATATATAAGTATAGGAAAAAGGAACATAAGCACCTGCTGAACGAATATCATCTATCAAACGAATAAGAGATCCAGGATCAAGTGAACAAAATGTCATATATCATAAGAAGCAAATCATAGCGAAACATAAATTGATCATAATGAAGTCAAAGGAATCAATCAGAGAATCATAATCATATAACAGAACAGAACAGAAATGCCCACGAGCTCAGAAAGCATACCACATGATTAGTCACATAATCACATAATATCATATCCATATATCCGTCAAATCATAAGTTGTACAAGGAGGGGAGACCTCTCAAGTACCAAATGGAGTAGCTAGCTCCCAGAAGTGAAATGGGGTGCATGACACGCACCAACCAATCACTAATCATATCCAAAACAGAACAGAACAGAAATCTAGGATGCATCCATACGCCCCCTACAAAACAAATCATATATATACACCTGCTCATGACAGGCATATACACATATCATAATGGCCAATGTGTACAAATATCATAACAGAACAGAAGGGGATGCCGTGGATAAATCACACTTCCACATAAAGTGTCATGCCATTGGTGTCTCAATGACATGGCCATGGTACCTCCATGGCTAGGAATACAGATACAAAAGCTCGGGCAACAGAACAGAACAAGCAAAGTAAAGCAAAGCAAAGCTATCCATAATCATAACAGAGCTACTATAGCATAATCAATCAGAGCATATCAACATAACAGAATCTCATATCAATGAGATAATATACATATCATCATAACAGAATGGATAGCAAACAGAATCATATCCAATGATAATATCAAACGGATCATATCAAACCGAATCATAGCAAAGCAAATGAATCAAAATCAAGGATCGAGAAATCATGAGAACCAGAACCCTTACTGAGAAAGGGTAGAATATCTGTACCTTAAACCGCAATGAAACCATATCAGAAAACACAAGGATCAGAAGTTACTCCTTCTTCAGCGAATCTACACGAATTAATGATCGTCTTATTATTTAAAAACCATTTAACAAGTTATTACTGATTCACCACTTGTTGTTGTGCAGATTAACATATTAGGGATTCCTTCTATTTTTAAAAACTTTCCATTTTTAGTAACCTTCCATATTTAGTAACTTTCCATAATTAGCAAGTTTCCATCATTAGTAAGTTTCCAGATTTAGTAAGTTTCCAACCTCGGGCCACAATTCACAATTAATCAACTTAGGGTTTCATTTTCAAAATTAAGTTAACGTATGACCAAATGTATCATACTTATTACTTAAGCACATTTTATAGTTCAAACACATGAATTCACAAGACCTTTAGCTTCTTAACAAATTTTCTGATTTTAGCATACTTTAGCCTTCAATTACGAATTTTAAAACCACACTTTGACCCTTACTCAGAGGCTATAATAATTTAAAAATGTACCTATATGCCTTGTAAGCTTACATGAATTTTCCCAAAATTTAATTCCAAGTTGAAACACCATTTCAAAAATTGTTTACCCAAACATGTCCAGAAAGTGAACTGCAGAAACACCCCGAAAGTTTACATTTAATTTACCCATTTTGACACTCCAGAAAAATCCATAAAAATTCCAGGAAGTCACACATTACTTAAATATCACCCTTCTAAACGGAGAGCTCTTAACTCCTTGTGGTTTGGAAATGAAAAATCAAAAACATCGACTGATTTCCAGACTCACATTCACAGTTTTGACAACTTATGTTCCAAAAATCAAAAGGCTTACTTACCGACCTCTAATTGCTATGAATCTTACATTTCCAGAAAGTAGACAAATAGTAATTATGTTTAGACTCAAAAATCACTAAAACACACGTTGGCATCTTAGTTTGGACACTCATCAATCAAACCCAAATTCTGCACAGATTTAACGAGATACAACCTCCTTTAATGAGACCAAAACAAGACCAAAGTGACCCAAGTCTTAACCAAACCATTACCACGCCTCTTAGCCCTTTCAAACCAGTTTGTAACCATGTTTTAGACTTTATTTGACCACTCCATAACCCACGTACAACCACACCATTTGACAGCAACAATAACGATACCAATACATGAAATAATGAGACCAAAACAACCTCTAACGCCTATCCCTTTTTTTTATCCGATTAACACACACCTTTATATGGGTTTTGTAACACCCCAACCCGACAAGGGCTAAAATGCTACATTATGGTGACAAATCAGAACATAAACGCATAGCGGAAGACTTTTATTAATAATAAGGTTACATAAGTTCTTCTAAGGAAATAATAAAATACTAAGTCTGAAATAGAATAACTTCTAAATGAAATACAATTCCAATTGAGGTCTAAATGAAGGATAACTCCAAATCTAATCCAAAAGCAATTGGGTAACTATCGTCAGGGTGGTCCACTAAAAGCTCCTACTCTCATCACTCAAATCCCAACATCCCGCTTGATACCTGCCGCAGGGAAAAGAAAATGCGGCTGAGCTTAAAAAGCCCAGTGAACAGATATAAAATAATAAACTTAATATGAATAAGTACACAAGACGAAGTCAAAGGAATCTGCTGAGCAAGATATCTTAGGTCATGAGAATCAATGAATAATAAATCAAGTGAAAGAATAAGGAAGTCAACAAATCATAAGAAAATATCCACGAGCTCACAAAGCATGCCACCTGCTTAACTACATAATCATATCATAACAAATGGAGTGTATGGCTCCCAAAAGTGTAATGGGGTGTATGGCACACACAAACCATTCACTACTAAGCCATATCATAATCATATCACAAAACAAACCTAGGATGCATCCATACGCTCCCTGCAAAACAAAGTTATGTACACCACCATACACCTGTACTCAGACAAATATATTGGCGTACCAAAATGGCAATTAAGTGCACGAGCTCAATAATAATATACACATTACAAGGGAGCGCCATGGACCAATCACACCGCCACAGATTGTGTCATGCCATTGGTGCCTCAATGACATGACCATGGTACCTCCATGACTAGTTAGCTCGGGTAACAGAATAAATAAGATATCACATCATAACGAATTAATTATAGTATATTTAAACAAAAGAATATTAACTGGAATAAATGTTATATTAAATGACATAGATCTAAATATCATATCATAAGAAATCATATCAAATGGAATCGTATCAACGGAATCACAATGAATATCATAACAAAGTTAATGATCGAAGAATCAATGTGAAACCCTTACTGAGAAAGGGTAGAATATCCGTACCTTAGCAAATGGAATGAAAGCAAACGGTACAGTGATCACAAGGAAACAACTTCACACCTTCTTCAACGAATCTACACGGATTAGGGTTCATATAATACTTAGGAGTCCATTTTATAAGTCCACTAATTGTCATAACTGATTCATAAATACTTATAGTGGTTCATTAATGTGATTAGGGTTACATTACCTAATTTAGGTTAATATATGATCAACTACATCATAATTATCAATTAAGTACAATTTAGGGTTCAAGACACATCAATTGGTATTATTTCACAAAGACCTAAGTTCTTTAATAAATTTTCTGATTTTAATATACTTTTTCCTCTACTTTATGAATTTTCAAACCACACTAAGGTGCTGTTTGTTTATTCAGACATTTTATGTCTGAATCTGAATACCACGTCTGAATCTGAATTAGTAGTCCAAAAGTCTGAATCTGAATTATTTTAGTCTGTTTGTTTTTATAAAGTGTCTGAATAAACAAAAAACAATCCTTTCGCTATAAAACAAACCAAAAGACCCTCCATTCATGATTATTAATAAAAAATCAAGACCAAGATGAGGAGATATGGATTGAAAAGAAGTAGGTGTAAAGTTTAAGCTTTTTAGATGTAATCAGACATATTCAAATGTCTGAATGAATCAGACCCTATTCAGATGTATTCAGACTTCAGATGTCTGAATAAATAAACAATCTGAATCTGAAAATGTCTGACCGAATCAGACTTCAGACGTATTCAGATCTGAATGAGCCGAAACAAACACAACCTAAGACTCTTACTCAGATACTATAAAAATTTACACATGTACCTATATGTCCTGTGAGATTACATGAATTTTCCCAGAATTTATTACCATGTGCAAACACCATTTCAAAAATCATTTACCCAAACATGTCCAGAAAGTGAACTGCAGAAACACCCCTAAAGTTTACGTTTATCAAACACATTTACATACTTCAGAAAAATCTACAAAAATTCCAGAAGTTACTAAACATGTGAAATATACTACCTGTAAAAGGAGAGCTCTCAATACTTTGTATATTTGAAATGAAAAATCGTAGAATTTGATTGATTTTATGTTCCTAAAACTCAGGTTTGACATATGATTCCATAAAATTCAAAAAGACAACCCAATCAACTCTAAATCACCCCAAACCAATTGGAAAACTTAATTAAGACCTTAAAATAAGTTTACAAGTAAAGAACCAGTATTAAACACTTATGAAATTCGAGTTGTAATGCACACAAAATTCGGTTTTCAAAACTGCCCATTCCAAAAATCCGTTTTAGGCCATCATATAACATGTTTTAATTATTCCAACGCACACGAGTTCACAAAATTCACAAGACCTGAATTAAACATCATATTAACATATATTCATAATCATATTAGCAACGCACCTTCACAAACCCATACCAAACCCTAACCATTTATCCGATTTCACATATCTGTAAAATAATTACACAAATCAGCCTAGGTTTTCTGGTTGCACACGCCTCATTTAATGATCATTTAAGACAGATTTTAGGGCTTGTTTAGATTATCATTAGGTCAACATGAGGGGTGGAAAATATGACACCAAGCAGTCCAATACACCAATATTAGGTTTATAAGTGTTTTATTTAATGATTCAGGATTCTTATATAACTCAGGTCCGATTCTTATAATTTTTAAAGCACCTCAAAAAAGCTCATTTAATTCTATAATTTTACCCAATGATACACACATATCTTAAGTATTTTCCAGAATTTTTCTAGATTTTATTCATTAGTACAAGTACACAATAAAAATCACTCTTTACACTACTGTCCAGAAAAATAACTGCTGAGACACCCATAAAGTATGCAATTAAAAGGCATATCAAAACACTTTGAAAAATACAGAAAAATTCCAGTAAGTCATATACATCCTAAAAATTCTTCCTGTCAAATGAGACCTCATAATTCCTTACTGTTTGGAAAATGAAAATTCAAAAACACCAACTGATTTTCAGACATCCAAAACACAGTTTTGACACTTAATCTAGTAAAAATCAAAAGACTACCCTCCCGACCTCCAATAACCACGAAATTTATATATTCAGAAAGTAGGCAACTTAAACTTAATTTTAGACTCAAGAATCATACAAAAACATGTTGGCATCATCAAATTAGACCCCTTTCACTCCGACCCAAATTCTGGACAGCATCACATCAATATACGAACAAAACCCTAACTTTTTAAATCTTGCGTATTATTGTATAAACACTTAACCTAAATGTTCTAATCATCATTATATTCTAAATTACAGATTATTAACATTCTTTTATAAACCCTAATTCCATCACGTAGGTTACATACTTAATTTAAAAGTACCGAACATTTCCGATACTCGTGACAGATAATCACAAGATTTCACATAGAGATGGAATTAGGTATAGCAAATTCTAATAAGTCGCAAAACAAAATTCGACGTTTAGTCAAAATGTTTTCAAAAGTCAACAAAAAGTCAACTCGTATAAATTTGGGCCGAAAAGCCCATTTAGTAGCCAATTTAGGCCAAAGTGTCAAACGAATTCAAAATTGTTTTTAACCGATATATAACATTTTAACAAGTCAAAATACTTATAGTGAGTCAAAAATTATTCCAAAACTCATTCTAGTCACCCGAAATATATTTTGGGCTGAATAGGCCATAATGGGCCCAAAAGTCCATTTTTAGTCCGAAATCAAATTACCCCTTTTTAGTTACGTTATAATTTACGTTAAGTACCAAATACGCAAATAAGCATTTTGAACAAGTCACGGGGTTAAATGGTCAACCATGGCCGAATACCATAGGGCTCGGCCCAAGTCTTGTCGAGACCAAATAAAACCCAAAACCTAAACTAAAAATAAATTACGTTATCCTTTGTTCCGTTAAGTCGTAAAATAAACAATAGCCTAACAATTTTAACCATTTCACCACTAGAGCCAAAATTTTATGTTTTTCAAAACCCCAATTTTTGTTTCCTAAATGTGGCCGATTTATGTGTGTACACATACAAGTGTATATTTTGTTTTAAACTCGTGTAATTAAGACTAAACACATTTTTACTATCAAACTAGCACCACAAACAAAAAGATTTACCACACAAGCAAGAAACTACTTAATTTGTATAAGAACCTCGAAAATGTCGAGCACTAGTAAAATATATATCAAATCCTAGATTTTTTTTTCAATTTAACAAAACATATACATTTAGCACTTTGTAACACTTTTAAACATCAAGATAACATGAAATGAACAAGATTAGAAGAGTTTGTGCATGTCCTTACAAAGAGGGTGTTTGTACGAGGCTTAGAGGACCAAGGAAAGACCCAAAATGCTCCAAATTTACCCAAGACACGTTCCAATCGTCCCAAAACACTTGAAAGTACAACCCGATTGCTTGGAAACTCACTAGATTTTTGTAGATCTTGGAGTTATGGTGAATTCGTGGGTTTTGAAAGTGAAAATGATTTAGGAAAGTTCTTGAGAGAAAAATATATGTGTGTTAAGGCGTGTGTTATAAATTAAGAAAATTACAAATTATATAAGATCATCATCCACTAACAAAATCAAGTTAAGATAATAATTTTTGTCATCTTGTGGGGGAGGTGAGCGGCAAACGACACCAAGGAGGGGAGGGAAAGAAATTTTGAGCCTCGTTGGTGTATCGTGTGTCGGTGTGAGCCTTAAATGTTATCGTAAAGTTCTGGTTTGACGTTTTTGGACACGTACACACAAAATAAAGTTTTTATCGACGTTTTTGTCAGAACAATAATAAAATATTATTATTTGCTTAAAAATGTATTTATTTGACTTTTACCATATCTATTGTAGTGTCGGTACGCGTATGGGTTGCTTTTCAGTAAATGCGAGAAAGCTTCTCAGTTTAATACTTGACTTGTCAGTAACCATCAGAAATAGAATAATTTACGTTTACTAACAAAAATAAACAGTTTCAGCAGTGACGGTAAGCTACAGTACGTGGGATAGCTTCCCGAAATGCTCAGAAATGCACAAGAATGTTCAGTTATGCATAGTAATACTCGGTTTAGAAATAATAAATAAATATTTATTATTAAAATAAAGCGTGAAAATTACCATTTGTCACAACTTTGTCAACACTATTACTCTAATACCACCAAATAGGAATAGTGAGGAGGAAGATAAAGAAACTGTAATTGAGGGTAATAATGATCCTAAGGAGGAAGCTAAGGATGATAAAAGTGAAGAAGTAGATAATGGTTACTTTGATAAGTTTCCCACGGTAGAAGAATTAGCATATCACAAGTACTTATTGCATGCTCTTCGCCCATTCTACATAAGAAGACATCCAATCATTGCACATGGTAATCCTTCAAACATTAATATACCATGCAATATAGGACACATTCACGTGTGGAAAGCTTACATATACCTAAATTCTCCTATAAACATTATGACTAGGACATACTATAATTGGATAATGAAAAAACAACTTGTACCTAGGCAAGATCCCGAGAATCCTAGAAAAAGAAACAATTTTATTGGTAGAGTTAAAGGATTGCACATATTCGTAAGAAATTTCACGTGTGTGATGGATTTCTTGGTGGTGAAGGATATTAGTTCGGCAATAGATACTAATTTATCCCATATAGTATTAGGAAAGCCATTCGTGGAAATCTCGAAGATGACTTACGACCCATCCTTAGGGATAGTTAGGTTTATGGATGAGACCGACGAGATTGCCTACCAAATGCCGTATAAGATTGAACAATTCTAACTAATGCCAAACTTAGAAAATGAACTCAAGCAATCGGTCTACTATAGGAATGATGAAGATAAGAGAAGAGGAGTAGACTATGTGATGAAAAAGATACTTGGTTTTTATAAAGAATGTCTACAATTAGGGCCGGAATATAAAACCAAGATTGAGGATAGCAGCGAGAACGTGACGGAGGAAGGAGTCACGTAATAGGCCATGATTTTGAGTCTAGCTACAAGACTCGTAAATAAAGAAAATCGCTTCTTGGGAGGCAACCCAAGCTTTTTAATTGTTTGCTTGTTTGTTTTTATTTTTATTTGTGTCTTACATATGTGTAACATCCGGTAATTTTCCTCAACTTATTTTATTAGCCAAATTTTTATTTTTGAATTCCCTTAGTTTTTATACTTCTCTGAACTTATTTAAGCTTGAAAAATAGAGGTTACCTGTTTAAACGTGAGCGTTATTCATTAACTGAGCCGGCACAACCTAAAATACTTAAAACAATTTGATTTATTGATTTAAATTAAATCCGAGAAAGACTATACATGTGAATACTCATTTTTATCAGAAAAATTATTCCGGACTCAATGGCGAAAGTCCCATAATTTAAAACGTGCATTTACTATGCCAAACGGGGCCCACAATGTTATTTTATAAAAGATAGCAAAATTACACAAAATACCCCCCTCCTAAAAATTTCACCGCCCGCCCCCTATTTTCGGATTGTACAAGTTTGGTCCCTCCTTGGAGTATTTAAACCTCATTTTAGGGTTTCCACCATTAGTAACACCACCCACCTCACCGGAAAAATTCCGGCGCCGCACCCTATTCCGACCAAAATTCCGGCCACCT
This sequence comes from Artemisia tridentata subsp. tridentata, assembly GCA_021014915.2. Classification (NCBI taxonomy): domain Eukaryota; kingdom Viridiplantae; phylum Streptophyta; class Magnoliopsida; order Asterales; family Asteraceae; genus Artemisia; species Artemisia tridentata. Next base: position 206,080,363 of record CP139504.1, read on the forward strand.
CAAAACTTTAGCCGACGCGTAGATCGAGACGGTTACATCATTTCTGGAGAGTTTGAAGCCGAGAGGAGTACATTTTGGTTGTTTTGGAGCTCCACCGTCGTACACCACCACACGCCGCCGATCACCACCACCCTCACCACTTCTCTCTCTCGCTTGTTAAGGGCCACACGCCACTCTCTTTTCATTTTCTTTCATTTTTAACTAAACCCTAATCGGATAAATTTATATAAACGATTTTTATTAATAAAACTAAATAAAACTTGATGTTTTAACCCCAAACTCGTGTGAATCTTGGTTTTTAACACCTAACTCGTTCGGACTCGTTACCGTGTCACTAGACTCGTCCGAGTCAACTCACTAGTTGAGTTGACTCGGATCCGATTTGAATTTATTTTGTGTTATCTATTGTGTTTGAGCATATATTTTGTCCTTGTGGTATTTATTTTTGCGTTTTGATGTTGTTTGGTTGGGTATTATTGTTGGCCGATTGGCTGTGGTTCGAATAAGAGGTGAGTCGTGACTCAAGGGGAGTCATGACTAGTATTTTTATGTTAACCGAACCTTGTGTAAAGGTTTTGTGGTCGTTGTTGTTGAGCCGTGACTCATGGGAGTCACAGCCATGGCTTGTTTTGATTATTTGAGTTGTGGTAATTGGTTAGTCTAGTTGGGTACGAGCCGTGGCTCATGGGAGACGCGGTCTCGTGTTAATTTATTGTCCGAACCCTTTTGGTTACTTTTAGTTATTGTGAAATTGTTGTAGTCAAAACTGTTGATGTTGTGGAAACTAGTCTAGCCGTGGTTATTGATTGAGGAATATTGGTCGAAAACGACACTCTTAGCGAGTGTTGTGATGTGTACCACGACACACAAAGTGTCGTGGGGACTTTGTTGAAATCTTTGATCTTGCCGTGTACCGTTTGAGTTGTTAACGAGGTTACGGGAACCTCGAGTTTGTCCTAGAAGCGGTATTTTCAAAACATATTTGTTTTTAAACTTAAACTTGTGTGTTGGGTTTGTGTTTGGATTTGGTTAATGGGCTAAGGAGCCCATTAGTATCGGTTTGGTTAAACTTTGGCCCGTAAGCCCAAGTGAGTATATTGGGTCATATGTCTATATTGGGCCTATAAGCCCAATAAGTTATGTGTTAGTTTTATTCTTTTGCTAACTTTCATTTTGCTTACTCATTTACTAACTTATTTATATTTTGTTTTGTCAATGGTGTTTCGGATGCTATTTGGGAGTACTTTAGCTATTGATATTGGATATTGGGATTTGAAACAAAACCTATGCTTGGATGATATTGGATTGGTTCGTTATTGGATTTACGGTATTAGCCGATGGACTTATGGACGATTTTGTACTTCGGACACAAAATGGTCGATAAACCCGACACTAATATTTACGCGAATGATAACGACGAATAAACAATTAACATTTGTATAAACTTGTATAATTTGTATAAACTTGTATTCATTTGTAATAATTTGTGGAATTGTAATAAATAAGACTTGTTATTCAAAAGTTGTAATGATTTGGGAATGTTGAATAAGCGGACGCATCGTGTCCAAATTTTTTAAAAACTATTTTACAACTTAAGCGATTACGATTTGCGAATGTTATAAACTTTTCTAATCGTAAACCTTCTATCAAATGATTGTTTCTTTTCTAAACCATAATGTTTTTATCAACTATTTGGGCTACGGGGTAAAACACCGAAACAACTTATTGATGTTTTCTTTCTATTTTCTTATTCTTATTTCTTGCTTCTTATTTCTTTATCATTCTTCTTCTCTTGTTTGTTTGATTGTATTTCGCCGAATTTTATCTTCTTATCGTGATTTGATCTTGAAACTATACTTTCTAAAAACCACACGAGATACAAACGATTACTTCTTTTCATTTCCATTGAAACTAAATCTTTTAATCAACCATATGAGTATTCCACGAACGTTACTCTATATATTACTTTTGAGTTTTTTTTTTTCCTGAAACATGTTACTTAAATAACTAGGTTGTGCTGATGCTTATCTGCTGTGCTCTACTATCTGATCATATTGTGATATCTTGTTTCCTCTACTGCTAAAGTGTGATTCATAGCCTCACTCTTTACTTTTAAATTATTTTATAAACCCATGAGGGAGATACATGCTACTTACTTTTTGTGAACACAATTGTTTAAACGTATGCTTTCCTGATTATGATGCTTATGCTAAGTACCACTATTGTCACCAGCAAGTCCCTTTATCATGAACCATTAATCACTTGCGAGTGAGCGCGAATAAGTGTATAGGACTATAGGACTGACGCACCCCACTCTGTTGACCAGATAGGCAATACGTGTGTACTATATTCGATTTACCTAGGTAGACGGCAAACTACCTACTTAAGGGAAAATTTGAGATTATTATTATTGTTTACATCAATTTTATTGATGCCGGTTAACGTTTTGCGTGTCATGAGCTTAGAAACTATACGACGCTTTACCCGATATTTGTATTTGTTACTTATATCATCCAGACTTAATAAATCTTGTGTTCAACTATTTATTTCTAAACCTATGGATTTCACTCAACCTTTGTGTTGACTTTTAGCATGTTTTATCTCAGGTATTTGAAGTATTACTTTTCTGGCTTTTGGAGTGGCATGAAGACTATTGATGGCTATCTACTTTCACTATCTTTATTTACTATCATTCGAAAAACCTTTTAAACTTATTATGTCTTTTTTAGTGCTTTGCACTACTGGAAACCTTTTATACTTTGGTATTTTTGCTATGATTCGAATGATATGTTGATTTGGTTATAAAACGACTCACTTGAGTTCGTTTCTATTATTGTGGCTATCATCTCATTAGGTAACACCCAACTTTATTTCTGCTGCAAATTATATTTTATTCCGATGCAAAAACCTATTTTTCTCAGGGTGTTACAGATTGGTATCAGAGCCACATTTTATAGAGAACGAGGTCATGTTTTTCTCAACTATAAATAGTTTTTCATGTCAAAACGATTTTATTTTGATAGCCATCAGCCCTCCGTGCCACTTCGCTCCTTTATCGATTTTATATGTTATACATATACTAATACTATTATATACTTGGGGTTTCTTTACTATTGTTTCGCCTTATATAAAAACTATTTTCTTTTACACTTTGATCAGGATTTTGACTCAAGGTACTCTTTGTAGAGTATCATGTGTGCCCCCGCCTTGCCTGACTATTTACTAGTTGCACCCCTCATTCCTACATCCGCACCACACATCCAAGAGGAGGATATGGACCCTATTGATGCACCTTATCTCGATGACGAGGAGGACCCGGTGATGGAGGATGATGAGGTAGGTCCTGAGGATATGGATGATGATGATGATGATTATGATGATGATGATGATGACGACGATGATGTTATGGACTAAGAGGAGGAGGAGCAGGAGGCTCTCCCACTGCCCCCTTCGCCAACAGTGTCAAACATTACCTACGAGTCTGATACGTCAGATGCACTGGGTTATGCACTCGCTACAGATGGGACGTCTGGTCCACCGTCTACTTTTTAGATTGGTGAGTCTCCGTCAGCACCGCGATTTACACCCTCAGAGCTTAGGGCCGAGTTGAGTCATTTATGACATGATATCAGTTGGTGTACCGGTCGCTATATGCCTATGTCCTGACGCTTATGTGCACGTCAGACTGAGGTTATGGAGCTGCGGAAGCAGATTAGGAGAGACAAGAGGAGTATGGCGATGTTTGACTTAGAGATGAATGGTTTTGCTGACAGAGAGAGTACTACTGAGGCGACAGTGACAGAGTTGCAGACTTGCCTTACAGAATTGGAGAAAAAGATGGAAGAAGTTGAAAAGAAGGTGATGCAGTTGGACATGCAAGCCGTTTTCACTGATATGGATGGACGTTGATGCGTGCGGTGTCGTAGTATAGTTTTAGCAGTTTTAATGCCTACTCAAGTTTTAAATTTATATTTAGCCGACTTATCAATAACACACACACTTAACGAGCAGTGTACCCGGTCAGTATGAATATAATGGTAAGTAGAGTGTCGATCACTAAGAGTGGAACGTATTATCTCGTTATTCTAATCAGTATTTTAATATCCTAACGCAAGGGGGTTTCAGCCTGAGAGACTGGCACGAATTGTTTGCAATTAAATAATAAAATAAACCAATAGGCACGAATCAGCAAGTAGCACACACGTACACAGATAAATACTCGAGACAATAAGAGGGCTGTCCTTATGATTAAGTAGATTGTCACTTGTTTTATTGATAGCCTTATATGAAGTGTATGTAGTTAACCCTTTCTCGTTGGTCCTAATCTTATCGGCGAGTAAACCCTTAATGATTACTTATGTCTAAAAGTTATTCCTAAGTGATCAATTTAGTAATAACCGTGGGAGCCACATTATGTCCCGCAGTCAAATGCCCGCAAGCCACTAATAAACACAGAGGTTATCAATGCACTAATAAGTAGTAACCAAAGACATCAACATATAAACTTTAATTGATGGGAAAGCAAGTATTAAAGGGAGTGCAATCTTTCGTTGTCACATTACACAAGCCACCAATCCTGATGAATTAAAGTTTGCTAACACAATAAAACAAAACTACTTAATGAATTAAACACATGCAGCACCTTCTTACAGCTCTTGTATCTTTGATTTGGGTGTGTCTTGTGCTGCCTCCTTGACTGAATTCGTCCTAGGGTTTTTCTGCTTCGGTCTTCGAAACTCTGATATTGCACACGAAATTCGTCTGGCCTTGGGGTATTTATAGTTTCTGTCTGAGGGAAGATGCGGCGCATCTAGTAAGTAGATGCGGCGCATTGACTTAACTTCGCGTGGGGTCCAAGATTATAATATTCAGGAATATTCGTACACCGCCAGAAGATGCGGCGTAACTCCACGATTAGATGCGGCGCATGTCCTCTTGTATCTTGGATCGTATCTGGTGATATCTTAATAGAGATGCGGCGCATGTCATGAGTGAGATGCGGCGCATCTGGAGCAGATTAGTCTTGATCTTCTTCATTTCAGTAGACTCTTAACTTCTTGCATGTTTTGCTCCATAATCAGTCCAAAATCGCTAAGTTTCACCAAATGCTTGTTTTTACCTGATAATTACAAAAGTAAACGATTAAGTACCAATCCTCATACATAATATAGTAAAACAAGTCAAATTAATAGGATAAATGATAGTAATAAAATGTACTTATTTGAGTTCATCAAATATCCCCCCACTTGAACTTTACTTGTCCCCAAGTAAACCTTAGAATTTCTTTTATGAAAATGTATCCTAAAAGATGTTAGGATTTATTTTTATATTTAAGCATGTATTCGTTTAATTCATAATCACACAACTAAACACTTTAACGAATTAGAAGTAAAATAAAATAAGTCGATAAAAGCAAATCTAATCGTTTAACTGTCCAGTCGTGACGAATATTCTATCATAAGCTTGGCAAGTTTACACATCTCCCCCACTAAAGCCAAGAAATAACAAGTCTAAAGCGGTAAAAAGGGTTTTTAGGCTTAAGGGTTAATTATTCTTAATCACTATCGATCTCAAATTCCAGAAAAGGCGACAAAATCACAAATACATGATCGAATCCACGAACACGATACTTGCAATTGCTCAAATCCTTAACTCGAATAGGCTAAAGATAGGTCCAAACTTCACCAATAATAATATATCAAAAAGGGCGACAAAATCATAAATACATAGCCGAATCCACGACTACGATACTTAAGATTGCTCAAATCCCTAATCTCAATAAATCAAAGGTTCGGTTGGATAAAGAATAATAAAGGGTATGGATAACATTTGGGATATAAATTGGTGTAAAATGAAAAATAAACAAAACAAATAAATTAAAATCCTAAGTGTGGTTAATCACTATCCCAACCATCCCATGAATAAGACTCATATCATTGAATAACTCACGCTTTAACACTTGAAACACACGCTTTAGGTAGACACGAATTATACTCAACAAGATCTTAATCAAAGAATAAACCTTAATTGGCGTTCCCATAACTGCCAATTCCCATTCAATCCATAGATATAGTACAACAAATAGTGGTGATATCGACCACTTACATAACTTTACATAAGTTGGTTAAAACTATCTTCCAACTTTTTTTTTTTTTTTTTTTTTTTTTTTTTTTTTTTTTTTTTTTTTTTTTTTTTTTTTTTTTTTTCAAACATAAACATAGATGTGTAAAATTTCACCACATCACTATAATGATAATTCTGGATAATTTTTCCATACTTTTCATACTTCAGAAATAACGGTAATAGTGAAAGTAGTAAACACACGAAAAATAAACTCAAAGATATATAATATTTACTTTCACTCCAATTGCATTGTGCAATTTCCCGACCTAACCAAAGATAATGAATTACGCACGCGAACACAGGTAATGTAAGGAAACACACTTTGCCTATAGCAATTAACCAACCACGGATTCTAATCTACAGGGTAGGCTAAGGTGTAAGGGTGTAACGAAACATTTTAAAACATAGGTGTAAGAAACGAAAGGAATGGCTCTGAGGGTTTTTCTAGGGGTATCTTACTCTAAAAATGAGAGTAACAAAAGGGTTTATACGGGGGTTAACTAACCAGTGTAGTTAGCTAATAACACATAACATATAATAGGCTTTTTGGGTGTAATCCTAGAAATTTACCAATTTAGACAAGTCATTCCAATTATATAAATAATACTCATTATGGTGGTCTCGAATAGTATACAAGCCAAGTTCTAAAGTTTACAAGTCACCGGCACACTCATAGATTTGTGAATTTTGAAAAATCACAATTTTTGAAAATAACGTCATGTGTGCAGCTATGCAACTTAGATCTTAAACAAAAACATGCTAAAAATTTTTAAGTTTGATATATTAAGCACATTTTAAGCATAATTTTTGAAAAAGTTTAGGACAAGTAATTGTTAAGTGTTCTAATTCTCCAATCCCCCCACTTAAGTTAAACAACGTCCTCGTTGTTTGTATAAAAGGTTAAAGACTGGAAAATAAAAGAATTAGAACAGAAAAAACTCCCCTGAGATTTGCTCGGTATGATCCTCCATTAGTATAAGAGCAAAAATCATCTTTCTTGTGGATTAGAGCGTTAAAGCTTAATACTTGATGTATCCACAGGAAATCCAGGAAACTATAATACCACCAACACTTTCAAACACACCTAAGATAAGAAAGGTTCAACTTGCATAATACATTAGTAGTTAGGAAAAATAAAACTTAAAAATTAAAACTGAAAATCATCAGGTCAGTCGATGCGCCGTATCTTATGGAAGAAGATACGCCGTATCGAGCCTGGAATTAATACGGATCAGAATAAAGATGCGCCGCATCCTTAACCAGGGATGCGCCGCATTGAAAATAAACTGATGAATAGTTTTAAAGTCGAAAATAAAAATGCAGAAAAATAAAATAAGATATGACCATTGCAGGAGATGCGTCGCATCTCAGGATGGAGATGCGCCGTATCCTCATGCGGGCCTGACTGACTCGACACATAAACAGAAAAAGATAAATCCGGGTTGTCTCCCGGTAAGCACTTGTCTTTATTCCAGAGTCTTCAAGTTAGACTCACGTTCAGCTCAGCAATAAGTCCTTGTCACGGTCCATCCTTCTTCCTTCATCCGAAAGATTTTCCCGTATATCTCTGCGACGTTTTCTTCCGTTCGACTTAATCTAGTATAACTCTTTGTCTTCACCGCAGTATATTCTTCATCAGGACCCAAAGAGTATTTGATGATTTTAAATTTTTCAGAAATAATCATGGGTGGCTCATTGTAAGGAATCCCAAGTAGTTGACACTTTCTTTTGGTGAACTCTTCCTCGTCTTTATCAACAAACTTAAAATAAGGATCCTTAATCAAATAATCATCTAGTTCTTCAATCAACGACTCATTATTATAATCATCTTGAATCGCCTCCCATTCTCTTTCCAAATCATATTGTAACTGACGACTAAGCTTTGTGAAATCATCAAACTGTTTATGCACCCATTCCCAGAAAGTAGTATCCGATGTTCCCTTAAGTCCTTTCAAGCGTTCAATTCTGCCCTTTTCTTGTAAAGCCTCCGCTTTTTGTGGGCAGTCTTCAACATTATCGTACCACTCATAATCTTCAAAGGTTACATCGTTTCCAACCCGTCTCATCCCAATTATACTTCCCCCATTACAGGTTCCGTCACTTTTATAATCACAGGTCGGCCAAACACTACTCCCGTCCTTGAAAACGAAGGGTGTACAAGTGTGATTAATGTGCGCAAATTCCCATGGTTTATCCCAAACCCATGGTACTTGGTCATTCCATTCATAGTACCAGGTGTTTTTGAAATCATCATAAGTCTTAAATCCTGGTAGATCTCCGGTAAGCACATCATCGTCGACTTGAAGAAGGTAGTTAAATTCCTTGAACTGCTTGCACAAGGGTGTCTCATAATCGAACACATCAATGTCAATCCTGAAAAGTTCTTCAATGCCCTCATTGATTGTTGAATAATGAAGTGACGACCCATAATCGCTTTCTACTTCTTCGTCTTCTCCTCTCATCCAATATACCCATAATGCATCCTTAGTAGCACGATCCATGCTCTTATGGTTATTAAACTTACTAGCTAACCATTCTGAAAAATCAACATCGTTAGGGTCATGGTTAACGTCAAAGCAAGCCTTACCAATCATATTCTTTTTTATCTCCATGAACTCGTTAAATTGCTTCTTAAAACTCCGAGTCAACCATGAAGTCATAATCTCCTTGACTTCATTTGTAGGGGCAAATTCCGGACTACCATATTTGAGTTCTAGCCAATCATTGAGGGAGAGGTCTATCAATCTTACCAATCTGCCATGAAATAGTAACTCCGCCAAAGCATAATTCATGTCATTATCCAGATAGTTCTCATTTAATCCCCAGTACTGTTCGGAATAAGGCATGTAAGAGTTTTGGGTATTGCCTCCACCACAGCTGTTGTTGTTTGAGTCCATGTATGCAAGATAGAATTTCCCATCATCTTCTTCGATAGTAGTCCAGTTCAATCCTTCGGCTTCAATGATAGGCCATAAGAGCGACAATTCTTCTCCAGTGTACCTCACAAATACATCATAAGAGAATACCTCTTTGTCAATGTTGCATAAACGCATGAATTCCTTAAAAGCAGCTTCAAGAGGAGTCTCCCAAGAGAATAAATCTGCATCGATCATGAGCACATTGAATGAATCTGAAAACAAGCTTTCCTTAGCAAGATATCCGTTAACTGACATGTCTTCCATAGCAAAATCTGTCATCCAAGGTAAAATCATCAGTAGGATTTGTTCGCTAGAAGAGAAATTAATGAATATAGAAACGGATATATGAATACAAATGGCTGATATCTGCAGACGATGCGCCGTATCCAAAAAGTTGGATACGCCGTATCTTATAATCGTTAAAATTTAATCAGACTTTATTCAGAAAATAGATACGCCGCTTAGAATTTATGAATGCGCCGTATCGAATTAATTAATCAAAAATCAGCTTATCTAATTAAAATTAAATGCGTCGTATTAACGAAAGTTAATGCGCCGTATTTTCGTTACGTTTAAAAATAAATATCGATTTTTGATTCAGAAAGATGCGCCGTATCGATAGAGATCGATACGCCGTATCTGTTTAATAATTCGCAAACTGTTTTTAATTAAAATAATAGATACGCCGTATCTACGAAAGCAGATGCGTCGTATGGCGTTAACGTTTAGAATTTTTTTTTTTTTTTTTTTTTTTTTTTTTTTTTTTTTTTTTTTTTATCAAAAACAGATACGCCGTATCTGCTAAAGCAGATGCGTCGTATTACTTTATCGCTTAGAAAAATTTTCTTATTAAAAACAGATACGCCGTATCTTGGGGAAAAGATGCGTCGTATCGAATTAATTAAACGCGTTGTATTTAAAAAATTTAAACGCAATACGCCGTATCTGAGAAATCAGATGCGCCGTATCGTTTGATTTAGCACAGTACAACGATAGCAGAACAGAAAAAATACGAAAAATAAAAACAAAAATTAAACACACAAAAATAAAAGAAAACAATTAACACACAATACAACAAATATGCAAAATAATACAATGATGCAATTAATCTAATAAAAAGAAAAACCTAATTAAAATACTAATCAAATTAACAGATAATAACAATTCACTCCCCGGCAGCGGCGCCAAAAACTTGATGCGTGCGGTGTCGTAGTATAGTTTTAGCAGTTTTAATGCCTACTCAAGTTTTAAATTTATATTTAGCCGACTTATCAATAACACACACACTTAACGAGCAGTGTACCCGGTCAGTATGAATATAATGGTAAGTAGAGTGTCGATCACTAAGAGTGGAACGTATTATCTCGTTATTCTAATCAGTATTTTAATATCCTAACGCAAGGGGGTTTCAGCCTGAGAGACTGGCACGAATTGTTTGCAATTAAATAATAAAATAAACCAATAGGCACGAATCAGCAAGTAGCACACACGTACACAGATAAATACTCGAGACAATAAGAGGGCTGTCCTTATGATTAAGTAGATTGTCACTTGTTTTATTGATAGCCTTATATGAAGTGTATGTAGTTAACCCTTTCTCGTTGGTCCTAATCTTATCGGCGAGTAAACCCTTAATGATTACTTATGTCTAAAAGTTATTCCTAAGTGATCAATTTAGTAATAACCGTGGGAGCCACATTATGTCCCGCAGTCAAATGCCCGCAAGCCACTAATAAACACAGAGGTTATCAATGCACTAATAAGTAGTAACCAAAGACATCAACATATAAACTTTAATTGATGGGAAAGCAAGTATTAAAGGGAGTGCAATCTTTCGTTGTCACATTACACAAGCCACCAATCCTGATGAATTAAAGTTTGCTAACACAATAAAACAAAACTACTTAATGAATTAAACACATGCAACACCTTCTTACAGCTCTTGTATCTTTGATTTGGGTGTGTCTTGTGCTGCCTCCTTGACTGAATTCGTCCTAGGGTTTTTCTGCTTCGGTCTTCGAAACTCTGATATTGCACACGAAATTCGTCTGGCCTTGGGGTATTTATAGTTTCTGTCTGAGGGAAGATGCGGCGCATCTAGTAAGTAGATGCGGCGCATTGACTTAACTTCGCGTGGGGTCCAAGATTATAATATTCAGGAATATTCGTACACCGCCAGAAGATGCGGCGTAACTCCACGATTAGATGCGGCGCATGTCCTCTTGTATCTTGGATCGTATCTGGTGATATCTTAATAGAGATGCGGCGCATGTCATGAGTGAGATGCGGCGCATCTGGAGCAGATTAGTCTTGATCTTCTTCATTTCAGTAGACTCTTAACTTCTTGCATGTTTTGCTCCATAATCAGTCCAAAATCGCTAAGTTTCACCAAATACTTGTTTTTACCTGAGAATTACAAAAGTAAACGATTAAGTACCAATCCTCATACATAATATAGTAAAACAAGTCAAATTAATAGGATAAATGATAGTAATAAAATGTACTTATTTGAGTTCATCAGACGTCGACACTATGATGATCTTCAGGAGTTGCGAGCTGAGTTGCATGGACTACAGTGGCAGGTGTATTGGGATAGGATGAAGAGGTTCCATTTCAGCAACAGTGTTGATGTTCTAGCCACGTATGGAGATACACGTTGGTGAGA